>JAZKLR010000232.1:1200000-1800000 GCA_037103525.1 Ganaspis brasiliensis
AAACTATTTCGTATGTAATTTAACATTGTAAATTCGATACTACTTGTAAAATGTAACTTTGTAAATTCAGTGAATCACGAGTAATGTTTGATGAACGAAATCGAGTTGAGAGTCGTCTTTCAAATCTCCGGATTTGAACGACTACTTGGTTACCTGTCCCTTTACAATCCCCCTTGTTAAATTTCGAGTCTCGTTAAAATTAAAGTTGTTTAAAATAATGATAAAATTTGATCGCGTCTAAAATGGCTGCAAATGGCGCCGTAGTCTTTCTTTCCCCCTCTTTCACTTCATCCCCTCGACTGGTCACCCTATCACAGTAAATTCGCCATCTTATATTTTTCGAGGTTGGATTATAAATTCAATTCTTGTTTGCAACCTGTCAAATAATTTTGTTTTACCAAAATAATGTCTGAGTGAGACAATTGATTGAGAGCTGCGATCGATCCGCCCAATAGACGTGGAAAGTGAATTTAGTTGACTAAAAGAATAACCTAAAGTGTGAATTCAGTTCTCTAGTTATATTCATAAATGTTTTACTTTTGTTCCCTTAATTTTTTTGTATTCAAGACGAGAAAGAATTTTGACACAGGAAAATGAATAAAGTCCAACCCGAGGATGATAGACACTGACGCGAAACACATAGGTTCTCATCCAGTATAATGAAAAATAGTTATTTGATCAAGTCAACTTATATTATAAATCAATTTTATTTGAATTTCAAACTAAGTGATAATAGTGTTATAATTCTTTCTCTTCTTCCTTTTGATAATAGAGGTCGCTCTAATCAATTATAATTCACAGTAACGGTTTGGTTTGCTCATGAATGTCAATAATAAATTCACATAATCGATAGTTGAAAATGAATTTCTAAGTTATTATTATTGGTTTAACTAGAGATCTATTAATTTGTAAAATGTTTAAGAAATCAGATTACTTGAAATTGATTATCGGATAGCTCGAGTTGGATATTTGGATTTCTGTCATTGTTAATAATATTAATAAAATATTCGAATGTGATAATTGAGTAATTATTATTAAATTTCTAAATTCATTCCAACATTGACATATTCTACTATAATAGGTAAAACATTATTTATACACTCGTAAAGTTATAGAATTATCCAATTTTGTTAAATCAAGTGATCTGACGATTAATTGTTATTTTATAAAAATATTCCCGACTATTAAAAGATATCATTCCAAAACCAACTATCGAGATGTGTGAAATAAAATGTTGACGAGATTGAAACGAATGGGTTACCTTATTTTCATTCTTTATTGATTATGTTCCCTTTTAAATTGTTTATTAACAATTCACCATTTTTGAAATTAACAATGACTTTTGTATTATAACATTTCCCTTATTTTTGAATTTATGCGATGGTCACCTCAGAAGTTCGATGTATGATTGTCGGAGTCCTCGAGAATTATATTCCCCATTTTTATTATTTGTTTATAAATCCCCGAAATTGACTTGTAATAGTTATTAATGATGGACATAATCTGGCGCTTCAATTCTATAGTTGAAAGTTTCGAATGTTGATTGTAAATTGGAGCTACTAAATTGATCCTTACCGAATTTGTAATAATGGTTGAAAAATTGATTCCCTCGATTGGAAAGTTTTCCGCTAGTTAAATAAATTGTTTATTTAAATTATTTTGTTGGCTCTAATATGAATTTTTCTCTTAATTGATTTTCCGAACCACTCCCTCTCTCCATTTAAAACCTGACTGCCCGGTATTTCAGAGATTTCAAATGATAATTGGTCTACCTAATTTTTGTTTGTTTTGAGATTATGAGCTCTTAGCTGGAGAATTCGTGTTAAGATCTGGCGGTTAAGTCGCCTCACGGTTTAGTAATTAGTGTCGAGATTTTAATTGATTCGGTTTAGAGAATTTTAATGGTTGTTCGTTACCGCTCCCCTCCCTTCTTTCGAATTTTGTCTTATCAAATCGTATCGCTTATCGTATTTTATCGTATCGCCTATCGTATCTTATCGTTTTGGATCTTTTTGAGACAGCTCGGTGTCAAGAACTTGACTACATT
This sequence comes from Ganaspis brasiliensis, assembly GCA_037103525.1. Classification (NCBI taxonomy): domain Eukaryota; kingdom Metazoa; phylum Arthropoda; class Insecta; order Hymenoptera; family Figitidae; genus Ganaspis; species Ganaspis brasiliensis. The sequence goes on from JAZKLR010000232.1 coordinate 1,202,048, forward strand.
TTGAATTTGAGATATTCCAAGATGGCGGCTTATGTCTGAGGAATAAAAGATTTTAATTAAAGTCGCGCCTAGTGGATAATTTGAAATTAAGAATTATCCCACCTTGCGGTTTAGTTTATCATATATTTTCCCCCTTTTCTGAATTTTTTTGATTTTGTTTTGTTGTTTAACGAACTGGCGCCCAACTCCCCTTTCTTGAGTTATCTTTGTTTTTGAGACCAATTATCAGCGAATATCGATGGAATTATATTGTAATGTAAGTTACGGCGTTAAATCTTAAGTTCCTCTTCCTTTTTTTTTTGAGATGTAATTAAATCTTATAGCTTAATCTTATTTTGATTCTATAGATTATTTGAGAATAACTTCCTTTCTTTAAATTTTAATTTAGAGTTTAACAAATTTAACCCAGGTTAGATTTAATTAAAATATAGAGTTTTAATAGATTTTGAGATATCTAAAATTGTATCGAAAACAGTCTTTCATGATGTCATTTGCATTGGAGTTAATACGAGAATGAATTTCAGTAAGTATAGTTCATGTTAATCTGTTTGTTAAATTTTGAGGTTATCTTTTGATTCTAACTTGCGTATTGAATTGTTTATACATTCTATCTTAGGAAAAAAAAAAAGAATACATTACAAAATGGCGCCCAACGTGGGGCAAACGCCATTAAAATTTTGAAAAATTTTCATGTGGAGCCAAATTTAATTTTTGTCGCTTATTTGAGAATAAATTAATTTTTTTGTTTAAGATAGAGTAAATTTTGTTAATAGTAGAAAATTGAATTTTATTAAGAAGAGTTTAGAGATTTAGTAAAGACTAGTTTACTGATCCTTTATTCCCTTTTGTGGAATTATTATTTAAAAGTAATTTTTTTTTTGATAGATCGCATATGTAAAAATTTTTTTTTGTTCTTATAGGTAAGGAAATTAATTTTTGAATTTAATTAAGATGAAATAATTGAAATGATTTTTGGATTTAATTAACAAAAATTTTTTTTGTTTATATATTAAAAAGAAAATTAAAATATTAAATGAACCCCTCTGAGATAAAAATAACAGCTAATAAGTCTGCTTATTGGTTAGTAGCACTCACTAAATCAAAGAATTACAAACTTTAAACACATAACATTTTTTTTGAAATTCTGGTCACAGAGACCAGTCCCCTTTCAACTCACAGATTCGGGTTGAGTTGAGAATTTGAATTCCCTTGTCTGAATTCGGCCACATTGACGTCTTGGTGTGTGTTCGATTGCAGCTCTCTCACTCCAAAAATTACTATATCGAGATAATAAAAGAGTTAACTCAAATATTGATGTTATTGAAATAAAATTTGAGATCATACTTTTCGATATTCTTAGTACTTAAGATTATCGTTATTTAAGATATTATTTGATATTTGATAAAATATATTAAGATCCTGTGTACTGATGTGAGGATTGGTGTCTCTTATGTATATTGTTATTTTGAAATTTAATGGTTATAAAATCTAACCCCTTAATTAAATCAAATACGAAAGACCTCCCTTATTATTCCCCTATTACAATTTAAAAAAAAAAAAAAAAAAAAAATTGGAATTTTGAGATTTTTTTTTTTAAATTACTGATAACCAAGGTCCAAGAAAAATTTAAGAATGAGTGACCAAGGCGATACTGGTCCTCCACCACCAAATGGCGCTGACAAAAGAAAAGCTGCCTCTTCGAATCTTCCCCCGCCACCAGGCGCTGACAATCAAAAAGCTGCCTCTTCGAACCTTCCCCCACCTGATAGCGCGAATACGGATCAAGCTTCCTCTACTCACCCCTCACAGACAGAAGACGGTACAGGACAAAATAATTCGACTGTACCTCCCCCTATCTCCCCCACTAAGCTCGATGAACTACGGCAGAAGGTCCTGAGGATGAGTAAAGAAGCCATATTATTAGAATTACAGAATCGTGGTTTACGGTTCGATGGATCAAGACCAGTATTACGCGAAAGATTATTACGCCATTTACGAGATCAGCTAGGCGCACAGGCTAACGCTAAGGAACAAGTCGATGCTATGTTCGAGGCGGAACGCGAATTCATAACAGGTTCTGAAAGAGACGAAACGGATAATAGGGAAGATAATACGCGCAGAGAAAGTTTACGTGACGAAAATGTAGGCAGAAATCGTCGTTACAATACAAGAGCCCAAAATCGACCTTTAATTAACGATTCCATCTTTTTAGACGACGACGCTTTCACTAGACCGAGACCCCCACCTCACACTAATACAACAAACGGTTCGCGCGGAGCAATCCCAAGAAGGCTAGCTCCTGAAGGAAGACTACCGAGTGAAAATCACACGTGTCATACTAACGCAAGACATCCTGACGATCATACTCCTCGACGAGAATCGTCCTATCAAGGCCAGGAAAGCCGTAGAACGCGACCAACCCCGAGGAACCTCGCGAGAGATTATGAGTTTGAAGATTTATTAGACGATGTTACACAAAGAACGTCGCGTGTTAATTTTGCTCCCCCTCCGAGACGAAGTCGTACCTACGAAGGTGATTCAGAATCTGATTTCCCACGGAATCGTTCCACTCGTTCAGAATTTCACGAGAATCGTCCCCGTCCAACGACCTCTCGAAATAATCATTATTCCTATAAAAATTCACAAGGATTTTACTGCCCTCCAGATTCGAGCCAAATCCCAATGACTCCGGGAGTTGAGACAGGTCATCCAGGAAATTCGAGACGTGAACGTGACCCACCTGAATGGTCACAAGATCCTCGTGAAAACCTTAGAAACCAGAATCTTGGAGAGTTCCAATTCGCGTATAATACTGCTATCCATTCTTCCCTAAAAATATCCCCGGCGTTCCTCAATAGTGGTAGAGATCCGAAGCCCATAAATTCACTCCGAGACCCCGAGATCGTGGAAGCTAAAATAGACGCGTCTGAACCGAAGGTCTGGAGTGAAAGGATGAAAAAGCTAGAAATACTTCGAGACTGGGTGTCGAGAAACATTGAGAAAGCTCATCATCAGCAGGCCAAACACTATAATCTGCGACGTCGACAATTAAGATTCGATATAGGCGATTTAGTGCTAATGCGATGCCGATCCCTATCTTCTAAAGTAAAGCAAGTTTCCGCTAAATTATACCCCAAATTTGTTGGACCCTATAAAATTTCTAAAATATTGTCCCCTACTGTTTATGAATTAAGTGATTTCTCCCATAATAAAATTGGTAAATATCATATACAAGATTTGAAATCCTATGTTAATCCTGTCGAAATTTCTTGATTTCAGATTTACGATTGGTTACCGCTTCAGAAATCCCCCCCTAAAACGTTACGTTAACGATGGCCACCCTAAAACCCATATCAGAGTTATTAGAAGAAGATCCAGAGACCCTTCAGTCTTTAATTAACCAGCTGCAAACCTCTGTTAAAGATCTGACTATGGAGAGAGATATTGCCAGAGCCGAATTGGCTTGTTCTCGTGAGGAGCTACGCATAGAAAGTAGTAGAGCCCCGGTGTACGAAAGTACCATACTGAAAAATCGTAATCATCTTCTTAAGTTAGTTGCGGAACGTGATACCCTTAAGGAGGACCTGCAAGCAGCCCATTCAGCTTGTTCGATAGCAATGGAAGCTAGAAGTCGAGCTGAGACCGAGCTAAGGGCGATGAAGGAGAAATACATTGCCAGTACCTGGGAGAAAGGGATAGCCGAACAAAAATTAAGAAGTTATCACCTGAGACAAAGGACTGGTGAGATTGACGTCGCTAATCAAGAAAATAAGGGAATACAGACGGATTTATCTTTAACCGGACTGAACGCGACCCGGACGATAGATTATTCTATGCTGCAATATGCTCTAACTACGACTGAACCCGAAAATCGTCCATCCGGGAGCAGAGGACCAATGATCAGGACCCACAGTCCACAAAGAAGACAGGAGAATAGAACTACAGATCCGACGGGACCTAATCGTCAATTTAAGCGTTCTAATTCCTGCCGGGAAGAAGACTCTCATCGACGAGCGAAGGCCACCCCCTCCCGTTCAGACGAGTTTAATCCTTTTTCAAAGTGTCCTAATTCCCAAAGTCACCATTGCGCGAGGAGAAGTCCTACCCGATCCACGTATCCTCAAAATCCCCCTAACAAACACATTCCCTCACTACTGAAGATGAAGATCCCAATACCTAAAAATTTAGATGCCGACGTGCTGTATTGGTTACGACGAAAACCGAGAAGGGGTTGCTGGAATTGCGAACATCCCTTACACGGCTTTAGGGAGTGCCCTTACCCAGTGACGGAACCATTCTGTGAGGAATGTGGAGAGAAGAATACAACAAGCGACGTCTGCCGCGTATGCTATATTCAACACTTGGTCATGAGTGGAAAAATCGGTCCGTTCCCACCCCGTACCTAAAAATGCTTGATCTCAGACTCACATTTAGATTCAGAGTAACAAACAGAAAGCTTCTGAAGTCGCTGAGAACACCGGATTTCCACGCCGTTTATAATTATTGTTTTGTTAATTACGAGGTATCACCAATTTAGTATATTAAAGATTAAAAGTTTTGTGTTAAGGTTTTGTAGAGGACCATAAACTACCAAAGTGTTATTTTAATTTTTTTTCGTTGGTTACGCTACACCATTCTTATTTAATTTAGCTAAACACCTTTCATCTTCAATTCGGAAATGGAAGTCACCGGATAATGTTCGCGAAAATGTTAAATTTAGAACAAATCCGCGTTCTACGAAAGTTCTATGAGTCACAATGGTTACCCATTTATATACCCAATCTGTTGAATTCCTTATTTTTTTTTTAACCCCAAATGTTGGCTACCGTTACTGTAAATTCCCCTTTGGGATTCGACTATGTTCCAAAATGAAAGTATGTTCTCTCAAACACGAACTTTGCTAAAAATTTTGCTAATAAACAAGATTATTATTTCTCACATAAATAAATACTGAGTTTCTTTATCATAACAGACACCAGTTCCAATCGATACATTCTTCCCATCGGTTTTCAAGTTGTCTTTTTTTTGCTTACCCATCAAACCTAAGATCCTGTGCTAGAACTTTTCTTTATGTTCATTTGGCCTAAAAGAAGGTCGCCGAGTCATTGATCAGAAAAATTTGACGCAAAACCATTTCTTACTAAACATTTTAATTATTGAGCAACAGTTTTGGTTTGTTGGTTCACTCCTGGGAGGGTCATGCTTGCCTACGCAAGAGGCCTGCTTCGGCCTCCATTAGGGAGGGAGGTGTTGTAACGTGGTAAAATTCCACGTACAATTTACCTTCATATCACTTTAAACTCACGCGAAGTTACCACCCACGAGCGTCGAGAAACGAGCAAACCAAAACCGAGCACTTTTATTAATAAAATTTTTGTAATCTAATTCCCGAATTTTGTTTACATTCTGTCAAATTCTCGAGGTATCGTCCGCTAGCGAAAGTTCCAATTACGCCATGAAGTTACAACGCCAAGATGCTGAGATCACCAACTCCGTATTCTATTTCGACCCGAATCCTCGTTCTCTCCGCAGCCTGTAGTCGCCGCCACTGACTGGACGAACAAGGTATTGACTGCAGATCCACGAGACGAATTTGAATGGCCCGCGCGGCTGTGCAGCTTGCCCAGCGCGCTACAGATGTCGCCACTCCGCAGAGAATCAATGAATTGACACTGGATTTTAAGATTATTCAAATCTTCCGCCACGGGGACCCAACCTCAACCTACTTCACGCAATAGAAATCAGATGGTAGTTATTTTCAGAAATTCGCCAAAGTTTCTGAAATTAATTGGATTTTGGCAATCCGATAATTATACAAATGATGTAAAATTGCGAAAGTCTGTTGGGAAGACTTTCGACACTAATTTTGGACTTTTGATCCAAAACTCTGATGCTACGGCCCTGCCGTCGGTAGCTTTGTTTCCTGATTTCGGATGAGGATTTTCCGAGCAAAAATTCTCAACTCCGTGAGAATCCGGTCTGAGTGAGGACGATCCAGGAGGGAAAAGTTCGAAAGCAACATCGGCAACATCCCCAATTCCAGTAGAAAGAAAAGTGCCCTGATGCCCTTTGACAGTTCAGCCCTGACGGGAGTCGCTCCAATTGACTCCAGTGGTGCAAGTTAATAAAGGACGGAAAGCGGAAGACGAAAGAGGAAGGGAGAGAGAAAATAGCGGAGCACATGTTGAAGACGGAAGTTGAAATTCTTCACTCTCAATTCGACGTTAGACGTGAATGGACGCTCGCTGGTGGGAGCAGCTTTATAATTCAATAGAATAATTACAAAAGATTTGCCAAAAAGTGGCTCTTATATACTGAAATATACTTAAAATATAGACCGAAAAGTTAGTAAGGAGTGTCATGTAAGTAGCCTTTTGTTAAGTGGTAAAATTGACTTTTTCGGGAGTGCGTAACTTGTCTCAACAATGGTGTCAAATTCTTTTGTACTCGTGAACCTTTATCTTTTTCCCACAGTGTAACCTCCGTTCATAATACCCCGAATTGATTTTGAAAACTATTTCGTATGTAATTTAACATTGTAAATTCGATACTACTTGTAAAATGTAACTTTGTAAATTCAGTGAATCACGAGTAATGTTTGATGAACGAAATCGAGTTGAGAGTCGTCTTTCAAATCTCCGGATTTGAACGACTACTTGGTTACCTGTCCCTTTACAATCCCCCTTGTTAAATTTCGAGTTTCGTTAAAATTAAAGTTGTTTAAAATAATGATAAAATTTGATCGCGTCTAAAATGGCTGCAAATGGCGCCGTAGTCTTTCTTTCCCCCTCTTTCACTTCATCCCCTCGACTGGTCACCCTATCACAGTAAATTCGCCATCTTATATTTTTCGAGGTTGGATTATAAATTCAATTCTTGTTTGCAACCTGTCAAATAATTTTGTTTTACCAAAATAATGTCTGAGTGAGACAATTGATTGAGAGCTACGATCGATCCGCCCAATAGACGTGGAAAGTGAATTTAGTTGACTAAAAGAATAACCTAAAGTGTGAATTCAGTTCTCTAGTTATATTCATAAATGTTTTACTTTTGTTCCCTTAATTTTTTTGTATTCAAGACGAGAAAGAATTTTGACACAGGAAAATGAATAAAGTCCAACCCGAGGATGATAGACACTGACGCGAAACACATAGGTTCTCATCCAGTATAATGAAAAATAGTTATTTGATCAAGTCAACTTATATTATAAATCAATTTTATTTGAATTTCAAACTAAGTGATAATAGTGTTATAATTCTTTCTCTTCTTCCTTTTGATAATAGAGGTCGCTCTAATCAATTATAGTTCACAGTAACGGTTTGGTTTGCTCATGAATGTCAATAATAAATTCACATAATCGATAGTTGAAAATGAATTTCTAAGTTATTATTATTGGTTTAACTAGAGATCTATTAATTTGTAAAATGTTTAAGAAATCAGATTACTTGAAATTGATTATCGGATAGCTCGAGTTGGATAATTGGATTTCTGTCATTGTTAATAATATTAATAAAATATTCGAATGTGATAATTGAGTAATTATTATTAAATTTCTAAATTCATTCCAACATTGACATATTCTACTATAATAGGTAAAACATTATTTATACACTCGTAAAGTTATAGAATTATCCAATTTTGTTAAATCAAGTGATCTGACGATTAATTGTTATTTTATAAAAATATTCCCGACTATTAAAAGATATCATTCCAAAACCAACTATCGAGATGTGTGAAATAAAATGTTGACGAGATTGAAACGAATGGGTTACCTTATTTTCATTCTTTATTGATTATGTTCCCTTTTAAATTGTTTATTAACAATTCACCATTTTTGAAATTAACAATGACTTTTGTATTATAACATTTCCCTTATTTTTGAATTTATGCGATGGTCACCTCAGAAGTTCGATGTATGATTGTCGGAGTCCTCGAGAATTATATTCCCCATTTTTATTATTTGTTTATAAATCCCCGAAATTGACTTGTAATAGTTATTAATGATGGACATAATCTGGCGCTTCAATTCTATAGTTGAAAGTTTCGAATGTTGATTGTAAATTGGAGCTACTAAATTGATCCTTACCGAATTTGTAATAATGGTTGAAAAATTGATTCCCTCGATTGGAAAGTTTTCCGCTAGTTAAATAAATTGTTTATTTAAATTATTTTGTTGGCTCTAATATGAATTTTTCTCTTAATTGATTTTCCGAACCACTCCCTCTCTCCATTTAAAACCTGACTGCCCGGTATTTCAGAGATTTCAAATGATAATTGGTCTACCTAATTTTTGTTTGTTTTGAGATTATGAGCTCTTAGCTGGAGAATTCGTGTTAAGATCTGGCGGTTAAGTCGCCTCACGGTTTAGTAATTAGTGTCGAGATTTTAATTGATTCGGTTTAGAGAATTTTAATGGTTGTTCGTTACCGCTCCCCTCCCTTCTTTCGAATTTTGTCTTATCAAATCGTATCGCTTATCGTATTTTATCGTATCGCCTATCGTATCTTATCGTTTTGGATCTTTTTGAGACAGCTCGGTGTCAAGAACTTGACTACATTTTGAATTTGAGATATTCCAAGATGGCGGCTTATGTCTGAGGAATAAAAGATTTTAATTAAAGTCGCGCCTAGTGGATAATTTGAAATTAAGAATTATCCCACCTTGCGGTTTAGTTTATCATATATTTTCCCCCTTTTCTGAATTTTTTTGATTTTGTTTTGTTGTTTAACGAACTGGCGCCCAACTCCCCTTTCTTGAGTTATCTTTGTTTTTGAGACCAATTATCAGCGAATATCGATGGAATTATATTGTAATGTAAGTTACGGCGTTAAATCTTAAGTTCCTCTTCCTTTTTTTTTTGAGATGTAATTAAATCTTATAGCTTAATCTTATTTTGATTCTATAGATTATTTGAGAATAACTTCCTTTCTTTAAATTTTAATTTAGAGTTTAACAAATTTAACCCAGGTTAGATTTAATTAAAATATAGAGTTTTAATAGATTTTGAGATATCTAAAATTGTATCGAAAACAGTCTTTCATGATGTCATTTGCATTGGAGTTAATACGAGAATGAATTTCAGTAAGTATAGTTCATGTTAATCTGTTTGTTAAATTTTGAGGTTATCTTTTGATTCTAACTTGCGTATTGAATTGTTTATACATTCTATCTTAGGAAAAAAAAAAAGAATACATTACAATGTACATTGGGAATTATGTCCATTGCGAATTATGTACATTGGGTATTATGTCCATTGGGAATTATGTAATTTGGGAATTATGTCCATTGGTAATTATGTCCCCTGGGAATTATGTACATTGGGTTTTATGTACATTGGGAATTATATCCATTGGGAATTATGTCCTTTGAGAATTATGTACATGGTTAATTATGTCCATTGGGAATTATGTACATTAGGAATTATGTACATTAGGAATTATGTCCATTGGGAATTATGTCCATTTGGAATTATGTACATTGGGAATTATGTCCATTGGGAATTATGTACATTAGGAATTATGTCCATTGTGAATTATGTACATTGGGAATTATGTCCATTGGGAATTATGTACATTGTGAATTATGTCCATTGGGAATTATGTACATTGGGAATTATGTACATTGGGAATTATGTCCATTGGGTAGTATGTCCATTGGTATTTATGTACATTGGGAATTATGTCTGTTGGAAATTATGTCAATGGGGATTTATGTACATTGTGAATTATGTTCATTAAGAATTATGTACATTGTGAATTATGTCCATTGGGAATTATGTCCATTGGGAATTATGGACATTGGTAATTATGTCCATTGGGAATTATGTACATTTGGAATTATGTACATTTAGAACTATGTACATTGGTAATTATGTCCACTGGGAATAATGTACATTGGGTTTTATGTACATTGCAAATTATGTACATTGGGAATTATGTACATTGGGAATTATGTACATTGGAAATTATGTCCATTGTGAATTATGTACATTGGGAATTATGTCCATTGGGATTTATGTACATTGGGTTTTATGTACATTGGGAATTATGTACATTAGGAATTATGCCCATTGGGAATTATGTACATTGGTTATTATGTCCACTGGGAATTATGTACATTGAGTTTTATGTACATTGCGAATTATGTACATTGGGAATTATGTCCATTGGGAATTATGTAAATTGGGAATTATGTCCATTGGAAATTATGGATATTGGTAATTATGTCCATTGGAAATTATGTACATTTAAAATTATGTACATTGGGAATTATGTCCATTGGGAATTATGTACATTGGGAATTATGTACATTGGGAATTGTGTTCATTGGGGATTATGTATATTGGGTTTTATGTACATTGCAAATTATGTACATTGGGTATTATGTCCATTGGGAATTATGTAAATTGGGAATTATGTCCATTGGTAATTATGTCCCCTGGGAATTATGTACATTGGGTTTTATGTACATTGGGAATTATATCCATTGGGAATTATGTCCTTTGAGAATTATGTACATGGTTAATTATGTCCATTGGGAATTATGTACATTAGAAATTATGTACATTAGGAATTATGTCCATTGGGAATTATGTCCATTTGGAATTATGTACATTGGGAATTATGTCCATTGGGAATTATGTACATTAGGAATTATGTCCATTGTGAATTATGTACATTGGGAATTATGTCCATTGGGAATTATGTACATTGTGAATTATGTCCATTGGGAATTATGTACATTGGGAATTATGTACATTGGGAATTATGTCCATTGGGTAGTATGTCCATTGGTATTTATGTACATTGGGAATTATGTCTGTTGGAAATTATGTCAATGGGGATTTATGTACATTGTGAATTATGTTCATTAAGAATTATGTACATTGTGAATTATGTCCATTGGGAATTATGTCCATTGGGAATTATGGACAATGGTAATTATGTCCATTGGGAATTATGTACATTTGGAATTATGTACATTTAGAACTATGTACATTGGTAATTATGTCCACTGGGAATTATGTACATTGGGTTTTATGTACATTGCATATTATGTACATTGGGAATTATGTACATTGGGAATTATGTACATTGGAAATTATGTCCATTGTGAATTATGTACATTGGGAATTATGTCCATTGGGAATTATGTACATTGGGTTTTATGTACATTGGGAATTATGTACATTAGGAATTATGCCCATTGGGAATTATGTACATTGGTTATTATGTCCACTGGGAATTATGTACATTGAGTTTTATGTACATTGCGAATTATGTACATTGGGAATTATGTCCATTGGGAATTATGTAAATTGGGAATTATGTCCATTGGGAATTATGGATATTGGTAATTATGTCCATTGGAAATTATGTACATTTGGAATTATGTACATTGGGAATTATGTCCATTGGCAATTATGTACATTGGGAAGTATGTGCATTGGGATTTATGTACATTGGGAATTATGTCCTTTGGCAATTATGTACATTGGGAATTATGTATATTAGGAATTATGTTCATTGGGGATTATGTACATTGGGTTTTATGTACATTGGGAATTATGTACATTGGGAAGTATGAACATTGGAAATTATGTACATTGGGAATTATGCCCATTGGGAATTATGTACATTGGTAATTATGTTCACTGGAAATTATGTACATTAGGAATTATGTCCATTGGGAATTATGTACATTGCGAATTATGTACATTGGGAATTATGTCCATTGGGAATTATGTACATTGGGAATTATGTCCATTGGTAATTATGTCCACTGGGAATTATGTACATTGGGTTTTATGTACATTGGGAATTATGTACATTGGGAATTATGCCCATTGGGAATTATGTCCATTGGAATTTATGTACATTGAGAATTATGTCCATTGGAAATTATGTACATTGTGAATTATGTCCATTGGGAATTATGTCCATTGGGAATTATGTCTATTAAGAATTAAGTACATTGGGAATTATGTCCATTGGGAATTATGTCCATTGGGAATTATGTACATGGTTAATTATGTCCATTGGGAATTATGTACATTAGGAATTATGTACATTAGGAATTATGTCCATTGGGAATTATGTCCATTTGGAATTATGTACATTGGGAATTATTTTCATTGGAAATTATGTACATTGAAAAATATGTCTATTGGGAATTATGTCAATGGGGATTTTTATGTACATTGTGAATTATGTTCATTAAGAATTATGTACGTTGTGAATTATGTCCATTAGGAATTATGTCCATTGGGAATTGTGTACATTGGGAATTCTGTACATTGGAAATTATGTACATTGGGAATTATGCCCATTGGGAATTATGTACATTTGGAAGTATGTGCATTGGGATTTATGTACATTGGGAATTATGTCCATTAGGAATTATGTTCATTGGGAATTATGTACATTGGGTTTTATGTACATTGAGAATTATGTACATTGGGAAGTATGTCTATTGGGAAGTATGTCTATTGGGAAGTATGTCTATTGGGACTTTTTTAAATGGCAATTATGTCCATTACGAATGATGTCCATTGAAAATTATGTTTATTAGGAATTATGTCCATTAAGAATTATGTACATTGGGAAGTATGCACATTGAAAATTATGTTTATTAGGAATTATGTCCATTGGGAATTATGTACATTGGGAATTATGTCCATTGGTAATTATGGCCCCTAGGAATTATGTACATTGGGTTTTATGTACATTGGGAATTATGTCCATTGGGAATAATGTACATTGGGAATTATGTCCATTTGGAATTATGTACATTGGGTATTATTTTCATTGGGAATTATGTACATTGGGAATTATGTTCATTGGAGATTATGTATATTGGGTTTTATGTACATTGGGAATTATGTCCATTGTGAATTATGTACATTGGGAATTATGTCCATTGCGAATTATGTACATTGGGTATTATGTCCATTGGGAATTATGTAAATTGGGAATTATGGATATTGGTAATTATGTCCATTGGGAATTATGTCCATTGGGAATTATGTACATTCGGAATTATGTCCATTGGGAATTATGTACATTAGGAATTATGTCCATTGTGAATTATGTACATTGGGAATTATGTCCATTGGGAATTATGTACATTGTGAATTATGTCCATTGGGAATTATGTACATTTTGAATTATGTACATTGGGAATTATGTCCATTGGGTAGTATGTCCATTGGTATTTATGTACATTGGGAATTATGTCTGTTGGAATTTATGTCAATGGGGATTTATGTACATTGTGAATTATGTTCATTAAGAATTATGTACATTGTGAATTATGTCCATTGGGAATTATGTCCATTGGGAATTATGGACATTGGTAATTATGTCCATTGGGAATTATGTACATTTGGAATTATGTACATTTAGAACTATGTACATTGGTAATTATGTCCACTGGGAATTATGTACATTGGGTTTTATGTACATTGCAAATTATGTACATTGGGAATTATGTACATTGGGAATTATGTACATTGGAAATTATGTCCATTGTGAATTATGTACATTGGGAATTATGTCCATTGGGAATTATGTACATTGGGTTTTATGTACATTGGGAATTATGTACATTAGGAATTATGCCCATTGGGAATTATGTACATTGGTTATTATGTCCACTGGGAATTATGTACATTGAGTTTTATGTACATTGCGAATTATGTACATTGGGAATTATGTCCATTGGGAATTATGTAAATTGGGAATTATGTCCATTGGGAATTATGGACATTGGGAATTATGTACATTGGGTTTTATGTACATTGGGAATTATGTACAGTGGGAAGTATGTACATTGGAAATTATGTACATTAGGAATTATGCCCATTGGGAATTATGTACATTGGTAGTTATGTCCACTGGGAATTCTGTACATTGGCTTTTATGTACATTGCGAATTATGTACATTGGAAATTATGTCCATTGGGAATTATGTAAATTGGGAATTATGTCCATTGGTAATTATATCCCCTAGGAATTATGTAGATTGGGTTTTATGTACATTGGGAATTATGTACATTGGGAAGTATGTCTATTGGGAATTATGGACATTGGGAATTATGTACATTGGGTTTTATGTCCATTGGGAATTATGTACATTGGGAATTATGTCCATTTGGAATTATGTACATTGGGAATTATGTTCATTGGAGATTATGTACATTGGGTTTTATGTACATTGGGAATTATGTACATTAGGAATTATGCCCATTGGGAATTATGTACATTGGTTATTATGTTCACTGGGAATTATGTACATTGAGTTTTATGTACATTGCGAATTATGTACATTGGGAATTATGTCCATTGGGAATTATGTAAATTGGGAATTATGTCCATTGGGAATTATGGACATTGGGAATTATGTACATTGGGTTTTATGTACATTGGGAATTATGTACATTGGGAATTATGTCCATTTGGAATTATGTACATTGGGTATTATTTTCATTGGGAATTATGTACATTGGGAATTATGTTCATTGGAGATTATGTACATTGGGTTTTATGTACATTGGGAATTATGTCCATTGTGAATTATGTACATTGGGAATTATGTCCATTGCGAATTATGTACATTGGGTATTATGTCCATTGGGAATTATGTAAATTGGGAATTATGGATATTGGTAATTATGTCCATTGGGAATTATGTCCATTGGGAATTATGTACATTGGGAATTATGTCCATTGGGAATTACGTACATTGGGAATTATGTCATTGAAAATTTTGTTCATTGGGAATTATGTCCATTAGGAAATATGTTCCTTGGGAATTATGTACATTAGGAATTATGTCAATTAAGAATTATGTACATTGGGAATTATGTCCATTGGGAATTATGTCCATTGGGAATTATGTACATGGTTAATTATGTCCATTGGGAATTATGTACATTAGGAATTATGTACTTTGGGAATTTTGTTTATTGGGAATTATGTCCATTGGGAATTATGTCCATTGGAAATTATGTACATTGGGAATTATGTACATTGCGAATTATTTCCATTGGGAAATATGTACATTGGGAATTATGTCCATTGTGATTTATGTACATTGGGAATTATGTCAATTGGGAAATATGTTCCTTGGGAATTATGTACATTGGGAATTATGTCCATTAGGAAATATGTTCCTTGGAAATTATGTACATTGGGAATTATGTCAATTAAGAATTATGTACATTGGGAATTATGTCCATTGGGAATTATATCCATTGGGAATTATGTCCATTGGGAATTATGTACATGGTTAATTATGTCCATTGGGAATTATGTACATTAGGAATTATGTACATTGGGAATTTTGTTTATTGGGAATTATGTCCATTGGGAATTATGTCCATTGGAAATTATGTCCATTGGGAATTATGTTCATTGGGAATTCTGTACATTGGGAATTATGTTCATTGGGGATTATGTACATTGGGTTTTATGTACATTGGGAATTATGTACATTGGGAAGTATGTCCATTGGGAATTATGTACATTGGGAATTATGTCATTGAAAATTTTGTTCATTGGGAATTATGTCCATTAGGAAATATGTTCCTTGGGAATTATGTACATTAGGAATTATGTCAATTAAGAATTTTGTACATTGGGAATTATGTCCATTGGGAATTATGTCCATTGTGAATTATGTACATTGGGAATTATGTCCATTGCGAATTATGTACATTGGGTATTATGTCCATTGGGAATTATGTAAATTGGGAATTATGGATATTGGTAATTATGTCCATTGGGAATTATGTCCATTGGGAATTATGTACATTGGGAATTATGTCCATTGGGAATTATGTACATTGGGAATTATGTCATTCGAAATTTTGTTCATTGGGAATTATGTCTATTAGGAAATATGTTCCTTGGGAATTATGTACATTAGGAATTATGTCAATTAAGAATTATGTACATTGGGAATTATGTCCATTGGGAATTATGTCCATTGGGAATTATGTACATGGTTAATTATGTCCATTGGGAATTATGTACATTTTGAATTATGTACATTGGGAATTTTGTTTATTGGGAATTATGTCCATTGGGAATTATGTCCATTGGAAATTATGTACATTGGGAATTATGTCAATTAAGAATTATGTACATTGGGAATTATGTTTATTGGGAATTATGTCAATTAAGAATTATGTACATTGGGAATTATGTTTATTGGGAATTATGTCCATTGGGAATTATGTACATGGTTAATTATGTCCATTGGGAATTATGTACATTAGGAATTATGTACATTGGGAATTTTGTTTATTGGGAATTATGTCCATTGGGAATTATGTCCATTGGAAATTATGTACATTGGGAATTATGTACATTGTGAATTATGTCCATTGGGAATTATGTCCAATAAGAATTATGTCTATTAAGAATTATGTACATTGGGAATTATGTCCATTGGGAATTATGTCCATTGGGAATTATGTACATGGTTAATTATGTCCATTGGGAATTATGTACATTAGGAATTATGTACATTAGGAATTATGTCCATTGGGAATTATGTCCATTTGGAATTATGTACATTGGGAATTATTTTCATTGGAAATTATGTACATTGAAAAATATGTCTATTGGGAATTATGTCAATGGGCATTTTTATGTACATTGTGAATTATGTTCATTAAGAATTATGTACATTGTGAATTATGTCCATTGGGAATTATGTCCATTGGGAATTGTGTACATTGGAAATTCTGTACATTGGAAATTATGTACATTGGGAATTATGCCCATTGGGAATTATGTACATTTGGAAGTATGTGCATTGGGATTTATGTACATTGGGAATTATGTCCATTAGGAATTATGTTCATTGGGAATTATGTACATTGGGTTTTATGTACATTGAGAATTATGTACATTGGGAAGTATGTCTTTTGGGAAGTATGTCTATTGGGAAGTATGTCTATTGGGACTTCTTTAAATGGCAATTATGTCCATTACGAATGATGTCCATTGGAAATTATGTTTATTAGGAATTATGTCCATTAAGAATTATGTACATTGGGAAGTATGCACATTGAAAATTATGTTTATTAGGAATTATGTCCATTGGGAATTATGTACATTGGGAATTATGTCCATTGGGAATTATGTACATTGGGAATTATGTCCATTTGGAATTATGTACATTAGGAATTATTTTCATTGGGAATTATGTACATTGGGAATTATGTTCATTGGAGATTATGTACATTGGGTTTTATGTACATTGGGAATTATGTCCATTGTGAATTATGTACATTGGGAATTATGTCCATTGCGAATTATGTACATTGGGTATTATGTCCATTGGGAATTATGTAAATTGGGAATTATGTCCATTGGTAATTATGTCCCCTGGGAATTATGTACATTGGGTTTTATGTACATTGGGAATTATATCCATTGGGAATTATGTCCTTTGAGAATTATGTACATGGTTAATTATGTCCATTGGGAATTATGTACATTAGGAATTATGTACATTAGGAATTATGTCCATTGGGAATTATGTCCATTTGGAATTATGTACATTGGGAATTATGTCCATTGGGAATTATGTACATTAGGAATTATGTCCATTGTGAATTATGTACATTGGGAATTATGTCCATTGGGAATTATGTACATTGTGAATTATGTCCATTGGGAATTATGTACATTGGGAATTATGTCCATTGGGTAGTATGTCCATTGGTATTTATGTACATTGGGAATTATGTCTGTTGGAAATTATGTCAATGGGGATTTATGTACATTGTGAATTATGTTCATTAAGAATTATGTACATTGTGAATTATGTCCATTGGGAATTATGTCCATTGGGAATTATGGACATTGGTAATTATGTCCATTGGGAATTATGTACATTTGGAATTATGTACATTTAGAACTATGTACATTGGTAATTATGTCCACTGGGAATAATGTACATTGGGTTTTATGTACATTGCAAATTATGTACATTGGGAATTATGTACATTGGGAATTATGTACATTGGAAATTATGTCCATTGTGAATTATGTACATTGGGAATTATGTCCATTGGGAATTATGTACATTGTGTTTTATGTACATTGGGAATTATGTACATTAGGAATTATGCCCATTGGGAATTATGTACATTGGTTATTATGTCCACTGGGAATTATGTACATTGAGTTTTATGTACATTGCGAATTATGTACATTGGGAATTATGTCCATTGGGAATTATGTAAATTGGGAATTATGTCCATTGGAAATTATGGATATTGGTAATTATGTCCATTGGAAATTATGTACATTTGGAATTATGTACATTGGGAATTATGTCCATTGGGAATTATGTACATTGGGAATTATGTACATTGGGAATTATGTTCATTGGGGATTATGTATATTGGGTTTTATGTACATTGCAAATTATGTACATTGGGTATTATGTCCATTGGGAATTATGTAAATTGGGAATTATGTCCATTGGTAATTATGTCCCCTGGGAATTATGTACATTGGGTTTTATGTACATTGGGAATTATATCCATTGGGAATTATGTCCTTTGAGAATTATGTACATGGTTAATTATGTCCATTGGGAATTATGTACATTAGGAATTATGTACATTAGGAATTATGTCCATTGGGAATTATGTCCATTTGGAATTATGTACATTGGGAATTATGTCCATTGGGAATTATGTACATTAGGAATTATGTCCATTGTGAATTATGTACATTGGGAATTATGTCCATTGGGAATTATGTACATTGTGAATTATGTCCATTGGGAATTATGTACATTGGGAATTATGTACATTGGGAATTATGTCCATTGGTTAGTATGTCCATTGGTATTTATGTACATTGGGAATTATGTCTGTTGGAAATTATGTCAATGGGGATTTATATACATTGTGAATTATGTTCATTAAGAATTATGTACATTGTGAATTATGTCCATTGGGAATTATGTCCATTGGGAATTATGGACATTGGTAATTATGTCCATTGGGAATTATGTACATTTGGAATTATGTACATTTAGAACTATGTACATTGGTAATTATGTCCACTGGGAATTATGTACATTGGGTTTTATGTACATTGCAAATTATGTACATTGGGAATTATGTACATTGGGAATTATGTACATTGGAAATTATGTCCATTGTGAATTATGTACATTGGGAATTATGTCCATTGGGAATTATGTACATTGGGTTTTATGTACATTGGGAATTATGTACATTAGAAATTATGCCCATTGGGAATTATGTACATTGGTTATTATGTCCACTGGGAATTATGTACATTGAGTTTTATGTACATTGCGAATTATGTACATTGGGAATTATGTCCATTGGGAATTATGTAAATTGGGAATTATGTCCATTGGGAATTATGGATATTGGTTATTATGTCCATTGGAAATTATGTACATTTGGAATTATGTACATTGGGAATTATGTCCATTGGCAATTATGTACATTGGGAAGTATGTGCATTGGGATTTATGTACATTGGGAATTATGTCCTTTGGCAATTATGTACATTGGGAATTATGTATATTAGGAATTATGTTCATTGGGGATTATGTACATTGGGTTTTATGTACATTGGGAATTATGTACATTGGGAAGTATGAACATTGGAAATTATTTACATTGGGAATTATGCCCATTGGGAATTATGTACATTGGTAATTATGTTCACTGGAAATTATGTACATTAGGAATTATGTCCATTGGGAATTATGTACATTGCGAATTATGTACATTGGGAATTATGTCCATTGGGAATTATGTACATTGGGAATTATGTCCATTGGTAATTATGTCCACTGGGAATTATGTACATTGGGTTTTATGTACATTGGGAATTATGTACATTGGGAATTATGCCCATTGGGAATTATGTCCATTGGAATTTATGTACATTGAGAATTATGTCCATTGGAAATTATGTACATTGTGAATTATGTCCATTGGGAATTATGTCCATTGGGAATTATGTCTATTAAGAATTATGTACATTGGGAATTATGTCCATTGGGAATTATGTCCATTGGGAATTATGTACATGGTTAATTATGTCCATTGGGAATTATGTACATTAGGAATTATGTACATTAGGAATTATGTCCATTGGGAATTATGTCCATTTGGAATTATGTACATTGGGAATTATTTTCATTGGAAATTATGTACATTGAAAAATATGTCTATTGGGAATTATGTCAATGGGGATTTTTATGTACATTGTGAATTATGTTCATTAAGAATTATGTACGTTGTGAATTATGTCCATTAGGAATTATGTCCATTGGGAATTGTGTACATTGGGAATTCTGTACATTGGAAATTATGTACATTGGGAATTATGCCCATTGGGAATTATGTACATTTGGAAGTATGTGCATTGGGATTTATGTACATTGGGAATTATGTCCATTAGGAATTATGTTCATTGGGAATTATGTACATTGGGTTTTATGTACATTGAGAATTATGTACATTGGGAAGTATGTCTATTGGGAAGTATGTCTGTTGGGAAGTATGTCTATTGGGACTTTTTTAAATGGCAATTATGTCCATTACGAATGATGTCCATTGGAAATTATGTTTATTAGGAATTATGTCCATTAAGAATTATGTACATTGGGAAGTATGCACATTGAAAATTATGTTTATTAGGAATTATGTCCATTGGGAATTATGTACATTGGGAATTATGTCCATTGGTAATTATGGCCCCTAGGAATTATGTACATTGGGTTTTATGTACATTGGGAATTATGTCCATTGGGAATTATGTACATTGGGAATTATGTCCATTTGGAATTATGTACATTGGGTATTATTTTCATTGGGAATTATGTACATTGGGAATTATGTTCATTGGAGATTATGTATATTGGGTTTTATGTACATTGGGAATTATGTCCATTGTGAATTATGTACATTGGGAATTATGTCCATTGCGAATTATGTACATTGGGTATTATGTCCATTGGGAATTATGTAAATTGGGAATTATGGATATTGGTAATTATGTCCATTGGGAATTATGTCCATTGGGAATTATGTACATTGGGAATTATGTCCATTGGGAATTATGTACATTAGGAATTATGTCCATTGTGAATTATGTACATTGGGAATTATGTCCATTGGGAATTATGTACATTGTGAATTATGTCCATTGGGAATTATGTACATTTTGAATTATGTACATTGGGAATTATGTCCATTGGGTAGTATGTCCATTGGTATTTATGTACATTGGGAATTATGTCTGTTGGAATTTATGTCAATGGGGATTTATGTACATTGTGAATTATGTTCATTAAGAATTATGTACATTGTGAATTATGTCCATTGGGAATTATGTCCATTGGGAATTATGGACATTGGTAATTATGTCCATTGGGAATTATGTACATTTGGAATTATGTACATTTAGAACTATGTACATTGGTAATTATGTCCACTGGGAATTATGTACATTGGGTTTTATGTACATTGCAAATTATGTACATTGGGAATTATGTACATTGGGAATTATGTACATTGGAAATTATGTCCATTGTGAATTATGTACATTGGGAATTATGTCCATTGGGAATTATGTACATTGGGTTTTATGTACATTGGGAATTATGTACATTAGGAATTATGCCCATTGGGAATTATGTACATTGGTTATTATGTCCACTGGGAATTATGTACATTGAGTTTTATGTACATTGCGAATTATGTACATTGGGAATTATGTCCATTGGGAATTATGTACAGTGGGAAGTATGTACATTGGAAATTATGTACATTAGGAATTATGCCCATTGGGAATTATGTACATTGGTAGTTATGTCCACTGGGAATTCTGTACATTGGCTTTTATGTACATTGCGAATTATGTACATTGGAAATTATGTCCATTGGGAATTATGTAATTTGGGAATTATGTCCATTGGTAATTATATCCCCTAGGAATTATGTAGATTGGGTTTTATGTACATTGGGAATTATGTACATTGGGAAGTATGTCTATTGGGAATTATGGACATTGGGAATTATGTACATTGGGTTTTATGTCCATTGGGAATTATGTTCATTGGAGATTATGTACATTGGGTTTTATGTACATTGGAAATTATGTACATTAGGAATTATGCCCATTGGGAATTATGTACATTGGTTATTATGTTCACTGGGAATTATGTACATTGAGTTTTATGTACATTGCGAATTATGTACATTGGGAATTATGTCCATTGGGAATTATGTAAATTGGGAATTATGTCCATTGGGAATTATGGACATTGGGAATTATGTACATTGGGTTTTATGTACATTGGGAATTATGTACATTGGGAATTATGTCCATTTGGAATTATGTACATTGGGTATTATTTTCATTGGGAATTATGTACATTGGGAATTATGTTCATTGGAGATTATGTACATTGGGTTTTATGTACATTGGGAATTATGTCCATTGTGAATTATGTACATTGGGAATTATGTCCATTGCGAATTATGTACATTGGGTATTATGTCCATTGGGAATTATGTAAATTGGGAATTATGGATATTGGTAATTATGTCCATTGGGAATTATGTCCATTGGGAATTATGTACATTGGGAATTATGTCCATTGGGAATTATGTACATTGGGAATTATGTCATTGAAAATTTTGTTCATTGGGAATTATGTCCATTAGGAAATATGTTCCTTGGGAATTATGTACATTAGGAATTATGTCAATTAAGAATTATGTACATTGGGAATTATGTCCATTGGGAATTATGTCCATTGGGAATTATGTACATGGTTAATTATGTCCATTGAGAATTATGTACATTAGGAATTATGTACTTTGGGAATTTTGTTTATTGGGAATTATGTCCATTGGGAATTATGTCCATTGGAAATTATGTACATTGGGAATTATGTACATTGCGAATTATTTCCATTGGGAAATATGTACATTGGGAATTATGTCCATTGTGATTTATGTACATTGGGAATTATGTCAATTGGGAAATATGTTCCTTGGGAATTATGTACATTGGGAATTATGTCCATTAGGAAATATGTTCCTTGGAAATTATGTACATTGGGAATTATGTCAATTAAGAATTATGTACATTGGGAATTATGTCCATTGGGAATTATATCCATTGGGAATTATGTCCATTGGGAATTATGTACATGGTTAATTATGTCCATTGGGAATTATGTACATTAGGAATTATGTACATTGGGAATTTTGTTTATTGGGAATTATGTCCATTGGGAATTATGTCCATTGGAAATTATGTCCATTGGGAATTATGTACATTGGGAATTCTGTACATTGGGAATTATGTTCATTGGGGATTATGTACATTGGGTTTTATGTACATTGGGAATTATGTACATTGGGAAGTATGTCCATTGGGAATTATGTACATTGGGAATTATGTCATTGAAAATTTTGTTCATTGGGAATTATGTCCATTAGGAAATATGTTCCTTGGGAATTATGTACATTAGGAATTATGTCAATTAAGAATTATGTACATTGGGAATTATGTCCATTGGGAATTATGTCCATTGTGAATTATGTACATTGGGAATTATGTCCATTGCGAATTATGTACATTGGGTATTATGTCCATTGGGAATTATGTAAATTGGGAATTATGGATATTGGTAATTATGTCCATTGGGAATTATGTCCATTGGGAATTATGTACATTGGGAATTATGTCCATTGGGAATTATGTACATTGGGAATTATGTCATTCGAAATTTTGTTCATTGGGAATTATGTCTATTAGGAAATATGTTCCTTGGGAATTATGTACATTAGGAATTATGTCAATTAAGAATTATGTACATTGGGAATTATGTCCATTGGGAATTATGTCCATTGGGAATTATGTACATGGTTAATTATGTCCATTGGGAATTATGTACATTATGAATTATGTACATTGGGAATTTTGTTTATTGGGAATTATGTCCATTGGGAATTATGTCCATTGGAAATTATGTACATTGGGAATTATGTCAATTAAGAATTATGTACATTGGGAATTATGTTTATTGGGAATTATGTCAATTAAGAATTATGTACATTGGGAATTATGTCCATTGGAAATTATGTCCATTGGGAATTATGTACATTGGGAATTCTGTACATTGGGAATTATGTTCATTGGGGATTATGTACATTGGGTTTTATGTACATTGGGAATTATGTACATTGGGAAGTATGTCCATTGGGAATTATGTACATTGGGAATTATGTCATTGAAAATTTTGTTCATTGGGAATTATGTCCATTAGGAAATATGTTCCTTGGGAATTATGTACATTAGGAATTATGTCAATTAAGAATTATGTACATTGGGAATTATGTCCATTGGGAATTATGTCCATTGGGAATTATGTCCATTGGAAATTATGTCCATTGGGAATTATGTACATGGTTAATTATGTCCATTGGGAATTATGTACATTAGGAATTATGTACATTGGGAATTTTGTTTATTGGGAATTATGTCCATTGGGAATTATGTACATTGGGAATTATGTCCATTGGGAATTATGTACATTGGGAATTATGTCATTCGAAATTTTGTTCATTGGGAATTATGTCTATTAGGAAATATGTTCCTTGGGAATTATGTACATTAGGAATTATGTCAATTAAGAATTATGTACATTGGGAATTATGTCCATTGGGAATTATGTCCATTGGGAATTATGTACATGGTTAATTATGTCCATTGGGAATTATGTACATTATGAATTATGTACATTGGGAATTTTGTTTATTGGGAATTATGTCCATTGGGAATTATGTCCATTGGAAATTATGTACATTGGGAATTATGTCCATTGCGAATTATGTACATTGGGTATTATGTCCATTGGGAATTATGTAAATTGGGAATTATGGATATTGGTAATTATGTCCATTGGGAATTATGTCCATTGGGAATTATGTACATTGGGAATTATGTCCATTGGGAATTATGTACATTAGGAATTATGTCCATTGTGAATTATGTACATTGGGAATTATGTCCATTGGGAATTATGTACATTGTGAATTATGTCCATTGGGAATTATGTACATTTTGAATTATGTACATTGGGAATTATGTCCATTGGGTAGTATGTCCATTGGTATTTATGTACATTGGGAATTATGTCTGTTGGAATTTATGTCAATGGGGATTTATGTACATTGTGAATTATGTTCATTAAGAATTATGTACATTGTGAATTATGTCCATTGGGAATTATGTCCATTGGGAATTATGGACATTGGTAATTATGTCCATTGGGAATTATGTACATTTGGAATTATGTACATTTAGAACTATGTACATTGGTAATTATGTCCACTGGGAATTATGTACATTGGGTTTTATGTACATTGCAAATTATGTACATTGGGAATTATGTACATTGGGAATTATGTACATTGGAAATTATGTCCATTGTGAATTATGTACATTGGGAATTATGTCCATTGGGAATTATGTACATTGGGTTTTATGTACATTGGGAATTATGTACATTAGGAATTATGCCCATTGGGAATTATGTACATTGGTTATTATGTCCACTGGGAATTATGTACATTGAGTTTTATGTACATTGCGAATTATGTACATTGGGAATTATGTCCATTGGGAATTATGTAAATTGGGAATTATGTCCATTGGGAATTATGGACATTGGGAATTATGTACATTGGGTTTTATGTACATTGGGAATTATGTACAGTGGGAAGTATGTACATTGGAAATTATGTACATTAGGAATTATGCCCATTGGGAATTATGTACATTGGTAGTTATGTCCACTGGGAATTCTGTACATTGGCTTTTATGTACATTGCGAATTATGTACATTGGAAATTATGTCCATTGGGAATTATGTAAATTGGGAATTATGTCCATTGGGAATTATGTACATTTGGAAGTATGTGCATTGGGATTTATGTACATTGGGAATTATGTCCATTAGGAATTATGTTCATTGGGAATTATGTACATTGGGTTTTATGTACATTGAGAATTATGTACATTGGGAAGTATGTCTTTTGGGAAGTATGTCTATTGGGAAGTATGTCTATTGGGACTTCTTTAAATGGCAATTATGTCCATTGGGAATTATGTACATTAGGAATTATGTCAATTAAGAATTATGTACATTGGGAATTATGTCCATTGGGAATTATGTCCATTGGGAATTATGTCCATTGGAAATTATGTCCATTGGGAATTATGTACATGGTTAATTATGTCCATTGGGAATTATGTACATTAGGAATTATGTACATTGGGAATTTTGTTTATTGGGAATTATGTCCATTGGGAATTATGTACATTGGGAATTATGTCCATTGGGAATTATGTACATTGGGAATTATGTCATTCGAAATTTTGTTCATTGGGAATTATGTCTATTAGGAAATATGTTCCTTGGGAATTATGTACATTAGGAATTATGTCAATTAAGAATTATGTACATTGGGAATTATGTCCATTGGGAATTATGTCCATTGGGAATTATGTACATGGTTAATTATGTCCATTGGGAATTATGTACATTATGAATTATGTACATTGGGAATTTTGTTTATTGGGAATTATGTCCATTGGGAATTATGTCCATTGGAAATTATGTACATTGGGAATTATGTCCATTGCGAATTATGTACATTGGGTATTATGTCCATTGGGAATTATGTAAATTGGGAATTATGGATATTGGTAATTATGTCCATTGGGAATTATGTCCATTGGGAATTATGTACATTGGGAATTATGTCCATTGGGAATTATGTACATTAGGAATTATGTCCATTGTGAATTATGTACATTGGGAATTATGTCCATTGGGAATTATGTACATTGTGAATTATGTCCATTGGGAATTATGTACATTTTGAATTATGTACATTGGGAATTATGTCCATTGGGTAGTATGTCCATTGGTATTTATGTACATTGGGAATTATGTCTGTTGGAATTTATGTCAATGGGGATTTATGTACATTGTGAATTATGTTCATTAAGAATTATGTACATTGTGAATTATGTCCATTGGGAATTATGTCCATTGGGAATTATGGACATTGGTAATTATGTCCATTGGGAATTATGTACATTTGGAATTATGTACATTTAGAACTATGTACATTGGTAATTATGTCCACTGGGAATTATGTACATTGGGTTTTATGTACATTGCAAATTATGTACATTGGGAATTATGTACATTGGGAATTATGTACATTGGAAATTATGTCCATTGTGAATTATGTACATTGGGAATTATGTCCATTGGGAATTATGTACATTGGGTTTTATGTACATTGGGAATTATGTACATTAGGAATTATGCCCATTGGGAATTATGTACATTGGTTATTATGTCCACTGGGAATTATGTACATTGAGTTTTATGTACATTGCGAATTATGTACATTGGGAATTATGTCCATTGGGAATTATGTAAATTGGGAATTATGTCCATTGGGAATTATGGACATTGGGAATTATGTACATTGGGTTTTATGTACATTGGGAATTATGTACAGTGGGAAGTATGTACATTGGAAATTATGTACATTAGGAATTATGCCCATTGGGAATTATGTACATTGGTAGTTATGTCCACTGGGAATTCTGTACATTGGCTTTTATGTACATTGCGAATTATGTACATTGGAAATTATGTCCATTGGGAATTATGTAAATTGGGAATTATGTCCATTGGGAATTATTTACATTTGGAAGTATGTGCATTGGGATTTATGTACATTGGGAATTATGTCCATTAGGAATTATGTTCATTGGGAATTATGTACATTGGGTTTTATGTACATTGAGAATTATGTACATTGGGAAGTATGTCTTTTGGGAAGTATGTCTATTGGGAAGTATGTCTATTGGGACTTCTTTAAATGGCAATTATGTCCATTACGAATGATGTCCATTGGAAATTATGTTTATTAAGAATTATGTCCAATAAGAATTATGTACATTGGGAAGTATGCACATTGAAAATTATGTTTATTAGGAATTATGTCCATTGGGAATTATGTACATTGGGAATTATGTCCATTGGGAATTATGTACATTGGGAATTATGTCCATTTGGAATTATGTACATTAGGAATTATTTTCATTGGGAATTATGTACATTGGGAATTATGTTCATTGGAGATTATGTACATTGGGTTTTATGTACATTGGGAATTATGTCCATTGTGAATTATGTACATTGGGAATTATGTCCATTGCGAATTATGTACATTGGGTATTATGTCCATTGGGAATTATGTAAATTGGGAATTATGTCCATTGGTAATTATGTCCCCTGGGAATTATGTACATTGGGTTTTATGTACATTGGGAATTATATCCATTGGGAATTATGTCCTTTGAGAATTATGTACATGGTTAATTATGTCCATTGGGAATTATGTACATTAGGAATTATGTACATTAGGAATTATGTCCATTGGGAATTATGTCCATTTGGAATTATGTACATTGGGAATTATGTCCATTGGGAATTATGTACATTAGGAATTATGTCCATTGTGAATTATGTACATTGGGAATTATGTCCATTGGGAATTATGTACATTGTGAATTATGTCCATTGGGAATTATGTACATTGGGAATTATGTCCATTGGGTAGTATGTCCATTGGTATTTATGTACATTATGAATTATGTCTGTTGGAAATTATGTCAATGGGCATTTATGTACATTGTGAATTATGTTCATTAAGAATTATGTACATTGTGAATTATGTCCATTGGGAATTATGTCCATTGGGAATTATGGACATTGGTAATTATGTCCATTGGGAATTATGTACATTTGGAATTATGTACATTTAGAACTATGTACATTGGTAATTATGTCCACTGGAAATAATGTACATTGGGTTTTATGTACATTGCAAATTATGTACATTGGGAATTATGTACATTGGGAATTACGTACATTGGAAATTATGTCCATTGTGAATTATGTACATTGGGAATTATGTCCATTGGGAATTATGTACATTGTGTTTTATTTACATTGGGAATTATGTACATTAGGAATTATGCCCATTGGGAATTATGTACATTGGTTATTATGTCCACTGGGAATTATGTACATTGAGTTTTATGTACATTGCGAATTATGTACATTGGGAATTATGTCCATTGGGAATTATGTAAATTGGGAATTATGTCCATTGGAAATTATGGATATTGGTAATTATGTCCATTGGAAATTATGTAAATTGGGAATTATGTCCATTGGTAATTATGTCCCCTGGGAATTATGTACATTGGGTTTTATGTACATTGGGAATTATATCCATTGGGAATTATGTCCTTTGAGAATTATGTACATGGTTAATTATGTCCATTGGGAATTATGTACATTAGGAATTATGTACATTAGGAATTATGTCCATTGGGAATTATGTCCATTTGGAATTATGTACATTGGGAATTATGTCCATTGGGAATTATGTACATTAGGAATTATGTCCATTGTGAATTATGTACATTGGGAATTATGTCCATTGGGAATTATGTACATTGTGAATTATGTCCATTGGGAATTATGTACATTGGGAATTATGTACATTGGGAATTATGTCCATTGGGTAGTATGTCCATTGGTATTTATGTACATTGGGAATTATGTCTGTTGGAAATTATGTCAATGGGGATTTTTGTACATTGTGAATTATGTTCATTAAGAATTATGTACATTGTGAATTATGTCCATTGGGAATTATGTCCATTGGGAATTATGGACATTGGTAATTATGTCCATTGGGAATTATGTACATTTGGAATTATGTACATTTAGAACTATGTACATTGGTAATTATGTCCACTGGGAATTATGTACATTGGGTTTTATGTACATTGCAAATTATGTACATTGGGAATTATGTACATTGGGAATTATGTACATTGTGAATTATGTTCATTAAGAATTATGTACATTGTGAATTATGTCCATTGGGAATTATGTCCATTGGGAATTATGGACATTGGTAATTATGTCCATTGGGAATTATGTACATTTGGAATTATGTACATTTAGAACTATGTACATTGGTAATTATGTCCACTGGGAATTATGTACATTGGGTTTTATGTACATTGCAAATTATGTACATTGGGAATTATGTACATTGGGAATTATGTACATTGGAAATTATGTCCATTGTGAATTATGTACATTGGGAATTATGTCCATTGGGAATTATGTACATTGGGTTTTATGTACATTGGGAATTATGTACATTAGGAATTATGCCCATTGGGAATTATGTACATTGGTTATTATGTCCACTGGGAATTATGTACATTGAGTTTTATGTACATTGCGAATTATGTACATTGGGAATTATGTTTATTGGGAATTATGTCAATTAAGAATTATGTACATTGGGAATTATGTCCATTGGAAATTATGTCCATTGGGAATTATGTACATTGGGAATTCTGTACATTGGGAA
Source organism: Ganaspis brasiliensis (assembly GCA_037103525.1). Classification (NCBI taxonomy): domain Eukaryota; kingdom Metazoa; phylum Arthropoda; class Insecta; order Hymenoptera; family Figitidae; genus Ganaspis; species Ganaspis brasiliensis. The sequence goes on from JAZKLR010000232.1 coordinate 1,232,628, forward strand.
TTATGTTCATTGGGGATTATGTACATTGGGTTTTATGTACATTGGGAATTATGTACATTGGGAAGTATGTCCATTGGGAATTATGTACATTGGGAATTATGTCATTGAAAATTTTGTTCATTGGGAATTATGTCCATTAGGAAATATGTTCCTTGGGAATTATGTACATTAGGAATTATGTCAATTAAGAATTATGTACATTGGGAATTATGTCCATTGGGAATTATGTCCATTGGGAATTATGTCCATTGGAAATTATGTCCATTGGGAATTATGTACATGGTTAATTATGTCCATTGGGAATTATGTACATTAGGAATTATGTACATTGGGAATTTTGTTTATTGGGAATTATGTCCATTGGGAATTATGTACATTGGGAATTATGTCCATTGGGAATTATGTACATTGGGAATTATGTCATTCGAAATTTTGTTCATTGGGAATTATGTCTATTAGGAAATATGTTCCTTGGGAATTATGTACATTAGGAATTATGTCAATTAAGAATTATGTACATTGGGAATTATGTCCATTGGGAATTATGTCCATTGGGAATTATGTACATGGTTAATTATGTCCATTGGGAATTATGTACATTATGAATTATGTACATTGGGAATTTTGTTTATTGGGAATTATGTCCATTGGGAATTATGTCCATTGGAAATTATGTACATTGGGAATTATGTCCATTGCGAATTATGTACATTGGGTATTATGTCCATTGGGAATTATGTAAATTGGGAATTATGGATATTGGTAATTATGTCCATTGGGAATTATGTCCATTGGGAATTATGTACATTGGGAATTATGTCCATTGGGAATTATGTACATTAGGAATTATGTCCATTGTGAATTATGTACATTGGGAATTATGTCCATTGGGAATTATGTACATTGTGAATTATGTCCATTGGGAATTATGTACATTTTGAATTATGTACATTGGGAATTATGTCCATTGGGTAGTATGTCCATTGGTATTTATGTACATTGGGAATTATGTCTGTTGGAATTTATGTCAATGGGGATTTATGTACATTGTGAATTATGTTCATTAAGAATTATGTACATTGTGAATTATGTCCATTGGGAATTATGTCCATTGGGAATTATGGACATTGGTAATTATGTCCATTGGGAATTATGTACATTTGGAATTATGTACATTTAGAACTATGTACATTGGTAATTATGTCCACTGGGAATTATGTACATTGGGTTTTATGTACATTGCAAATTATGTACATTGGGAATTATGTACATTGGGAATTATGTACATTGGAAATTATGTCCATTGTGAATTATGTACATTGGGAATTATGTCCATTGGGAATTATGTACATTGGGTTTTATGTACATTGGGAATTATGTACATTAGGAATTATGCCCATTGGGAATTATGTACATTGGTTATTATGTCCACTGGGAATTATGTACATTGAGTTTTATGTACATTGCGAATTATGTACATTGGGAATTATGTCCATTGGGAATTATGTAAATTGGGAATTATGTCCATTGGGAATTATGGACATTGGGAATTATGTACATTGGGTTTTATGTACATTGGGAATTATGTACAGTGGGAAGTATGTACATTGGAAATTATGTACATTAGGAATTATGCCCATTGGGAATTATGTACATTGGTAGTTATGTCCACTGGGAATTCTGTACATTGGCTTTTATGTACATTGCGAATTATGTACATTGGAAATTATGTCCATTGGGAATTATGTAAATTGGGAATTATGTCCATTGGGAATTATGTACATTTGGAAGTATGTGCATTGGGATTTATGTACATTGGGAATTATGTCCATTAGGAATTATGTTCATTGGGAATTATGTACATTGGGTTTTATGTACATTGAGAATTATGTACATTGGGAAGTATGTCTTTTGGGAAGTATGTCTATTGGGAAGTATGTCTATTGGGACTTCTTTAAATGGCAATTATGTCCATTGGGAATTATGTACATTAGGAATTATGTCAATTAAGAATTATGTACATTGGGAATTATGTCCATTGGGAATTATGTCCATTGGGAATTATGTCCATTGGAAATTATGTCCATTGGGAATTATGTACATGGTTAATTATGTCCATTGGGAATTATGTACATTAGGAATTATGTACATTGGGAATTTTGTTTATTGGGAATTATGTCCATTGGGAATTATGTACATTGGGAATTATGTCCATTGGGAATTATGTACATTGGGAATTATGTCATTCGAAATTTTGTTCATTGGGAATTATGTCTATTAGGAAATATGTTCCTTGGGAATTATGTACATTAGGAATTATGTCAATTAAGAATTATGTACATTGGGAATTATGTCCATTGGGAATTATGTCCATTGGGAATTATGTACATGGTTAATTATGTCCATTGGGAATTATGTACATTATGAATTATGTACATTGGGAATTTTGTTTATTGGGAATTATGTCCATTGGGAATTATGTCCATTGGAAATTATGTACATTGGGAATTATGTCCATTGCGAATTATGTACATTGGGTATTATGTCCATTGGGAATTATGTAAATTGGGAATTATGGATATTGGTAATTATGTCCATTGGGAATTATGTCCATTGGGAATTATGTACATTGGGAATTATGTCCATTGGGAATTATGTACATTAGGAATTATGTCCATTGTGAATTATGTACATTGGGAATTATGTCCATTGGGAATTATGTACATTGTGAATTATGTCCATTGGGAATTATGTACATTTTGAATTATGTACATTGGGAATTATGTCCATTGGGTAGTATGTCCATTGGTATTTATGTACATTGGGAATTATGTCTGTTGGAATTTATGTCAATGGGGATTTATGTACATTGTGAATTATGTTCATTAAGAATTATGTACATTGTGAATTATGTCCATTGGGAATTATGTCCATTGGGAATTATGGACATTGGTAATTATGTCCATTGGGAATTATGTACATTTGGAATTATGTACATTTAGAACTATGTACATTGGTAATTATGTCCACTGGGAATTATGTACATTGGGTTTTATGTACATTGCAAATTATGTACATTGGGAATTATGTACATTGGGAATTATGTACATTGGAAATTATGTCCATTGTGAATTATGTACATTGGGAATTATGTCCATTGGGAATTATGTACATTGGGTTTTATGTACATTGGGAATTATGTACATTAGGAATTATGCCCATTGGGAATTATGTACATTGGTTATTATGTCCACTGGGAATTATGTACATTGAGTTTTATGTACATTGCGAATTATGTACATTGGGAATTATGTCCATTGGGAATTATGTAAATTGGGAATTATGTCCATTGGGAATTATGGACATTGGGAATTATGTACATTGGGTTTTATGTACATTGGGAATTATGTACAGTGGGAAGTATGTACATTGGAAATTATGTACATTAGGAATTATGCCCATTGGGAATTATGTACATTGGTAGTTATGTCCACTGGGAATTCTGTACATTGGCTTTTATGTACATTGCGAATTATGTACATTGGAAATTATGTCCATTGGGAATTATGTAAATTGGGAATTATGTCCATTGGGAATTATGTACATTTGGAAGTATGTGCATTGGGATTTATGTACATTGGGAATTATGTCCATTAGGAATTATGTTCATTGGGAATTATGTACATTGGGTTTTATGTACATTGAGAATTATGTACATTGGGAAGTATGTCTTTTGGGAAGTATGTCTATTGGGAAGTATGTCTATTGGGACTTCTTTAAATGGCAATTATGTCCATTACGAATGATGTCCATTGGAAATTATGTTTATTAGGAATTATGTCCATTAAGAATTATGTACATTGGGAAGTATGCACATTGAAAATTATGTTTATTAGGAATTATGTCCATTGGGAATTATGTACATTGGGAATTATGTCCATTGGGAATTATGTACATTGGGAATTATGTCCATTTGGAATTATGTACATTAGGAATTATTTTCATTGGGAATTATGTACATTGGGAATTATGTTCATTGGAGATTATGTACATTGGGTTTTATGTACATTGGGAATTATGTCCATTGTGAATTATGTACATTGGGAATTATGTCCATTGCGAATTATGTACATTGGGTATTATGTCCATTGGGAATTATGTAAATTGGGAATTATGTCCATTGGTAATTATGTCCCCTGGGAATTATGTACATTGGGTTTTATGTACATTGGGAATTATATCCATTGGGAATTATGTCCTTTGAGAATTATGTACATGGTTAATTATGTCCATTGGGAATTATGTACATTAGGAATTATGTACATTAGGAATTATGTCCATTGGGAATTATGTCCATTTGGAATTATGTACATTGGGAATTATGTCCATTGGGAATTATGTACATTAGGAATTATGTCCATTGTGAATTATGTACATTGGGAATTATGTCCATTGGGAATTATGTACATTGTGAATTATGTCCATTGGGAATTATGTACATTGGGAATTATGTCCATTGGGTAGTATGTCCATTGGTATTTATGTACATTATGAATTATGTCTGTTGGAAATTATGTCAATGGGCATTTATGTACATTGTGAATTATGTTCATTAAGAATTATGTACATTGTGAATTATGTCCATTGGGAATTATGTCCATTGGGAATTATGGACATTGGTAATTATGTCCATTGGGAATTATGTACATTTGGAATTATGTACATTTAGAACTATGTACATTGGTAATTATGTCCACTGGAAATAATGTACATTGGGTTTTATGTACATTGCAAATTATGTACATTGGGAATTATGTACATTGGGAATTACGTACATTGGAAATTATGTCCATTGTGAATTATGTACATTGGGAATTATGTCCATTGGGAATTATGTACATTGTGTTTTATTTACATTGGGAATTATGTACATTAGGAATTATGCCCATTGGGAATTATGTACATTGGTTATTATGTCCACTGGGAATTATGTACATTGAGTTTTATGTACATTGCGAATTATGTACATTGGGAATTATGTCCATTGGGAATTATGTAAATTGGGAATTATGTCCATTGGAAATTATGGATATTGGTAATTATGTCCATTGGAAATTATGTAAATTGGGAATTATGTCCATTGGTAATTATGTCCCCTGGGAATTATGTACATTGGGTTTTATGTACATTGGGAATTATATCCATTGGGAATTATGTCCTTTGAGAATTATGTACATGGTTAATTATGTCCATTGGGAATTATGTACATTAGGAATTATGTACATTAGGAATTATGTCCATTGGGAATTATGTCCATTTGGAATTATGTACATTGGGAATTATGTCCATTGGGAATTATGTACATTAGGAATTATGTCCATTGTGAATTATGTACATTGGGAATTATGTCCATTGGGAATTATGTACATTGTGAATTATGTCCATTGGGAACTATGTACATTGGGAATTATGTACATTGGGAATTATGTCCATTGGGTAGTATGTCCATTGGTATTTATGTACATTGGGAATTATGTCTGTTGGAAATTATGTCAATGGGGATTTATGTACATTGTGAATTATGTTCATTAAGAATTATGTACATTGTGAATTATGTCCATTGGGAATTATGTCCATTGGGAATTATGGACATTGGTAATTATGTCCATTGGGAATATGTACATTTGGAATTATGTACATTTAGAACTATGTACATTGGTAATTATGTCCACTGGGAATTATGTACATTGGGTTTTATGTACATTGCAAATTATGTACATTGGGAATTATGTACATTGGGAATTATGTACATTGTGAATTATGTTCATTAAGAATTATGTACATTGTGAATTATGTCCATTGGGAATTATGTCCATTGGGAATTATGGACATTGGTAATTATGTCCATTGGGAATTATGTACATTTGGAATTATGTACATTTAGAACTATGTACATTGGTAATTATGTCCACTGGGAATTATGTACATTGGGTTTTATGTACATTGCAAATTATGTACATTGGGAATTATGTACATTGGGAATTATGTACATTGGAAATTATGTCCATTGTGAATTATGTACATTGGGAATTATGTCCATTGGGAATTATGTACATTGGGTTTTATGTACATTGGGAATTATGTACATTAGGAATTATGCCCATTGGGAATTATGTACATTGGTTATTATGTCCACTGGGAATTATGTACATTGAGTTTTATGTACATTGCGAATTATGTACATTGGGAATTATGTCCATTGGGAATTATGTAAATTGGGAATTATGTCCATTGGGAATTATGGACATTGGGAATTATGTACATTGGGTTTTATGTACATTGGGAATTATGTACAGTGGGAAGTATGTACATTGGAAATTATGTACATTAGGAATTATGCCCATTGGGAATTATGTACATTGGTAGTTATGTCCACTGGGAATTCTGTACATTGGCTTTTATGTACATTGCGAATTATGTACATTGGAAATTATGTCCATTGGGAATTATGTAAATTGGGAATTATGTCCATTGGGAATTATGTACATTTGGAAGTATGTGCATTGGGATTTATGTACATTGGGAATTATGTCCATTAGGAATTATGTTCATTGGGAATTATGTACATTGGGTTTTATGTACATTGAGAATTATGTACATTGGGAAGTATGTCTTTTGGGAAGTATGTCTATTGGGAAGTATGTCTATTGGGACTTCTTTAAATGGCAATTATGTCCATTACGAATGATGTCCATTGGAAATTATGTTTATTAGGAATTATGTCCATTAAGAATTATGTACATTGGGAAGTATGCACATTGAAAATTATGTTTATTAGGAATTATGTCCATTGGGAATTATGTACATTGGGAATTATGTCCATTGGGAATTATGTACATTGGGAATTATGTCCATTTGGAATTATGTACATTAGGAATTATTTTCATTGGGAATTATGTACATTGGGAATTATGTTCATTGGAGATTATGTACATTGGGTTTTATGTACATTGGGAATTATGTCCATTGTGAATTATGTACATTGGGAATTATGTCCATTGCGAATTATGTACATTGGGTATTATGTCCATTGGGAATTATGTAAATTGGGAATTATGTCCATTGGTAATTATGTCCCCTGGGAATTATGTACATTGGGTTTTATGTACATTGGGAATTATATCCATTGGGAATTATGTCCTTTGAGAATTATGTACATGGTTAATTATGTCCATTGGGAATTATGTACATTAGGAATTATGTACATTAGGAATTATGTCCATTGGGAATTATGTCCATTTGGAATTATGTACATTGGGAATTATGTCCATTGGGAATTATGTACATTAGGAATTATGTCCATTGTGAATTATGTACATTGGGAATTATGTCCATTGGGAATTATGTACATTGTGAATTATGTCCATTGGGAATTATGTACATTGGGAATTATGTCCATTGGGTAGTATGTCCATTGGTATTTATGTACATTATGAATTATGTCTGTTGGAAATTATGTCAATGGGCATTTATGTACATTGTGAATTATGTTCATTAAGAATTATGTACATTGTGAATTATGTCCATTGGGAATTATGTCCATTGGGAATTATGGACATTGGTAATTATGTCCATTGGGAATTATGTACATTTGGAATTATGTACATTTAGAACTATGTACATTGGTAATTATGTCCACTGGAAATAATGTACATTGGGTTTTATGTACATTGCAAATTATGTACATTGGGAATTATGTACATTGGGAATTACGTACATTGGAAATTATGTCCATTGTGAATTATGTACATTGGGAATTATGTCCATTGGGAATTATGTACATTGTGTTTTATTTACATTGGGAATTATGTACATTAGGAATTATGCCCATTGGGAATTATGTACATTGGTTATTATGTCCACTGGGAATTATGTACATTGAGTTTTATGTACATTGCGAATTATGTACATTGGGAATTATGTCCATTGGGAATTATGTAAATTGGGAATTATGTCCATTGGAAATTATGGATATTGGTAATTATGTCCATTGGAAATTATGTAAATTGGGAATTATGTCCATTGGTAATTATGTCCCCTGGGAATTATGTACATTGGGTTTTATGTACATTGGGAATTATATCCATTGGGAATTATGTCCTTTGAGAATTATGTACATGGTTAATTATGTCCATTGGGAATTATGTACATTAGGAATTATGTACATTAGGAATTATGTCCATTGGGAATTATGTCCATTTGGAATTATGTACATTGGGAATTATGTCCATTGGGAATTATGTACATTAGGAATTATGTCCATTGTGAATTATGTACATTGGGAATTATGTCCATTGGGAATTATGTACATTGTGAATTATGTCCATTGGGAACTATGTACATTGGGAATTATGTACATTGGGAATTATGTCCATTGGGTAGTATGTCCATTGGTATTTATGTACATTGGGAATTATGTCTGTTGGAAATTATGTCAATGGGGATTTATGTACATTGTGAATTATGTTCATTAAGAATTATGTACATTGTGAATTATGTCCATTGGGAATTATGTCCATTGGGAATTATGGACATTGGTAATTATGTCCATTGGGAATATGTACATTTGGAATTATGTACATTTAGAACTATGTACATTGGTAATTATGTCCACTGGGAATTATGTACATTGGGTTTTATGTACATTGCAAATTATGTACATTGGGAATTATGTACATTGGGAATTATGTACATTGTGAATTATGTTCATTAAGAATTATGTACATTGTGAATTATGTCCATTGGGAATTATGTCCATTGGGAATTATGGACATTGGTAATTATGTCCATTGGGAATTATGTACATTTGGAATTATGTACATTTAGAACTATGTACATTGGTAATTATGTCCACTGGGAATTATGTACATTGGGTTTTATGTACATTGCAAATTATGTACATTGGGAATTATGTACATTGGGAATTATGTACATTGGAAATTATGTCCATTGTGAATTATGTACATTGGGAATTATGTCCATTGGGAATTATGTACATTGGGTTTTATGTACATTGGGAATTATGTACATTAGGAATTATGCCCATTGGGAATTATGTACATTGGTTATTATGTCCACTGGGAATTATGTACATTGAGTTTTATGTACATTGCGAATTATGTACATTGGGAATTATGTCCATTGGGAATTATGTAAATTGGGAATTATGTCCATTGGGAATTATGGACATTGGGAATTATGTACATTGGGTTTTATGTACATTGGGAATTATGTACAGTGGGAAGTATGTACATTGGAAATTATGTACATTAGGAATTATGCCCATTGGGAATTATGTACATTGGTAGTTATGTCCACTGGGAATTCTGTACATTGGCTTTTATGTACATTGCGAATTATGTACATTGGAAATTATGTCCATTGGGAATTATGTAAATTGGGAATTATGTCCATTGGGAATTATGTACATTTGGAAGTATGTGCATTGGGATTTATGTACATTGGGAATTATGTCCATTAGGAATTATGTTCATTGGGAATTATGTACATTGTGTTTTATGTACATTGAGAATTATGTACATTGGGAAGTATGTCTTTTGGGAAGTATGTCTATTGGGAAGTATGTCTATTGGGACTTCTTTAAATGGCAATTATGTCCATTACGAATGATGTCCATTGGAAATTATGTTTATTAGGAATTATGTCCATTAAGAATTATGTACATTGGGAAGTATGCACATTGAAAATTATGTTTATTAGGAATTATGTCCATTGGGAATTATGTACATTGGGAATTATGTCCATTGGGAATTATGTACATTGGGAATTATGTCCATTTGGAATTATGTACATTAGGAATTATTTTCATTGGGAATTATGTACATTGGGAATTATGTTCATTGGAGATTATGTACATTGGGTTTTATGTACATTGGGAATTATGTCCATTGTGAATTATGTACATTGGGAATTATGTCCATTGCGAATTATGTACATTGGGTATTATGTCCATTGGGAATTATGTAAATTGGGAATTATGTCCATTGGTAATTATGTCCCCTGGGAATTATGTACATTGGGTTTTATGTACATTGGGAATTATATCCATTGGGAATTATGTCCTTTGAGAATTATGTACATGGTTAATTATGTCCATTGGGAATTATGTACATTAGGAATTATGTACATTAGGAATTATGTCCATTGGGAATTATGTCCATTTGGAATTATGTACATTGGGAATTATGTCCATTGGGAATTATGTACATTAGGAATTATGTCCATTGTGAATTATGTACATTGGGAATTATGTCCATTGGGAATTATGTACATTGTGAATTATGTCCATTGGGAATTATGTACATTGGGAATTATGTCCATTGGGTAGTATGTCCATTGGTATTTATGTACATTGGGAATTATGTCTGTTGGAAATTATGTCAATGGGCATTTTTGTACATTGTGAATTATGTTCATTAAGAATTATGTACATTGTGAATTATGTCCATTGGGAATTATGTCCATTGGGAATTATGGACATTGGTAATTATGTCCATTGGGAATTATGTACATTTGGAATTATGTACATTTAGAACTATGTACATTGGTAATTATGTCCACTGGGAATAATGTACATTGGGTTTTATGTACATTGCAAATTATGTACATTGGGAATTATGTACATTGGGAATTATGTACATTGGAAATTATGTCCATTGTGAATTATGTACATTGGGAATTATGTCCATTGGGAATTATGTACATTGTGTTTTATGTACATTGGGAATTATGTACATTAGGAATTATGCCCATTGGGAATTATGTACATTGGTTATTATGTCCACTGGGAATTATGTACATTGAGTTTTATGTACATTGCGAATTATGTACATTGGGAATTATGTCCATTGGGAATTATGTAAATTGGGAATTATGTCCATTGGAAATTATGGATATTGGTAATTATGTCCATTGGAAATTATGTAAATTGGGAATTATGTCCATTGGTAATTATGTCCCCTGGGAATTATGTACTTTGGGTTTTATGTACATTGGGAATTATATCCATTGGGAATTATGTCCTTTGAGAATTATGTACATGGTTAATTATGTCCATTGGGAATTATGTACATTAGGAATTATGTACATTAGGAATTATGTCCATTGGGAATTATGTCCATTTGGAATTATGTACATTGTGAATTATGTCCATTGGGAATTATGTACATTAGGAATTATGTCCATTGTGAATTATGTACATTGGGAATTATGTCCATTGGGAATTATGTACATTTTGAATTATGTCCATTGGGAATTATGTACATTGGGAATTATGTACATTGGGAATTATGTCCATTGGGTAGTATGTCCATTGGTATTTATGTACATTGGGAATTATGTCTGTTGGAAATTATGTCAATGGGGATTTATGTACATTGTGAATTATGTTCATTAAGAATTATGTACATTGTGAATTATGTCCATTGGGAATTATGTCCATTGGGAATTATGTCCATTGTGAATTATGTACATTGGGAATTATGTCCATTGGGAATTATGTACATTGGGTTTTATGTACATTGGGAATTATGTACATTAGAAATTATGCCCATTGGGAATTATGTACATTGGTTATTATGTCCACTGGGAATTATGTACATTGAGTTTTATGTACATTGCAAATTATGTACATTGGGAATTATGTCCATTGGGAATTATGTAAATTGGGAATTATGTCCATTGGGAATTATGGATATTGGTTATTATGTCCATTGGAAATTATGTACATTTGGAATTATGTACATTGGGAATTATGTCCATTGGCAATTATGTACATTGGGAAGTATGTGCATTGGGATTTATGTACATTGGGAATTATGTCCTTTGGCAATTATGTACATTGGGAATTATGTATATTAGGAATTATGTTCATTGGGGATTATGTACATTGGGTTTTATGTACATTGGGAATTATGTACATTGGGAAGTATGAACATTGGAAATTATGTACATTGGGAATTATGCCCATTGGGAATTATGTACATTGGTAATTATGTTCACTGGAAATTATGTACATTAGGAATGATGTCCATTGGGAATTATGTACATTGCGAATTATGTACATTGGGAAGTATGTGCATTGGGATTTATGTACATTGGGAATTATGTCCTTTGGCAATTATGAACATTGGGAATTATGTATATTAGGAATTATGTTCATTGGGGATTATGTACATTGGGTTTTATGTACATTGGGAATTATGTACATTGGGAAGTATGAACATTGGAAATTATGTACATTGGGAATTATGCCCATTGGGAATTATGTACATTGGTAATTATGTTCACTGGAAATTATGTACATTAGGAATTATGTCCATTGGGAATTATGTACATTGCGAATTATGTACATTGGGAATTATGTCCATTGGGAATTATGTACATTGGGAATTATGTCCATTGGTAATTATGTCCTCTGGGAATTATGTACATTGGGTTTTATGTACATTGGGAATTATGTACATTGGGAATTATGCCCATTGGGAATTATGTCCATTGGAATTTATGTACATTGAGAATTATGTCCATTGGAAATTATGTACATTGTGAATTATGTCCATTGGGAATTATGTCCATTGGGAATTATGTCTATTAAGAATTATGTACATTGGGAATTATGTCCATTGGGAATTATGTCCATTGGGAATTATGTACATGGTTAATTATGTCCATTGGGAATTATGTACATTAGGAATTATGTACATTAGGAATTATGTCCATTGGGAATTATGTCCATTTGGAATTATGTACATTGGGAATTATTTTCATTGGAAATTATGTACATTGAAAAATATGTCTATTGGGAATTATGTCAATGGGGATTTTTATGTACATTGTGAATTATGTTCATTAAGAATTATGTACGTTGTGAATTATGTCCATTAGGAATTATGTCCATTGGGAATTGTGTACATTGGGAATTCTGTACATTGGAAATTATGTACATTGGGAATTATGCCCATTGGGAATTATCTACATTTGGAAGTATGTGCATTAGGATTTATGTACATTGGGAATTATGTCCATTAGGAATTATGTTCATTGGGAATTATGTACATTGGGTTTTATGTACATTGAGAATTATGTACATTGGGAAGTATGTCTATTGGGAAGTATGTCTATTGGGAAGTATGTCTATTGGGACTTTTTTAAATGGCAATTATGTCCATTACGAATGATGTCCATTGGAAATTATGTTTATTAGGAATTATGTCCATTAAGAATTATGTACATTGGGAAGTATGCACATTGAAAATTATGTTTATTAGGAATTATGTCCATTGGGAATTATGTACATTGGGAATTATGTCCATTGGTAATTATGGCCCCTAGGAATTATGTACATTGGGTTTTATGTACATTGGGAATTATGTCCATTGGGAATTATGTACATTGGGAATTATGTCCATTTGGAATTATGTACATTGGGTATTATTTTCATTGGGAATTATGTACATTGGGAATTATGTTCATTGGAGATTATGTATATTGGGTTTTATGTACATTGGGAATTATGTCCATTGGGAATTATGTCCATTGGGAATTATGTACATTGGGAATTATGTCCATTGGGAATTATGTACATTAGGAATTATGTCCATTTTGAATTATGTACATTGGGAATTATGTCCATTGGGAATTATGTACATTGTGAATTATGTCCATTGGGAATTATGTACATTTTGAATTATGTACATTGGGAATTATGTCCATTGGATAGTATGTCCATTGGTATTTATGTACATTGGGAATTATGTCTGTTGGAATTTATGTCAATGGGGATTTATGTACATTGTGAATTATGTTCATTAAGAATTATGTACATTGTGAATTATGTCCATTGGGAATTATGTCCATTGGGAATTATGGACATTGGTAATTATGTCCATTGGGAATTATGTACATTTGGAATTATGTACATTTAGAACTATGTACATTGGTAATTATGTCCACTGGGAATTATGTACATTGGGTTTTATGTACATTGCAAATTATGTACATTGGGAATTATGTACATTGGGAATTATGTACATTGGAAATTATGTCCATTGTGAATTATGTACATTGGGAATTATGTCCATTGGGAATTATGTACATTGGGTTTTATGTACATTGGTAGTTATGTCCACTGGGAATTCTGTACATTGGCTTTTATGTACATTGCGAATTATGTACATTGGGAATTATGTCCATTGGGAATTATGTAAATTGGGAATTATGTCCATTGGGAATTATGGACATTGGGAATTATGTACATTGGGTTTTATGTCCATTGGGAATTATGTACATTGGGAATTATGTCTATTTGGAATTATGTACATTGGGAATTATGTTCATTGGAGATTATGTACATTGGGTTTTATGTACATTGGGAATTATGTACTGTTACATCCCCATGTAACTTTTAAATTTTAAATTAACAAATATTAAACTATCATTCTTAATTATTGTTTTAAGTTATATAGTTTGGGCAATTGCAACGGTCATTAAGACCTCGAATGGTTGTGCAATCCTAGAACTGTGCTTACGTGGAAACTGTTCTAGTTTTGATTATCTATCCGTGGTATGCGATTATCCATTATCACACTGATACTGCCATTGAGACCACGGATGGATGTGAAATCCTGGAACTGTGCATACGTGGGAACCGTTCTAGTTTTTGATTATCGCTCTGGTATGCGATTAGCCATTATCACACTGATACTGCCATTCAGGCCATGGATAGATATGCATATGAGAAACCGTTCTAGTTTTGCTAATTATAGGACTATCGCTATGGTATGCGATTAGGTATTCTCACGACCTATTTTTGATAAATCACTATCTATGTGATTGTTACTGATAGACTGAACCTATGATGAGCAATCCTAGTTCTGCCGAACGCATATCTATTCCTGAGACATACGATCAGGGGTCATATTGGCCTATTTTATGAGATAAGCCCCCACTTTTTGTAATCCGCCTAATAGTAGGAGAATCCTATATAAACACTGTGTAACAGGCGTCTTGTCGTCTTTTTCGTCTTTTAATTAGTTTTTGTAAATTGTATAACTAGAAAACGCGAATAGATCCTTCAGTCTTCGATATTTAAACATCACCTTATTTTTGCCTTTATTGGTTTATGTTAAATAAAAATAACATTACAACAGGTCTTAATAAAATTCGAATACTGTCGTATTAGTCTGAAGTTGACGATTAAGTAAAGTAAATCGAGTTCTGTCGCAAATAGTACTAAGTGCTAGTTAAAAATACCGATGTTCTCGTATTGTTTCGTGGACTGAAAGAACTAAGTGAGTTTTATCACAATCCAACATTGTTAATCACAAAGACTCCCTGCAAGATTTCGTCGCTGTCTTGCAAGATAAAGGGTTCAATCGACAAGGAAGTGTATTCAACGCCCTTTCAGTTGAAAGGTAATGTAAGTTATTGTTTATATGTACAATTATGATATGAATGTAATAAAACCATAAAAGAAGTATTTTTGATTTTATTCTTAATGTAACACGATTCCCTTAGAATCGACAAGCACAAACGAAATCCCACATAAATAATAATAATCAGGCCTTACCAACCTGATTTATCAGCTGCTCTTGCCTCTTAAACATTAATTAAATAATTTTAATTTACCACGCCTTATAAAATAGCTCGGCACGTAACAGCTGATTGGTGGCAGCGGTGGGATTCGTTGCTTTTGTTACATTACAATTTCATAAAATAAATTCAATTTCAAGTAAGGCTTTAAACATTTATTAACTGTCAAATATTACGTTTTGTCCTTTCTTCAGTCGGTAAATGTTCTACGCGACTATTGTGCAAGTTGTTAGTCTTTAACACTTAGAATTGTCAGTTTCTGCTCGCAGATAAGGAGTCATACGAAGCTCAATTCTTTCCGGTTGTGTATACGATCTAATGGTGCAAGTTAAAAATTACAACACTTAGGCCAAGATAACAATTATTGACATAGTTTCATAAATGAAAATTGCTAATATTCTTAAATAATAATAATACCTGTTTTATTGACCTATGAAAGTCTTTACAGTATAAACAAATTTAAATAAAAAACCCCACGAACAAAGATAAATAAATAAAATAAAATAAAATTAGATTAAATTAAATTAAATTTTATCCGTGAACGATAAATGAGCAATTATTTTACAAATACAGAACAACATCAACACAGGTTTCCATATGTTGAACTTATTTCTGGTCATTTTGTGGCACATAAAGGAAATTTTCTTATAGATCATACATTATCAATAAATATAATAAAAGAATCATCACTTTCATCCTTCGTGAATATCGATACTAATTTTATAATCACAGCTCAACAAGGTGCAATTTGTTTAAACAAAAGTGTGTTTATAACATTTCTCGATTTTTCTTTAAAATTTGGTGTTATTGACTGTCAAAACAACCCAGAAATTATTGGAATTTTAGGAGCACCATTTCTTGATCAGATATTTGAAACTAATTATTTTATTGAAGTAGCAATAGAATTCGAAAAAGTAGTTTTCAGACGTGAAAGTTCCTTACAAAAACGAATTAGACGTCGTATTCTAAACATTCTCAGAAGCTGTTGTTTTGTAAAAACGCCTTAATAATCAAATTATATTCATGACTTATAAATATAATGAAGTAATTTTTAACACAGAAATTTATCCTAACGTTCATATATTTTCCAAAGATTTAAAGAATTCTAAAGGGTTTTTCATAGCTAATCCAGCCATAAATATTAATCTAATAAAAGAAAGTCATTTAGCTAAGAACACTATAATTGATAAAACTGAAAGTGTTATATTAAATCAAACAAAGTTTAACATAACAGGCACAGTATATATTACTATTGCTAACAAGGCTGTTAAATTTTACACTTGGAAAAGTAATATTCAATCAGAACTCACAGGAATTCTAGGATTACCTTTCCTTAATACAAACCCTAACGAGTTTCAATTTTAATATATTATTCTAGGAACAGTACAGTTTTATATGATTTTATAACATCATAACACATAAATTTCAATTTAAAAAAAAAAACGACTAAAATATCTTTTTATGACTTCTTATTTCAATTTTATAGAAAAATACCACTATCTTTACCCAAACATTTATATCAAATCTAGATTTTTCAAAAACTTTGAAGGAAAATTTATTATAGATCACTCGTTACCTATAAATTTAATAAAAGCGAGCGAATTAATTTCTCTTATAGGAATAGATCGCTCAATTAAATTTTCACTTAGAGACAATACCATTGAAACAGTAGGACAAGCCGAAACTTACATTAACTATACTGTCGTCAATTTTCAAGCCATTGCATATCAAGGAATTACCAACATAATTGGTATTCTAGGTTTGCCTTTCTCAATTGACATTGTAAACGAATTTATAGAATCTTATTAAAAAAAAAAAAAAGAGATATTTGATTAATTTATGAAAATTGGACCTGTATTAAGCAAAATGACTGAAGACAATAATTTAACTGGCACCATTAATCGCACACTTAATGACGCCATGATTACATCAATGGCGGAATGTTTCGCGTTGCAACAAGGCGTAATGCATATTCCCTTTTTTGATGGAAAAAATATTCCTGTTAAAGACTTTATTCAAGATATAACAAACGGTGAATCTAGTATTCCTTCGAATTGCGAGGAACAATTCATTAAAGCAGTTCTATCTAAATTAAAAGGAGCTGCTCGTGATAGTACATATGGTAAAACTTTTGAGTCCATAAATGATCTTATACAACATCTAAAACAACGATTTGCATCTCGCAAGTCCTATTCGTGGTATCTTCACGAAATATCCACAATTCGTATGGGTCGTGGTGATACTGTAAATGAATTTTACGATAGGTTAACCCTTCTAGAAGCAGGAGCAAGAGCCGCACTTGAAGATAAGTATGCAGCAGCGAAAGTTGCAACAATGCTAGAACCTCTAACCGACTGCGCTTTAGAAGCATTTATAAGAGGTTTACCAGATGGAATTTCGAACATGGTCGAAGCAAGAAACCCACTATCCATCGAAGAAGCATTAAAATTTGCATTAGAATTTGAGGCTAGATATCAACACCAACTGTCTACTCATAGCAACAATTATCATATATCTCGATACCAACATTCCAACGATTTTGGGCCTAGAGACAGAAGTCCTAGTCCTCGAGTACGCTTTGCACCCCCAGAAGAGTTACAAAAATCACGTCAACAATTTCATATGCCAACAGGAATTTTAAGACAACCGCATCTACCTCAACAACCATCCTCTAGCTACTATCCATCTTATCCTTATTACGTAAATCCTTATAATCCAAATCCCTATATACCTTTTCACCCTTATCCATATTATCCAGCACCACAGAATGTTGACAATAACAAACCTTACGTAGGACCCAGGACACCCCCGCGTTCTCAATCCCCAATTTTAACTAATGGCAAAAATTTAAACTCCAACCAAGCTCGACGGACCGACGCGACGACGAGCACCGAAACACAAGAGCGTCAAGCCAA
The DNA here is from genome assembly GCA_037103525.1 of Ganaspis brasiliensis. NCBI lineage: Eukaryota > Metazoa > Arthropoda > Insecta > Hymenoptera > Figitidae > Ganaspis > Ganaspis brasiliensis. Next base: position 1,251,215 of record JAZKLR010000232.1, read on the forward strand.
TGTAAGAATATTAAAACAACAAAAACTATCCTGCAAACCCGAATAAATAAAGAATCACCCGTAGTTAATTTAGAATCACCAGATTTCCTACATTCAAATGCTCTACTTTTAATAGATACAGGAGCAGACGTTAATTTGATAAAATTGGGTACATTACGACTAGAATTAGTAGTGAAGCAAGACGAAGCTATTTTAATATCAGGAATAACCCCTATAAAAATTTCAACCTTAGGAACTGTTCAATTATCGATTAATAAAAGTATAGTAACATTTCAGGTCGTACCTTCAGATTTTCCTATAGAGTCTGATGGTATTTTAGGTAGAGAATATCTTAGGCAAGAGAAAGTAGAGATCTCATTTTGGCATAATTCCATTGTCACCCATTCCGACCCCATAAGTCCAATATTTTTCATAGATTATGAATCAATTCAATATAAAGAAAAATTAGTGGAAAATAAGGCAAACAAACAAAATAATCTAATCAAGGCTAGAACTAGACAAGTAATACCAATAGAAGTTTTGAATGACGAAATAAAGGAAGGATACTTACCTTTAGTAAAAACAGTGGAAGGGTTGTTGATAGGAGAAGGAATTGTAACAAATATTAATGGAGTATGTCATGTTCTTGCTATAAACACCACTAATGAAGATATAAACATAAAAATACCACCCCAAGAATTAATTCCTTTCGAGTACTATCAATTACCTGGTGAAGAATTTGACAATGATTCAATAGATGAAAATTATGAACCTCCACAGGACAGAATATTAGCTATTTTTAAAAGTTTACGATTAGAACACCTTAACGAAGAAGAAAAACAGCATGTCAAAGAAATCATAAAAGAATTTCCTGAAAATTTCCATCTTCCAGGAGAGCCACTCACTTCAACACCATTAGTAAAACACAAAATTACAACAATTGACGAATTACCCATTCACACTAGGCAATATCGGTTTTCCCCTTCCCAAAAGGAGGAAATTGATAAAGTGATAGACAGAATGATATCTGAGGGAGCAATTGGGCCATCGATTTCCCCATATAATTCACCATTACTTATAATCCCTAAGAAAATAGATGGTAGTGGAAAAAAGAAGTGGCGAATTGTCATAGATTTTAGAGCTCTTAATGAAAAAACTATTGGAGATTTTTACCCTCTTCCGTTAATATCTTCAATTTTAGACTGCATTGGGCAAGCGCAATACTTTTCAATTTTCGATCTAGTAAGTGGATTTCATCAAATAGAATTAGATCCATTAGACAGACCAAAAACTGCATTTTCAACCACGCATGGACATTACGAATATATAAGAATGCCAATGGGATTAAAAAATTCACCTGCAACGTTTCAAAGACTAATGGATCAAGTTTTAATTGGATTGCAAGGTGTAGAATTGTTTGTTTACCTAGACGACATAGTTATCTATGCTAAAGATCTAGAAGAACATGGAAAAAAGGTAAGAAGGTTATTACAAAGATTGAAAGAAGCAAATTTAACATTGCAACCTGAAAAGTGTGAATTTCTTTCCAAAGAAGTGGCCTATTTAGGTCATATAATAAGTAGTGAAGGAGTCAAGCCTGACCCAAAAAAGATTGAAGCCGTAGCTTATTTTCCAACCCCAAAAACTCCTCGAAATATAAAACAATTCCTAGGATTGGCCGGATATTACAGAAGGTTTATCAAAGAATTTTCAGCACGCGCTAAACCCCTCTCTAATTTACTAAAGAAAGAAACAAAATTTGAATGGGGACCAGAGCAAGACAAGAGTTTTAAGGATTTAAGAACAGCATTGTGTAATAGTCCTATATTACAGTACCCTGATTTTGAAAAACAATTCACTATAACGACTGATGCATCGGATTATGCAGTAGGAGCAGTTTTAAGCCAAGAAAAAGATGGAATGGATTTACCAATAGCTTATCTTTCTCGAGTGTTAAATGCACCTGAACAAAATTATTCAACAACAGAAAAAGAATGTTTATCTGTTTTATATGCAGTCAATCATTTTAGGCCTTATATATATGGAAAAAGATTTATGCTTGTGAGTGATCATGAACCTTTAAGATGGATAGATTCAATAAAGGATCCAATACAAAGATTAGTAAGATGGCGGTTGAAACTTCGAGATTACGAATATGAATTTAAATACAAACCGGGAAAATTAAATTTTAATGCGGATGCTTTATCAAGAAACCCAATTATTCATGAGAAAGAACCACAAAACACAGAAAATAATAAAGAAGCCAAAATATATATGCAAACAGGAAGACCTACAAAAACAAAAAGTACCAAAATAAATGAACCATCTACAAGCTCAACATCCAGCACTAGACCTTCATTACCATCGAGAATACAAACGCGCAGCAGAACTAAGGCAGATACTCTTACAAAACCAATTGTCTCAAAACCCACAAGTTTAAAAAAACCAACAAAACCAAGCACTTCCAAAACAACCCTTGAAGAAAGCACAATAGGAAAACGTTTATTGAGACGAAAGCAAGTAGACCCAAAAGCAAGAAAAACTTTAAAAGAACATAGCGAATCTTCAAGTTCAGACTCTGAAGTAGGAAAGCCCAACCCTCCTATACAAAAGAAAAGTCGAAGTGTCTTACCTTCTTTAAATATACCATCACCAGCATTATATGATCCATATGCACCAAAAAGCGCACCCCCAAAAACATTATTCAATCCTAATGAAATATTTCAAAAAACAAAGGAAATAGAACCAGATTTTTCTGAAAATGTTCCAGTGGAAACTGTCAGCCCACCTTTAAGCGGAACTGATGATAGTTCGTCAGAAGAGGAGAATGAACACGCTAAAACTAGAGAAGAAATAGCTAAGGAACTCGAAAAATCCATAGCTAGTTTCAATCAATCGTTAGCTCAACATGAAGATTGGCTACAAGAAGATGAGGTTGAACCGAAAGATTGGCTCAACGTTTCTTTTGGGGATAATGATCCTGCTGTTCATGAAGCAGCACTTAAATATTTTCCCGGAAGCAACGAAGAATTTTCAGAAAAATTAGCCTCTATCTTAGAAAACACAAAAGGGGAGTTAGAAGATCAAAAAAATGAAGAAAAGGAAGAAAAATTAGGAACTACATCAAAAACTACAAAAGGAAAAAACGTAACTTTTAGCACTCGACCCCAAAGAGAAAGCACACCAATAAATTTTGACAAACCTATAGCCATGTCAACTCCACACCCCATAATAATGGAAGAATCATACATAGACTCTGATGAAGAACAAGAAGAACAAACTATGAGCGAAAGTGAAACAGAGACAGCTGAAGAAACAAAGCCAGAAATTCAGAAAAAAGTGAAAATGCCCATATCAATTACTAGTATTCACCCTGACATTCCTATCACAACATCAAAAAGGAACACAGAATCAAATATTATAGGGTGTCGAGAAAGTTTGACCTACTACAGGAGTAACTACGCACATTTCCTATCATCAGACTGCGAATTTACGACATCTATAGGAAGACTTTTAATTGATATAGGTGCTATCGACCCTCAAGAAATAAAATTAAAAAAACCAACCAAAGGACAAATCTTGGTTACACCAAGAGGAAAATATAACATTTATACTATAATAGTTAAACATAATCATTTCGACCAGTTATTAGAAGAAGATATTAGAATAGGTATTCAAAATCTCAAAATTCTACTGAATAAAGAAGGAAAAAGCGAATTAAGAATATCACGATGGGGAGACGTCACCGATGAATTACTGAGAGGAGAACTTCTACAAATTTTAACTTCAATCTTTCAAAACAGCAATATTAAAGTTACTCTATGTTATGGACATATTACAGTACCTCCAGAAAATATTCAGAAGGACATAATCAAAGAATTCCACAACAGTAAATTTGGTGGACACAAAGGAGTAACAAAAACATATAGAAGAATTCGAGAAAAATTTATGTGGCCAGGAATAAAAAATCAAGTCACAGAATTTATTAGAAAATGTCCTGTTTGTCAAGAACAAAAATTAGTGAGAGTGAAAACCCGAGAGCCAATGCTAATTACAGACACACCTCTAGATACTTTTGACAAAATTTCATTAGATACAGTAGGAAAATTGCCAACAACACCAGATGGGAATTGTCATATCCTCACTATGCAGGATCACCTTTCTAAATATTGCATAGCAATAGCCATTCCTGATATTTCAGCAACAACCATAGCACATATAGTAGCAACTGAATTATTTTCAAAATTTGGAGCACCCAGAGTTATATTAACAGACAGAGGCACTAGTTTCATCAGTAAATTAATGAGAAAATTATCCAAAATTTTTGGAGTTCAACAGGTTACGACATCTGGATATAGACCACAAACTAATGGAGCATTGGAACGAAGTCATGCAGTATTAACAGAATACATAAAAAATTATTCTGAACAATATGACGACTGGGATAGATTATTACCTTTCGCCATGTTCGCTTACAACACTTCAGTACACGAAGCCACGAATTTTACACCTTTTGAACTAATTTATGGAAAAACCGCACGAACCCCTAGTTCTTTTCCACCTATAGAAAAACTAGAAAATTATGGATCTTACCTGACTGAACTAATCACTAGGCTAAGCGAAATCAAAATCATAGCAGCAAAAAAACTGTTAGATTCGAAACTAAAATCCAAAGAGCAGTATGATATAAAAATAAAACCATTTTTAGGGAAAATAGGAGACAAGGCTTATGTGTTAAAAGAAGTAAAAGGTAATAAGTTCGAACCCTATTATCACGGTCCTTATGAAATTGTGGATATATTAGAAAAGCATAACGCTATTTTAATAACAGAGAACGGACAAAGATTTCAAAAACATATAGATAAGTTAAAACTTGCTCATGAATAAAAGGACTAACGAAATTTGTATTTTTCAGATGACCGAATTAGTACTTCACACTCCTCCCCTTAGAGGAGAGTTAATCAACATAAACATCTTTCCAAAAGGAAATATTGATGAAATTCAACACCCTAAAGGCATTTTAGAAGAACTGACAGCGGAATATAATTTAAACAAACCCATATATGTTGTTAAGAATGTGGTAGGCCCTTCACATAGCAGACGTTATGATGTTAAATGTATAGTAGAGGACTGTACAAACGCTAATGTCTTTATAGCAAAAGGGAAGGGTGAGAGAAAAATTAAAGACGCTGAAAATGTAGCTGCACGAAAAATATTAAAAATGCTGGAAAACACATATTATTTTAGCGAACAAGAAAATAGCTCAAAATCAAAAATTCCAATCTATGTTATGTGTCTAGAAAATCCAGACATTTTAAAATTAAAACTTTTTAAATGGGAAAACTGTTGTGAGCTGTGCTATTTGAGGGGCCACACTAAAAACAATTGTTATGGTCTATTGAGAAATAAAAAAATAATACGTCAAAATAAAATAGATCAAGCTGATAATGACGATTTCTGGGACATACCGGGAACTTTAATGCCATAATAATTGTTTAATTATTACTAACAAATATCAAATGTTATTCTAAATATTATTATTTTATCATCAATGATATTGCTTTAATTATCATTAAGATTACTATTCTGATTATTATAATTATTATCATCACTATTGTTATTACTACTTTTATTATTATTATTAAACAATTATTTTTATTTATTAAAAAAAAAAAAAAATTTTTTACTAATAATGCAGCTAAGTAATAATGATAATAATATACCTTTTTGATTTATAGTAAAATATTATAATAAATAATTGTATTCCTTACTTATGAATAAATTGTTGATATAAATTAATAAATAAATACGTCATACTAACAAACAACATTAAAATAAAGACGAAAGAAAATAAAGGAAGGGGTTTTGGCGGTCGCCTTTTTCTTTCCTCTCTGTTTTAAAAGAAAATATATAGAAAAGAAAATATAATTTTATATACTTATAATATATATTGTATTTTCTTTATATTGTTGTATGATATTAATATATTATATTGGTGTTATATAATAATACTAATGTGTTGTATTGGTGTTATATAATAATATTATAGGTATATTATATTATAGTTATATATTATATATTATATGTTATATATTATATTATTATAAAAATATATTTTAACCAAAAATGGTAAAATGAAAAACACTCATAATTCATTGTTTTCAGATACCATGGAAATTCCAATATTGGGATCCATTTTCAACCTATGGACTTACATTTCAATACTATTTAAAATCATTCTGCTACTAATTATACTAGTAATACTAAAATACTTATATAATTGGTACAAAGTAATAAAAAATAGAAGGCAACGAGCCCCTAGTCAATGAAGGCAATGAACTGACCTTACTCCATATTAAAGATGAGCATTTGAAATAAGAAGAGTAGTCAGTCTGCACTGACTGGCGTGTTGCAGGCACAAGGTCACTTATACTATTGTCATGAACGCAGCGAACAGAAGAGAACCACAAGAAATCAAAGAAGTACGTACGAGTCATAATATAGTATGTTATGTAGATACAGGATTCTTTAAAGTTTAATGACATGAGCGTCAATGCCTGTATCAAACCTAATGCATGTGTGGATGCATATACAAATTATTACCTAATTATTAATGTCCAATTAATGAGGTTTATGCATAAATACGTGTTAAATTACTACGGAATTCCAGTAAAATGTTCTTATATATATATATATATATATATATATATATATATATGCGTATATATGCATATAATATTACGATCAAATTCTTAAGAAATTGAATTGTCACATTTGTATTCGTGTTTGTTCGACCTTTTATCTAACATATAACAAAATAAAAAAAAAAATGTTGCTGATGGATACTTTGGAATCACATTAATATATTTCATTTTACTATATTTTAAATTTCAAACGTGAACTTTAGTATCTTCAAATAAATTATTTAGTAATATTAAATTAAACTGTTGTAACTAACATAATCAAACAAATTTTAAATAAATACATTATATATATATATATATATATATATATATTATAATAGAGAAACAATAAAGAAAAATGAAAAGAAATTACAATTTTATTGTTTATTAAATTTAAAAGCAATCCAATAGTAAAATTTTTGTATTCATAGCTTATAAAATTGATATGAAAAATTTAATTATATACGTAACTTAAAAGAAAAGATACTACCAAGATACAAGATCAATTTCCTCATGAGATTCTGAATCAGAGTCACAAAAATTTCCAGTTTTTTCTTGTTTAACGAAAGTGTTGTTGTCTGGAATTGCGTTTTGGAAGCCTTGCGTACTAGTCGATGCAACCGGACTTTTGACGCTTGATTCAGGAGCAGCAATGATAGGACATACAAATTTTTCAAGAGATTCCAAATCCAAATCATCAGGGATCCATAATTCCTCTTGTTTGATAACTGTATTGCATTCTGGAAGCTCATTATAAAGGCCTTGGAAACTAGTCGATGCAATCGAAGTCATGATGTTTGTGTTAGTTGCAAAAGCGGTATGAAGCACAATATCCTCTGGTTTCAACACGCTTTCCTGTTTTTTATCAATGTGCAAATCTGTCGATCGTGGAGGCACTACAATAAGCGAATTTGGAGCCTTCATTTGTTCGCAAAATTGTGGAATTGAGGGACTGCTTTGTAAATTCATCGAAAAAGGCGACGCAAAAGAAGTTACATTGCCTGGCCGAGGACCTGCAATAACACATTCAACATGTAAAAATGCATACATATGTGTTTGCACACTTGTATAGGTGTATCTATGAGTGTGTTTGAGTATGTATATATATATATATATATATACATACATATATGTATATATGTATATACGCATATGTGTGTCTGTATGTGTGTATGTGTAAATACATAAACACACATTATACCTAGATAGGAATCTATATTTAAAAAACCTATTATAATTACAAAAAGAAGAGAAATTAGAAAAAGGAAAAATCAACGAAGCAACAGTAATAACAAAATATATATATATTAATAACTTTAAATTGCTTACCGTAAAGTATAGAGCCGCATTTACAAGAAAGGGTTCCTGTCCAAGCACCAACAAAACGGCCACAATAACAAAAGGAAGACGCAGACATGGGATTTCTATAAAATAAACCCAATAAAATTGAAACACCATTACAACATGAAGTTACTAAAGAACAAAGTAAAGCATAAAAATAACAAAAAAAATTAGAACTTACCCATTCCATAAGGAAGACAAACCAGACTGCTGTTCTTCTTCCACATTAAAAGATGGAAGATGATTGTTGGACAATTCAAACAAGGTTTTAATTGTTTCCAGACACTGTCGGCGTAGTCTTCGAATCTCGCGCTGTCTTGTTCGACCTATGCCCACTAGTGTGCCTTTGGAAAAAAACTGCGGGTACTTCGTCCGAACTTCCTGTAAGGATCGTCCTCTATAACTCTCTTCCCACTGCACATAATCATTTTTCGGCCTTCCAGCTCTTCTAGATTCTCGTAATTTATCTGACGTTATACGTCGCATATCGTCCTTTTCTTCTTCCAAGGACTGTAGTAATGATAAATCACAATTTAAGGAAGTCACTAATTTAGATATCTGAGATAACACTCGAAGTGGAGGTCGCACAAATGCACGAGAGACATCTACAACAACAACAACAAACAAATATTCAAATTATGGAAAACAATACTAGGATACTATGTGTAACTCAAAAGAACTAAAACCTACTTAAAGGATTCGCAAAAAGGGTCACGTCTTCTGAACTCATGGTCTGAACTCTTTAGCACCCTGGCACAAACTGGGCATCGATGATCAGCAATGAATGCAATACAATAACACCAGGCTCTGTCATCAGGATTACAAGAATTCCCTATCAATCGCATATCATATCACTTACCTCTGGCAGAAGGCTTCTTCAATGCAGATGACCAGATTCACCAACACTTAGTTACACTTTTATATCACAAATTCCTTCTTAAAGTACATTCACAAGTACATTTTGAAAAACACAAAATATTTTAAACTTATCTAGATAAAATTCAATAACCCTTCAAGTAGGATCAGAAAGATTTTACAGTGTCCATCTTTAACATTTTAAATATATTAATATCAATATTTACTCTATCAATAAAGTATATGTATATTGGCACAAGTAATAATACAAGCAAACACAGTATAATGCATGTGTATGCTTACAATATTATATAGTTATATTATAATAGGTATCTATTTCAAAAAGTATTAAAAATTATTGCTAAGAGAAATCATACTTAATTCTAAGGAAAATGAGGAAAAACAAATTACTACATAATTTCAAATAATTAAAAAAAAAAATGAATACTTATCACTATTTTCCTTAAAATTAAGACAAGGACATATCAGAATTAGCCTTAAAAAAAAAGTCTTCTTATAAAATAATTTGCGTAAAAATAAAAAAAAAAAAAATAATAAGTATCAACGTTTAAATATAATAATACATCCGTATGTATATTTATATGTATATCTATACATTACAATAATTTAAATAAGCAAAATTTTTTTAGGTATCAAGAGAATAATTAAGAATGGTAGCTAAAATCTTTACTTAATATTACTTAGCTATTAATAACTAAAGTAATATTCACTTGTTTAAAGACAGACGTAATCATTTTCTTAATTCAAGAAAATATCCTTTTCATCGAGGACGATGAAAGTCCTAAGGGGGGAGAACTGTTACATCCCCATGTAACTTTTAAATTTTAAATTAACAAATATTAAACTATCATTCTTAATTATTGTTTTAAGTTATATAGTTTGGGCAATTGCAACGGTCATTAAGACCTCGAATGGTTGTGCAATCCTAGAACTGTGCTTACGTGGAAACTGTTCTAGTTTTGATTATCTATCCGTGGTATGCGATTATCCATTATCACACTGATACTGCCATTGAGACCACGGATGGATGTGAAATCCTGGAACTGTGCATACGTGGGAACCGTTCTAGTTTTTGATTATCGCTCTGGTATGCGATTAGCCATTATCACACTGATACTGCCATTCAGGCCATGGATAGATATGCATATGAGAAACCGTTCTAGTTTTGCTAATTATAGGACTATCGCTATGGTATGCGATTAGGTATTCTCACGACCTATTTTTGATAAATCACTATCTATGTGATTGTTACTGATAGACTGAACCTATGATGAGCAATCCTAGTTCTGCCGAACGCATATCTATTCCTGAGACATACGATCAGGGGTCATATTGGCCTATTTTATGAGATAAGCCCCCACTTTTTGTAATCCGCCTAATAGTAGGAGAATCCTATATAAACACTGTGTAACAGGCGTCTTGTCGTCTTTTTCGTCTTTTAATTAGTTTTTGTAAATTGTATAACTAGAAAACGCGAATAGATCCTTCAGTCTTCGATATTTAAACATCACCTTATTTTTGCCTTTATTGGTTTATGTTAAATAAAAATAACATTACAACAGGTCTTAATAAAATTCGAATACTGTCGTATTAGTCTGAAGTTGACGATTAAGTAAAGTAAATCGAGTTCTGTCGCAAATAGTACTAAGTGCTAGTTAAAAATACCGATGTTCTCGTATTGTTTCGTGGACTGAAAGAACTAAGTGAGTTTTATCACAATCCAACATTGTTAATCACAAAGACTCCCTGCAAGATTTCGTCGCTGTCTTGCAAGATAAAGGGTTCAATCGACAAGGAAGTGTATTCAACGCCCTTTCAGTTGAAAGGTAATGTAAGTTATTGTTTATATGTACAATTATGATATGAATGTAATAAAACCATAAAAGAAGTATTTTTGATTTTATTCTTAATGTAACACGATTCCCTTAGAATCGACAAGCACAAACGAAATCCCACATAAATAATAATAATCAGGCCTTACCAACCTGATTTATCAGCTGCTCTTGCCTCTTAAACATTAATTAAATAATTTTAATTTACCACGCCTTATAAAATAGCTCGGCACGTAACATGTACATTAGGAATTATGCCCATTGGGAATTATGTACATTGGTTATTATGTTCACTGGGAATTATGTACATTGAGTTTTATGTACATTGCGAATTATGTACATTGGGAATTATGTCCATTGGGAATTATGTAAATTGGGAATTATGTCCATTGGGAATTATGGACATTGGGAATTATGTACATTGGGTTTTATGTACATTGGGAATTATGTACATTGGGAATTATGTCCATTTGGAATTATGTACATTGGGTATTATTTTCATTGGGAATTATGTACATTGGGAATTATGTTCATTGGAGATTATGTACATTGGGTTTTATGTACATTGGGAATTATGTCCATTGTGAATTATGTACATTGGGAATTATGTCCATTGCGAATTATGTACATTGGGTATTATGTCCATTGGGAATTATGTAAATTGGGAATTATGGATATTGGTAATTATGTCCATTGGGAATTATGTCCATTGGGAATTATGTACATTGGGAATTATGTCCATTGGGAATTATGTACATTGGGAATTATGTCATTGAAAATTTTGTTCATTGGGAATTATGTCCATTAGGAAAGATGTTCCTTGGGAATTATGTACATTAGGAATTATGTCAATTAAGAATTATGTACATTGGGAATTATGTCCATTGGGAATTATGTCCATTGGGAATTATGTACATGGTTAATTATGTCCATTGGGAATTATGTACATTAGGAATTATGTACTTTGGGAATTTTGTTTATTGGGAATTATGTCCATTGGGAATTATGTCCATTGGAAATTATGTACATTGGGAATTATGTACATTGCGAATTATTTCCATTGGGAAATATGTACATTGGGAATTATGTCCATTGTGATTTATGTACATTGGGAATTATGTCAATTGGGAAATATGTTCCTTGGGAATTATGTACATTGGGAATTATGTCCATTAGGAAATATGTTCCTTGGAAATTATGTACATTGGGAATTATGTCAATTAAGAATTATGTACATTGGGAATTATGTCCATTGGGAATTATATCCATTGGGAATTATGTCCATTGGGAATTATGTACATGGTTAATTATGTCCATTGGGAATTATGTACATTAGGAATTATGTACATTGGGAATTTTGTTTATTGGGAATTATGTCCATTGGGAATTATGTCCATTGGAAATTATGTCCATTGGGAATTATGTACATTGGGAATTCTGTACATTGGGAATTATGTTCATTGGGGATTATGTACATTGGGTTTTATGTACATTGGGAATTATGTACATTGGGAAGTATGTCCATTGGGAATTATGTACATTGGGAATTATGTCATTGAAAATTTTGTTCATTGGGAATTATGTCCATTAGGAAATATGTTCCTTGGGAATTATGTACATTAGGAATTATGTCAATTAAGAATTATGTACATTGGGAATTATGTCCATTGGGAATTATGTCCATTGTGAATTATGTACATTGGGAATTATGTCCATTGCGAATTATGTACATTGGGTATTATGTCCATTGGGAATTATGTAAATTGGGAATTATGGATATTGGTAATTATGTCCATTGGGAATTATGTCCATTGGGAATTATGTACATTGGGAATTATGTCCATTGGGAATTATGTACATTGGGAATTATGTCATTCGAAATTTTGTTCATTGGGAATTATGTCTATTAGGAAATATGTTCCTTGGGAATTATGTACATTAGGAATTATGTCAATTAAGAATTATGTACATTGGGAATTATGTCCATTGGGAATTATGTCCATTGGGAATTATGTACATGGTTAATTATGTCCATTGGGAATTATGTACATTATGAATTATGTACATTGGGAATTTTGTTTATTGGGAATTATGTCCATTGGGAATTATGTCCATTGGAAATTATGTACATTGGGAATTATGTCAATTAAGAATTATGTACATTGGGAATTATGTTTATTGGGAATTATGTCAATTAAGAATTATGTACATTGGGAATTATGTTTATTGGGATTTATGTCCATTGGGAATTATGTACATGGTTAATTATGTCCTTTGGGAATTATGTACATTAGGAATTATGTACATTGGGAATTTTGTTTATTGGGAATTATGTCCATTGGGAATTATGTCCATTGGAAATTATGTACATTGGGAATTTTGTACATTGTGAATTATGTCCATTGGGAATTATGTCCAATGGGAATTATGTCTATTAAGAATTATGTACATTGGGAATTATGTCCATTGGGAATTATGTCCATTGGGAATTATGTGCATGGTTAATTATGTCCATTGGGAATTATGTACATTAGGAATTATGTACATTAGGAATTATGTCCATTGGGAATTATGTCCATTTGGAATTATGTACATTGGGAATTATTTTCATTGGAAATTATGTACATTGAAAAATATGTCTATTGGGAATTATGTCAATGGGCATTTTTATGTACATTGTGAATTATGTTCATTAAGAATTATGTACATTGTGAATTATGTCCATTGGGAATTATGTCCATTGGGAATTGTGTACATTGGAAATTCTGTACATTGGAAATTATGTACATTGGGAATTATGCCCATTGGGAATTATGTACATTTGGAAGTATGTGCATTGGGATTTATGTACATTGGGAATTATGTCCATTAGGAATTATGTTCATTGGGAATTATGTACATTGGGTTTTATGTACATTGAGAATTACGTACATTGGGAAGTATGTCTTTTGGGAAGTATGTCTATTGGGAAGTATGTCTATTGGGACTTCTTTAAATGGCAATTATGTCCATTACGAATGATGTCCATTGGAAATTATGTTTATTAGGAATTATGTCCATTAAGAATTATGTACATTGGGAAGTATGCACATTGAAAATTATGTTTATTAGGAATTATGTCCATTGGGAATTATGTACATTGGGAATTATGTCCATTGGGAATTATGTACATTGGGAATTATGTCCATTTGGAATTATGTACATTAGGAATTATTTTCATTGGGAATTATGTACATTGGGAATTATGTTCATTGGAGATTATGTACATTGGGTATTATGTCCATTGGGAATTATGTAAATTGGGAATTATGGATATTGGTAATTATGTCCATTGGGAATTATGTCCATTGGGAATTATGTACATTGGGAATTATGTCCATTGGGAATTATGTACATTGGGAATTATGTCATTCGAAATTTTGTTCATTGGGAATTATGTCTATTAGGAAATATGTTCCTTGGGAATTATGTACATTAGGAATTATGTCAATTAAGAATTATGTACATTGGGAATTATGTCCATTGGGAATTATGTCCATTGGGAATTATGTACATGGTTAATTATGTCCATTGGGAATTATGTACATTATGAATTATGTACATTGGGAATTTTGTTTATTGGGAATTATGTCCATTGGGAATTATGTCCATTGGAAATTATGTACATTGGGAATTATGTCAATTAAGAATTATGTACATTGGGAATTATGTTTATTGGGAATTATGTCAATTAAGAATTATGTACATTGGGAATTATGTTTATTGGGATTTATGTCCATTGGGAATTATGTACATGGTTAATTATGTCCTTTGGGAATTATGTACATTAGGAATTATGTACATTGGGAATTTTGTTTATTGGGAATTATGTCCATTGGGAATTATGTCCATTGGAAATTATGTACATTGGGAATTTTGTACATTGTGAATTATGTCCATTGGGAATTATGTCCAATGGGAATTATGTCTATTAAGAATTATGTACATTGGGAATTATGTCCATTGGGAATTATGTCCATTGGAAATTATGTGCATGGTTAATTATGTCCATTGGGAATTATGTACATTAGGAATTATGTACATTAGGAATTATGTCCATTGGGAATTATGTCCATTTGGAATTATGTACATTGGGAATTATTTTCATTGGAAATTATGTACATTGAAAAATATGTCTATTGGGAATTATGTCAATGGGCATTTTTATGTACATTGTGAATTATGTTCATTAAGAATTATGTACATTGTGAATTATGTCCATTGGGAATTATGTCCATTGGGAATTGTGTACATTGGAAATTCTGTACATTGGAAATTATGTACATTGGGAATTATGCCCATTGGGAATTATGTACATTTGGAAGTATGTGCATTGGGATTTATGTACATTGGGAATTATGTCCATTAGGAATTATGTTCATTGGGAATTATGTACATTGGGTTTTATGTACATTGAGAATTACGTACATTGGGAAGTATGTCTTTTGGGAAGTATGTCTATTGGGAAGTATGTCTATTGGGACTTCTTTAAATGGCAATTATGTCCATTACGAATGATGTCCATTGGAAATTATGTTTATTAGGAATTATGTCCATTAAGAATTATTTCCATTGGGAAATATGTACATTGGGAATTATGTCCATTGTGATTTATGTACATTGGGAATTATGTCAATTGGGAAATATGTTCCTTGGGAATTATGTACATTGGGAATTATGTCCATTAGGAAATATGTTCCTTGGAAATTATGTACATTGGGAATTATGTCAATTAAGAATTATGTACATTGGGAATTATGTCCATTGGGAATTATATCCATTGGGAATTATGTCCATTGGGAATTATGTACATGGTTAATTATGTCCATTGGGAATTATGTACATTAGGAATTATGTACATTGGGAATTTTGTTTATTGGGAATTATGTCCATTGGGAATTATGTCCATTGGAAATTATGTCCATTGGGAATTATGTACATTGGGAATTCTGTACATTGGGAATTATGTTCATTGGGGATTATGTACATTGGGTTTTATGTACATTGGGAATTATGTACATTGGGAAGTATGTCCATTGGGAATTATGTACATTGGGAATTATGTCATTGAAAATTTTGTTCATTGGGAATTATGTCCATTAGGAAATATGTTCCTTGGGAATTATGTACATTAGGAATTATGTCAATTAAGAATTATGTACATTGGGAATTATGTCCATTGGGAATTATGTCCATTGTGAATTATGTACATTGGGAATTATGTCCATTGCGAATTATGTACATTGGGTATTATGTCCATTGGGAATTATGTAAATTGGGAATTATGGATATTGGTAATTATGTCCATTGGGAATTATGTCCATTGGGAATTATGTACATTGGGAATTATGTCCATTGGGAATTATGTACATTGGGAATTATGTCATTCGAAATTTTGTTCATTGGGAATTATGTCTATTAGGAAATATGTTCCTTGGGAATTATGTACATTAGGAATTATGTCAATTAAGAATTATGTACATTGGGAATTATGTCCATTGGGAATTATGTCCATTGGGAATTATGTACATGGTTAATTATGTCCATTGGGAATTATGTACATTATGAATTATGTACATTGGGAATTTTGTTTATTGGGAATTATGTCCATTGGGAATTATGTCCATTGGAAATTATGTACATTGGGAATTATGTCAATTAAGAATTATGTACATTGGGAATTATGTTTATTGGGAATTATGTCAATTAAGAATTATGTACATTGGGAATTATGTTTATTGGGATTTATGTCCATTGGGAATTATGTACATGGTTAATTATGTCCTTTGGGAATTATGTACATTAGGAATTATGTACATTGGGAATTTTGTTTATTGGGAATTATGTCCATTGGGAATTATGTCCATTGGAAATTATGTACATTGGGAATTTTGTACATTGTGAATTATGTCCATTGGGAATTATGTCCAATGGGAATTATGTCTATTAAGAATTATGTACATTGGGAATTATGTCCATTGGGAATTATGTCCATTGGGAATTATGTGCATGGTTAATTATGTCCATTGGGAATTATGTACATTAGGAATTATGTACATTAGGAATTATGTCCATTGGGAATTATGTCCATTTGGAATTATGTACATTGGGAATTATTTTCATTGGAAATTATGTACATTGAAAAATATGTCTATTGGGAATTATGTCAATGGGCATTTTTATGTACATTGTGAATTATGTTCATTAAGAATTATGTACATTGTGAATTATGTCCATTGGGAATTATGTCCATTGGGAATTGTGTACATTGGAAATTCTGTACATTGGAAATTATGTACATTGGGAATTATGCCCATTGGGAATTATGTACATTTGGAAGTATGTGCATTGGGATTTATGTACATTGGGAATTATGTCCATTAGGAATTATGTTCATTGGGAATTATGTACATTGGGTTTTATGTACATTGAGAATTACGTACATTGGGAAGTATGTCTTTTGGGAAGTATGTCTATTGGGAAGTATGTCTATTGGGACTTCTTTAAATGGCAATTATGTCCATTACGAATGATGTCCATTGGAAATTATGTTTATTAGGAATTATGTCCATTAAGAATTATGTACATTGGGAAGTATGCACATTGAAAATTATGTTTATTAGGAATTATGTCCATTGGGAATTATGTACATTGGGAATTATGTCCATTGGGAATTATGTACATTGGGAATTATGTCCATTTGGAATTATGTACATTAGGAATTATTTTCATTGGGAATTATGTACATTGGGAATTATGTTCATTGGAGATTATGTACATTGGGTTTTATGTACATTGGGAATTATGTCCATTGTGAATTATGTACATTGGGAATTATGTCCATTGCGAATTATGTACATTGGGTATTATGTCCATTGGGAATTATGTAAATTGGGAATTATGTCCATTGGTAATTATGTCCCCTGGGAATTATGTACATTGGGTTTTATGTACATTGGGAATTATATCCATTGGGAATTATGTCCTTTGAGAATTATGTACATGGTTAATTATGTCCATTGGGAATTATGTACATTAGGAATTATGTACATTAGGAATTATGTCCATTGGGAATTATGTCCATTTGGAATTATGTACATTGGGAATTATGTCCATTGGGAATTATGTACATTAGGAATTATGTCCATTGTGAATTATGTACATTGGGAATTATGTCCATTGGGAATTATGTACATTGTGAATTATGTCCATTGGGAATTATGTACATTGGGAATTATGTCCATTGGGTAGTATGTCCATTGGTATTTATGTACATTGGGAATTATGTCTGTTGGAAATTATGTCAATGGGCATTTTTGTACATTGTGAATTATGTTCATTAAGAATTATGTACATTGTGAATTATGTCCATTGGGAATTATGTCCATTGGGAATTATGGACATTGGTAATTATGTCCATTGGGAATTATGTACATTTGGAATTATGTACATTTAGAACTATGTACATTGGTAATTATGTCCACTGGGAATAATGTACATTGGGTTTTATGTACATTGCAAATTATGTACATTGGGAATTATGTACATTGGGAATTATGTACATTGGAAATTATGTCCATTGTGAATTATGTACATTGGGAATTATGTCCATTGGGAATTATGTACATTGTGTTTTATGTACATTGGGAATTATGTACATTAGGAATTATGCCCATTGGGAATTATGTACATTGGTTATTATGTCCACTGGGAATTATGTACATTGAGTTTTATGTACATTGCGAATTATGTACATTGGGAATTATGTCCATTGGGAATTATGTAAATTGGGAATTATGTCCATTGGAAATTATGGATATTGGTAATTATGTCCATTGGAAATTATGTAAATTGGGAATTATGTCCATTGGTAATTATGTCCCCTGGGAATTATGTACATTGGGTTTTATGTACATTGGGAATTATATCCATTGGGAATTATGTCCTTTGAGAATTATGTACATGGTTAATTATGTCCATTGGGAATTATGTACATTAGGAATTATGTACATTAGGAATTATGTCCATTGGGAATTATGTCCATTTGGAATTATGTACATTGTGAATTATGTCCATTGGGAATTATGTACATTAGGAATTATGTCCATTGTGAATTATGTACATTGGGAATTATGTCCATTGGGAATTATGTACATTGTGAATTATGTCCATTGGGAATTATGTACATTGGGAATTATGTACATTGGGAATTATGTCCATTGGGTAGTATGTCCATTGGTATTTATGTACATTGGGAATTATGTCTGTTGGAAATTATGTCAATGGGGATTTATGTACATTGTGAATTATGTTCATTAAGAATTATGTACATTGTGAATTATGTCCATTGGGAATTATGTCCATTGGGAATTATGGACAGTGGTAATTATGTCCATTGGGAATTATGTACATTTGGAATTATGTACATTTAGAACTATGTACATTGGTAATTATGTCCACTGGGAATTATGTACATTGGGTTTTATGTACATTGCAAATTATGTACATTGGGAATTATGTACATTGGGAATTATGTACATTGGAAATTATGTCCATTGTGAATTATGTACATTGGGAATTATGTCCATTGGGAATTATGTACATTGGGTTTTATGTACATTGGGAATTATGTACATTAGAAATTATGCCCATTGGGAATTATGTACATTGGTTATTATGTCCACTGGGAATTATGTACATTGAGTTTTATGTACATTGCGAATTATGTACATTGGGAATTATGTCCATTGGGAATTATGTAAATTGGGAATTATGTCCATTGGGAATTATGGATATTGGTTATTATGTCCATTGGAAATTATGTACATTTGGAATTATGTACATTGGGAATTATGTCCATTGGCAATTATGTACATTGGGAAGTATGTGCATTGGGATTTATGTACATTGGGAATTATGTTCTTTGGCAATTATGTACATTGGGAATTATGTATATTAGGAATTATGTTCATTGGGGATTATGTACATTGGGTTTTATGTACATTGGGAATTATGTACATTGGGAAGTATGAACATTGGAAATTATGTACATTGGGAATTATGCCCATTGGGAATTATGTACATTGGTAATTATGTTCACTGGAAATTATGTACATTAGGAATGATGTCCATTGGGAATTATGTACATTGCGAATTATGTACATTGGGAAGTATGTGCATTGGGATTTATGTACATTGGGAATTATGTCCTTTGGCAATTATGAACATTGGGAATTATGTATATTAGGAATTATGTTCATTGGGGATTATGTACATTGGGTTTTATGTACATTGGGAATTATGTACATTGGGAAGTATGAACATTGGAAATTATGTACATTGGGAATTATGCCCATTGGGAATTATGTACATTGGTAATTATGTTCACTGGAAATTATGTACATTAGGAATTATGTCCATTGGGAATTATGTACATTGCGAATTATGTACATTGGGAATTATGTCCATTGGGAATTATATACATTGGGAATTATGTCCATTGGTAATTATGTCCTCTGGGAATTATGTACATTGGGTTTTATGTACATTGGGAATTATGTACATTGGGAATTATGCCCATTGGGAATTATGTCCATTGGAATTTATGTACATTGAGAATTATGTCCATTGGAAATTATGTACATTGTGAATTATGTCCATTGGGAATTATGTCCATTGGGAATTATGTCTATTAAGAATTATGTACATTGGGAATTATGTCCATTGGGAATTATGTCCATTGGGAATTATGTACATGGTTAATTATGTCCATTGGGAATTATGTACATTAGGAATTATGTACATTAGGAATTATGTCCATTGGGAATTATGTCCATTTGGAATTATGTACATTGGGAATTATTTTCATTGGAAATTATGTACATTGAAAAATATGTCTATTGGGAATTATGTCAATGGGGATTTTTATGTACATTGTGAATTATGTTCATTAAGAATTATGTACGTTGTGAATTATGTCCATTAGGAATTATGTCCATTGGGAATTGTGTACATTGGGAATTCTGTACATTGGAAATTATGTACATTGGGAATTATGCCCATTGGGAATTATCTACATTTGGAAGTATGTGCATTAGGATTTATGTACATTGGGAATTATGTCCATTAGGAATTATGTTCATTGGGAATTATGTACATTGGGTTTTATGTACATTGAGAATTATGTACATTGGGAAGTATGTCTATTGGGAAGTATGTCTATTGGGACTTTTTTAAATGGCAATTATGTCCATTACGAATGATGTCCATTGGAAATTATGTTTATTAGGAATTATGTCCATTAAGAATTATGTACATTGGGAAGTATGCACATTGAAAATTATGTTTATTAGGAATTATGTCCATTGGGAATTATGTACATTGGGAATTATGTCCATTGGTAATTATGGCCCCTAGGAATTATGTACATTGGGTTTTATGTACATTGGGAATTATGTCCATTGGGAATTATGTACATTGGGAATTATGTCCATTTGGAATTATGTACATTGGGTATTATTTTCATTGGGAATTATGTACATTGGGAATTATGTTCATTGGAGATTATGTATATTGGGTTTTATGTACATTGGGAATTATGTCCATTGGGAATTATGTCCATTGGGAATTATGTACATTGGGAATTATGTCCATTGGGAATTATGTACATTAGGAATTATGTCCATTGTGAATTATGTACATTGGGAATTATGTCCATTGGGAATTATGTACATTGTGAATTATGTCCATTGGGAATTATGTACATTTTGAATTATGTACATTGGGAATTATGTCCATTGGGTAGTATGTCCATTGGTATTTATGTACATTGGGAATTATGTCTGTTGGAATTTATGTCAATGGGGATTTATGTACATTGTGAATTATGTTCATTAAGAATTATGTACATTGTGAATTATGTCCATTGGGAATTATGTCCATTGGGAATTATGGACATTGGTAATTATGTCCATTGGGAATTATGTACATTTGGAATTATGTACATTTAGAACTATGTACATTGGTAATTATGTCCACTGGGAATTATGTACATTGGGTTTTATGTACATTGCAAATTATGTACATTGGGAATTATGTACATTGGGAATTATGTACATTGGAAATTATGTCCATTGTGAATTATGTACATTGGGAATTATGTCCATTGGGAATTATGTACATTGGGTTTTATGTACATTGGTAGTTATGTCCACTGGGAATTCTGTACATTGGCTTTTATGTACATTGCGAATTATGTACATTGGGAATTATGTCCATTGGGAATTATGTAAATTGGGAATTATGTCCATTGGGAATTATGGACATTGGGAATTATGTACATTGGGTTTTATGTCCATTGGGAATTATGTACATTGGGAATTATGTCCATTTGGAATTATGTACATTGGGAATTATGTTCATTGGAGATTATGTACATTGGGTTTTATGTACATTGGGAATTATGTACATTAGGAATTATGCCCATTGGGAATTATGTACATTGGTTATTATGTTCACTGGGAATTATGTACATTGAGTTTTATGTACATTGCGAATTATGTACATTGGGAATTATGTCCATTGGGAATTATGTAAATTGGGAATTATGTCCATTGGGAATTATGGACATTGGGAATTATGTACATTGGGTTTTATGTACATTGGGAATTATGTACATTGGGAATTATGTCCATTTGGAATTATGTACATTGGGTATTATTTTCATTGGGAATTATGTACATTGGGAATTATGTTCATTGGAGATTATGTACATTGGGTTTTATGTACATTGGGAATTATGTCCATTGTGAATTATGTACATTGGGAATTATGTCCATTGCGAATTATGTACATTGGGTATTATGTCCATTGGGAATTATGTAAATTGGGAATTATGGATATTGGTAATTATGTCCATTGGGAATTATGTCCATTGGGAATTATGTACATTGGGAATTATGTCCATTGGGAATTATGTACATTGGGAATTATGTCATTGAAAATTTTGTTCATTGGGAATTATGTCCATTAGGAAATATGTTCCTTGGGAATTATGTACATTAGGAATTATGTCAATTAAGAATTATGTACATTGGGAATTATGTCCATTGGGAATTATGTCCATTGGGAATTATGTACATGGTTAATTATGTCCATTGGGAATTATGTACATTAGGAATTATGTACTTTGGGAATTTTGTTTATTGGGAATTATGTCCATTGGGAATTATGTCCATTGGAAATTATGTACATTGGGAATTATGTACATTGCGAATTATTTCCATTGGGAAATATGTACATTGGGAATTATGTCCATTGTGATTTATGTACATTGGGAATTATGTCAATTGGGAAATATGTTCCTTGGGAATTATGTACATTGGGAATTATGTCCATTAGGAAATATGTTCCTTGGAAATTATGTACATTGGGAATTATGTCAATTAAGAATTATGTACATTGGGAATTATGTCCATTGGGAATTATATCCATTGGGAATTATGTCCATTGGGAATTATGTACATGGTTAATTATGTCCATTGGGAATTATGTACATTAGGAATTATGTACATTGGGAATTTTGTTTATTGGGAATTATGTCCATTGGGAATTATGTCCATTGGAAATTATGTCCATTGGGAATTATGTACATTGGGAATTCTGTACATTGGGAATTATGTTCATTGGGGATTATGTACATTGGGTTTTATGTACATTGGGAATTATGTACATTGGGAAGTATGTCCATTGGGAATTATGTACATTGGGAATTATGTCATTGAAAATTTTGTTCATTGGGAATTATGTCCATTAGGAAATATGTTCCTTGGGAATTATGTACATTAGGAATTATGTCAATTAAGAATTATGTACATTGGGAATTATGTCCATTGGGAATTATGTCCATTGTGAATTATGTACATTGGGAATTATGTCCATTGCGAATTATGTACATTGGGTATTATGTCCATTGGGAATTAAGTAAATTGGGAATTATGGATATTGGTAATTATGTCCATTGGGAATTATGTCCATTGGGAATTATGTACATTGGGAATTATGTCCATTGGGAATTATGTACATTGGGAATTATGTCATTCGAAATTTTGTTCATTGGGAATTATGTCTATTAGGAAATATGTTCCTTGGGAATTATGTACATTGCAAATTATGTACATTGGGAATTATGTACATTGGGAATTATGTACATTGGAAATTATGTCCATTGTGAATTATGTACATTGGGAATTATGTCCATTGGGAATTATGTACATTGGGAATTATGTCCATTGGGAATTATGGACATTGGTAATTATGTCCATTGGGAATTATGTACATTTGGAATTATGTACATTTAGAACTATGTACATTGGTAATTATGTCCACTGGGAATTATGTACATTGGGTTTTATGTACATTGCAAATTATGTACATTGGGAATTATGTACATTGGGAATTATGTACATTGGAAATTATGTCCATTGTGAATTATGTACATTGGGAATTATGTCCATTGGGAATTATGTACATTGGGTTTTATGTACATTGGTAGTTATGTCCACTGGGAATTCTGTACATTGGCTTTTATGTACATTGCGAATTATGTACATTGGGAATTATGTCCATTGGGAATTATGTACATTTTGAATTATGTACATTGGGAATTATGTCCATTGGGTAGTATGTCCATTGGTATTTATGTACATTGGGAATTATGTCTGTTGGAATTTATGTCAATGGGGATTTATGTACATTGTGAATTATGTTCATTAAGAATTATGTACATTGTGAATTATGTCCATTGGGAATTATGTCCATTGGGAATTATGGACATTGGTAATTATGTCCATTGGGAATTATGTACATTTGGAATTATGTACATTTAGAACTATGTACATTGGTAATTATGTCCACTGGGAATTATGTACATTGGGTTTTATGTACATTGCAAATTATGTACATTGGGAATTATGTACATTGGGAATTATGTACATTGGAAATTATGTCCATTGTGAATTATGTACATTGGGAATTATGTCCATTGGGAATTATGTACATTGGGTTTTATGTACATTGGTAGTTATGTCCACTGGGAATTCTGTACATTGGCTTTTATGTACATTGCGAATTATGTACATTGGGAATTATGTCCATTGGGAATTATGTAAATTGGGAATTATGTCCATTGGGAATTATGGACATTGGGAATTATGTACATTGGGTTTTATGTCCATTGGGAATTATGTACATTGGGAATTATGTCCATTTGGAATTATGTACATTGGGAATTATGTTCATTGGAGATTATGTACATTGGGTTTTATGTACATTGGGAATTATGTACATTAGGAATTATGCCCATTGGGAATTATGTACATTGGTTATTATGTTCACTGGGAATTATGTACATTGAGTTTTATGTACATTGCGAATTATGTACATTGGGAATTATGTCCATTGGGAATTATGTAAATTGGGAATTATGTCCATTGGGAATTATGGACATTGGGAATTATGTACATTGGGTTTTATGTACATTGGGAATTATGTACATTGGGAATTATGTCCATTTGGAATTATGTACATTGGGTATTATTTTCATTGGGAATTATGTACATTGGGAATTATGTTCATTGGAGATTATGTACATTGGGTTTTATGTACATTGGGAATTATGTCCATTGTGAATTATGTACATTGGGAATTATGTCCATTGCGAATTATGTACATTGGGTATTATGTCCATTGGGAATTATGTAAATTGGGAATTATGGATATTGGTAATTATGTCCATTGGGAATTATGTCCATTGGGAATTATGTACATTGGGAATTATGTCCATTGGGAATTATGTACATTGGGAATTATGTCATTGAAAATTTTGTTCATTGGGAATTATGTCCATTAGGAAATATGTTCCTTGGGAATTATGTACATTAGGAATTATGTCAATTAAGAATTATGTACATTGGGAATTATGTCCATTGGGAATTATGTCCATTGGGAATTATGTACATGGTTAATTATGTCCATTGGGAATTATGTACATTAGGAATTATGTACTTTGGGAATTTTGTTTATTGGGAATTATGTCCATTGGGAATTATGTCCATTGGAAATTATGTACATTGGGAATTATGTACATTGCGAATTATTTCCATTGGGAAATATGTACATTGGGAATTATGTCCATTGTGATTTATGTACATTGGGAATTATGTCAATTGGGAAATATGTTCCTTGGGAATTATGTACATTGGGAATTATGTCCATTAGGAAATATGTTCCTTGGAAATTATGTACATTGGGAATTATGTCAATTAAGAATTATGTACATTGGGAATTATGTCCATTGGGAATTATATCCATTGGGAATTATGTCCATTGGGAATTATGTACATGGTTAATTATGTCCATTGGGAATTATGTACATTAGGAATTATGTACATTGGGAATTTTGTTTATTGGGAATTATGTCCATTGGGAATTATGTCCATTGGAAATTATGTCCATTGGGAATTATGTACATTGGGAATTCTGTACATTGGGAATTATGTTCATTGGGGATTATGTACATTGGGTTTTATGTACATTGGGAATTATGTACATTGGGAAGTATGTCCATTGGGAATTATGTACATTGGGAATTATGTCATTGAAAATTTTGTTCATTGGGAATTATGTCCATTAGGAAATATGTTCCTTGGGAATTATGTACATTAGGAATTATGTCAATTAAGAATTATGTACATTGGGAATTATGTCCATTGGGAATTATGTCCATTGTGAATTATGTACATTGGGAATTATGTCCATTGCGAATTATGTACATTGGGTATTATGTCCATTGGGAATTAAGTAAATTGGGAATTATGGATATTGGTAATTATGTCCATTGGGAATTATGTCCATTGGGAATTATGTACATTGGGAATTATGTCCATTGGGAATTATGTACATTGGGAATTATGTCATTCGAAATTTTGTTCATTGGGAATTATGTCTATTAGGAAATATGTTCCTTGGGAATTATGTACATTAGGAATTATGTCAATTAAGAATTATGTACATTGGGAATTATGTCCATTGGGAATTATGTCCATTGGGAATTATGTACATGGTTAATTATGTCCATTGGGAATTATGTACATTATGAATTATGTACATTGGGAATTTTGTTTATTGGGAATTATGTCCATTGGGAATTATGTCCATTGGAAATTATGTACATTGGGAATTATGTCAATTAAGAATTATGTACATTGGGAATTATGTTTATTGGGAATTATGTCAATTAAGAATTATGTACATTGGGAATTATGTTTATTGGGATTTATGTCCATTGGGAATTATGTACATGGTTAATTATGTCCTTTGGGAATTATGTACATTAGGAATTATGTACATTGGGAATTTTGTTTATTGGGAATTATGTCCATTGGGAATTATGTCCATTGGAAATTATGTACATTGGGAATTTTGTACATTGTGAATTATGTCCATTGGGAATTATGTCCAATGGGAATTATGTCTATTAAGAATTATGTACATTGGGAATTATGTCCATTGGGAATTATGTCCATTGGGAATTATGTGCATGGTTAATTATGTCCATTGGGAATTATGTACATTAGGAATTATGTACATTAGGAATTATGTCCATTGGGAATTATGTCCATTTGGAATTATGTACATTGGGAATTATTTTCATTGGAAATTATGTACATTGAAAAATATGTCTATTGGGAATTATGTCAATGGGCATTTTTATGTACATTGTGAATTATGTTCATTAAGAATTATGTACATTGTGAATTATGTCCATTGGGAATTATGTCCATTGGGAATTGTGTACATTGGAAATTCTGTACATTGGAAATTATGTACATTGGGAATTATGCCCATTGGGAATTATGTACATTTGGAAGTATGTGCATTGGGATTTATGTACATTGGGAATTATGTCCATTAGGAATTATGTTCATTGGGAATTATGTACATTGGGTTTTATGTACATTGAGAATTACGTACATTGGGAAGTATGTCTTTTAGGAAGTATGTCTATTGGGAAGTATGTCTATTGGGACTTCTTTAAATGGCAATTATGTCCATTACGAATGATGTCCATTGAAAATTATGTTTATTAGGAATTATGTCCATTAAGAATTATGTACATTGGGAAGTATGCACATTGAAAATTATGTTTATTAGGAATTATGTCCATTGGGAATTATGTACATTGGGAATTATGTCCATTGGGAATTATGTACATTGGGAATTATGTCCATTTGGAATTATGTACATTAGGAATTATTTTCATTGGGAATTATGTACATTGGGAATTATGTTCATTGGAGATTATGTACATTGGGTTTTATGTACATTGGGAATTATGTCCATTGTGAATTATGTACATTGGGAATTATGTCCATTGCGAATTATGTACATTGGGTATTATGTCCATTGGGAATTATGTAAATTGGGAATTATGTCCATTGGTAATTATGTCCCCTGGGAATTATGTACATTGGGTTTTATGTACATTGGGAATTATATCCATTGGGAATTATGTCCTTTGAGAATTATGTACATGGTTAATTATGTCCATTGGGAATTATGTACATTAGGAATTATGTACATTAGGAATTATGTCCATTGGGAATTATGTCCATTTGGAATTATGTACATTGGGAATTATGTCCATTGGGAATTATGTACATTAGGAATTATGTCCATTGTGAATTATGTACATTGGGAATTATGTCCATTGGGAATTATGTACATTGTGAATTATGTCCATTGGGAATTATGTACATTGGGAATTATGTACATTGGGAATTATGTCCATTGGGTAGTATGTCCATTGGTATTTATGTACATTGGGAATTATGTCTGTTGGAAATTATGTCAATGGGGATTTATGTACATTGTGAATTATGTCCATTGGGAATTATGTCCATTGTGAATTATGTACATTGGGAATTATGTCCATTGGGAATTATGTACATTGGGTTTTATGTACATTGGGAATTATGTACATTAGGAATTATGCCCATTGGGAATTATGTACATTGGTTATTATGTCCACTGGGAATTATGTACATTGAGTTTTATGTACATTGCGAATTATGTACATTGGGAATTATATCCTTTGAGAATTATGTACATGGTTAATTATGTCCATTGGGAATTATGTACATTAGGAATTATGTACATTAGGAATTATGTCCATTGGGAATTATGTCCATTTGGAATTATGTACATTGGGAATTATGTCCATTGGGAATTATGTACATTAGGAATTATGTCCATTGTGAATTATGTACATTGGGAATTATGTCCATTGGGAATTATGTACATTGTGAATTATGTCCATTGGGAATTATGTACATTGGGAATTATGTACATTGGGAATTATGTCCATTGGGTAGTATGTCCATTGGTATTTATGTACATTGGGAATTATGTCTGTTGGAAATTATGTCAATGGGGATTTATGTACATTGTGAATTATGTCCATTGGGAATTATGTCCATTGTGAATTATGTACATTGGGAATTATGTCCATTGGGAATTATGTACATTGGGTTTTATGTACATTGGGAATTATGTACATTAGGAATTATGCCCATTGGGAATTATGTACATTGGTTATTATGTCCACTGGGAATTATGTACATTGAGTTTTATGTACATTGCGAATTATGTACATTGGGAATTATGTCCATTGGGAATTATGTAAATTGGGAATTATGTCCATTGGGAATTATGTACATTGGAAATTATGTCCATTGTGAATTATGTACATTGGGAATTATGTCCATTGGGAATTATGTACATTGTGTTTTATGTACATTGGGAATTATGTACATTAGGAATTATGCCCATTGGGAATTATGTACATTGGTTATTATGTCCACTGGGAATTATGTACATTGAGTTTTCTGTACATTGCGAATTATGTACATTGGGAATTATGTCCATTGGGAATTATGTAAATTGGGAATTATGTCCATTGGAAATTATGGATATTGGTAATTATGTCCATTGGAAATTATGTACATTTGGAATTATGTACATTGGGAATTATGTCCATTGGGAATTATGTACATTGGGAATTATGTACATTGGGAATTATGTTCATTGGGGATTATGTATATTGGGTTTTATGTACATTGCAAATTATGTACATTGGGTATTATGTCCATTGGGAATTATGTAAATTGGGAATTATGTCCATTGGTAATTATGTCCCCTGGGAATTATGTACATTGGGTTTTATGTACATTGGGAATTATATCCATTGGGAATTATGTCCTTTGAGAATTATGTACATGGTTAATTATGTCCATTGGGAATTATGTACATTAGGAATTATGTACATTAGGAATTATGTCCATTGGGAATTATGTCCATTTGGAATTATGTACATTGGGAATTATGTCCATTGGGAATTATGTACATTAGGAATTATGTCCATTGTGAATTATGTACATTGGGAATTATGTCCATTGGGAATTATGTACATTGTGAATTATGTCCATTGGGAATTATGTACATTGGGAATTATGTACATTGGGAATTTTGTCCATTGGGTAGTATGTCCATTGGTATTTATGTACATTGGGAATTATGTCTGTTGGAAATTATGTCAATGGGGATTTATGTACATTGTGAATTATGTTCATTAAGAATTATGTACATTGTGAATTATGTCCATTGGGAATTATGTCCATTAGGAATTATGGACATTGGTAATTATGTCCATTGGGAATTATGTACATTTGGAATTATGTACATTTAGAACTATGTACATTGGTAATTATGTCCACTGGGAATTATGTACATTGGGTTTTATGTACATTGCAAATTATGTACATTGGGAATTATGTACATTGGGAATTATGTACATTGGAAATTATGTCCATTGTGAATTATGTACATTGGGAATTATGTCCATTGGGAATTATGTACATTGGGTTTTATGTACATTGGGAATTATGTACATTAGGAATTATGCCCATTGGGAATTATGTACATTGGTTATTATGTCCACTGGGAATTATGTACATTGAGTTTTATGTACATTGCGAATTATGTACATTGGGAATTATGTCCATTGGGAATTATGTAAATTGGGAATTATGTCCATTGGGAATTATGGATATTGGTTATTATGTCCATTGGAAATTATGTACATTTGGAATTATGTACATTGGGAATTATGTCCATTGGCAATTATGTACATTGGGAAGTATGTGCATTGGGATTTATGTACATTGGGAATTATGTCCTTTGGCAATTATGTACATTGGGAATTATGTATATTAGGAATTATGTTCATTGGGGATTATGTACATTGGGTTTTATGTACATTGGGAATTATGTACATTGGGAAGTATGAACATTGGAAATTATGTACATTGGGAATTATGCCCATTGGGAATTATGTACATTGGTAATTATGTTCACTGGAAATTATGTACATTAGGAATTATGTCCATTGGGAATTATGTACATTGCGAATTATGTACATTGGGAATTATGTCCATTGGGAATTATGTACATTGGGAATTATGTCCATTCGTAATTATGTCCACTGGGAATTATGTACATTGGGTTTTATGTACATTGGGAATTATGTACATTGGGAATTATGCCCATTGGGAATTATGTCCATTGGAATTTATGTACATTGAGAATTATGTCCATTGGAAATTATGTACATTGTGAATTATGTCCATTGGGAATTATGTCCATTGGGAATTATGTCTATTAAGAATTATGTACATTGGGAATTATGTCCATTGTGAATTATGTCCATTGGGAATTATGTACATGGTTAATTATGTCCATTGGGAATTATGTACATTAGGAATTATGTACATTAGGAATTATGTCCATTGGGAATTATGTCCATTTGGAATTATGTACATTGGGAATTATTTTCATTGGAAATTATGTACATTGAAAAATAT
This sequence comes from Ganaspis brasiliensis, assembly GCA_037103525.1. Lineage (NCBI taxonomy): Eukaryota > Metazoa > Arthropoda > Insecta > Hymenoptera > Figitidae > Ganaspis > Ganaspis brasiliensis. The sequence goes on from JAZKLR010000232.1 coordinate 1,282,943, forward strand.
GTCTATTGGGAATTATGTCAATGGGGATTTTTATGTACATTGTGAATTATGTTCATTAAGAATTATGTACATTGTGAATTATGTCCATTAGGAATTATGTCCATTGGGAATTGTGTACATTGGGAATTCTGTACATTGGAAATTATGTACATTGGGAATTATGCCCATTGGGAATTATGTACATTTAGAAGTATGTGCATTGGGATTTATGTACATTGGGAATTATGTCCATTAGGAATTATGTTCATTGGGAATTATGTACATTGGGTTTTATGTACATTGAGAATTATGTACATTGGGAAGTATGTCTATTGGGAAGTATGTCTATTGGGAAGTATGTCTATTGGGACTTTTTTAAATGGCAATTATGTCCATTACGAATGATGTCCATTGGAAATTATGTTTATTAGGAATTATGTCCATTAAGAATTATGTACATTGTGAATTATGTCCATTGGGAATTATGTACATTGGGAATTATGTACATTGGGAATTATGTCCATTGGGTAGTATGTCCATTGGTATTTATGTACATTGGGAATTATGTCTGTTGGAAATTATGTCAATGGGGATTTATGTACATTGTGAATTATGTTCATTAAGAATTATGTACATTGTGAATTATGTCCATTGGGATTTATGTCCATTGGGAATTATGGACATTGGTAATTATGTCCATTGGGAATTATGTACATTTGGAATTATGTACATTTAGAACTATGTACATTGGTAATTATGTCCACTGGGAATTATGTACATTAGGAATTATGTACATTAGGAATTATGTCCATTGGGAATTATGTCCATTTGGAATTATGTACATTGGGAATTATGTCCATTGGGAATTATGTACATTAGGAATTATGTCCATTGTGAATTAGGTACATTGGGAATTATGTCCATTGGGAATTATGTACATTAGGAATTATGTACATTAGGAATTATGTCCATTGGGAATTATGTCCATTTGGAATTATGTACATTGGGAATTATGTCCATTGGGAATTATGTACATTAGGAATTATGTCCATTGTGAATTATGTACATTGGGAATTATGTCCATTGGGAATTATGTACATTGTGAATTATGTCCATTGGGAATTATGTACATTGGGAATTATGTACATTGGGAATTATGTCCATTGGGTAGTATGTCCATTGGTATTTATGTACATTGGGAAATATGTCTGTTGGAAATTATGTCAATGGGGATTTATGTACATTGTGAATTATGTTCATTAAGAATTATGTACATTGTGAATTATGTCCATTGGGAATTATGTCCATTGGGAATTATGGACATTGGTAATTATGTCCATTGGGAATTATGTATATTTGGAATTATGTACATTTAGAACTATGTACATTGGTAATTATGTCCACTGGGAATTATGTACATTGGGTTTTATGTACATTGCAAATTATGTACATTGGGAATTATGTACATTGGGAATTATGTACATTGGAAATTATGTCCATTGTGAATTATGTACATTGGGAATTATTTCCATTGGTTATTATGTCCACTGGGAATTATGTACATTGAGTTTTATGTACATTGCGAATTATGTACATTGGGAATTATGTACATTGGGTTTTATGTACATTGGGAATTATGTACATTAGGAATTATGCCCATTGGGAATTATGTACATTGGTTATTATGTCCACTGGGAATTATGTACATTGAGTTTTATGTACATTGCGAATTATGTACATTGGGAATTATGTCCATTGGGAATTATGGACATTGGTAATTATGTCCATTGGGAATTATGTATATTTGGAATTATGTACATTTAGAACTATGTACATTGGTAATTATGTCCACTGGGAATTATGTACATTGAGTTTTATGTACATTGCGAATTATGTACATTGGAAATTATGTACATTGGGTTTTATGTACATTGGGAATTATGTACATTAGGAATTATGCCCATTGGGAATTATGTACATTGGTTATTATGTCCACTGGGAATTATGAACATTGAGTTTTATGTACATTGCGAATTATGTACATTGGGAATTATGTCCATTGGGAATTATGTAAATTGGGAATTATGTCCATTGGGAATTATGGACATTGGGAATTATGTACATTGGGTTTTATGTACATTGGGAATTATGTACATTGGGAAGTATGTACATTGGAAATTATGTACATTAGGAATTATGCCCATTGGGAATTATGTACATTGGTAGTTATGTCCACTGGGAATTATGTACATTGGCTTTTATGTACATTGCGAATTATGTACATTGGGAATTATGTCCATTGGGAATTATGTAAATTGGGAATTATGTCCATTGGTAATTATGTCCCCTAGGAATTATGTAGATTGGGTTTTATGTACATTGGGAATTATGTACATTGGGAAGTATGTCTATTGGGAATTATGGACATTGGGAATTATGTACATTGGGTTTTATGTCCATTGGGAATTATGTACATTGGGAATTATGTCCATTTGGAATTATGTACATTGGGAATTATGTTCATTAGAGATTATGTACATTGGGTTTTATGTACATTGGGAATTATGTACATTAGGAATTATGCCCATTGGGAATTATGTACATTGGTTATTATGTTCACTGGGAATTATGTACATTGAGTTTTATGTACATTGCGAATTATGTACATTGGGAATTATGTCCATTGGGAATTATGTAAATTGGGAATTATGTCCATTGGGAATTATGGACATTGGGAATTATGTACATTGGGTTTTATGTACATTGGGAATTATGTACATTGGGAATTATGTCCATTTGGAATTATGTACATTGGGTATTATTTTCATTGGGAATTATGTACATTGGGAATTATGTTCATTGGAGATTATGTACATTGGGTTTTATGTACATTGGGAATTATGTCCATTGTGAATTATGTACATTGGGAATTATGTCCATTGCGAATTATGTACATTGGGTATTATGTCCATTGGGAATTATGTAAATTGGGAATTATGGATATTGGTAATTATGTCCATTGGGAATTATGTCCATTGGGAATTATGTACATTGGGAATTATGTCCATTGGGAATTATGTACAATGGGAATTATGTCATTGAAAATTTTGTTCATTGGGAATTATGTCCATTAGGAAATATGTTCCTTGGGAATTATGTACATTAGGAATTATGTCAATTAAGAATTATGTACATTGGGAATTATGTCCATTGGGAATTATGTCCATTGGGAATTATGTACATGGTTAATTATGTCCATTGGGAATTATGTACATTAGGAATTATGTACTTTGGGAATTTTGTTTATTGGGAATCATGTCCATTGGGAATTATGTCCATTGGAAATTATGTACATTGGGAATTATGTACATTGCGAATTATTTCCATTGGGAAATATGTACATTGGGAATTATGTCCATTGTGATTTATGTACATTGGGAATTATGTCAATTGGGAAATATTTTCCTTGGGAATTATGTACATTGGGAATTATGTCCATTAGGAAATATGTTCCTTGGAAAATATGTACATTGGGAATTATGTCAATTAAGAATTATGTACATTGGGAATTATGTCCATTGGGAATTATATCCATTGGGAATTATGTCCATTGGGAATTATGTACATGGTTAATTATGTCCATTGGGAATTATGTACATTAGGAATTATGTACATTGGGAATTTTGTTTATTGGGAATTATGTCCATTGGGAAATATGTTCCTTGGGAATTATGTACATTAGGAATTATGTCAATTAAGAATTATGTACATTGGGAATTATGTCCATTGGGAATTATGTCCATTGTGAATTATGTCCATTGTGAATTATGTACATTGGGAATTATGTCCATTGCGAATTATGTACATTGAGTATTATGTCCATTGGGAATTATGTAAATTGGGAATTATGGATATTGGTAATTATGTCCATTGGGAATTATGTCCATTGGGAATTATGTACATTGGGAATTATGTCCATTGGGAATTATGTACATTGGGAATTATGTCATTCGAAATTTTGTTCATTGGGAATTATGTCTATTAGGAAATATGTTCCTTGGGAATTATGTACATTAGGAATTATGTCAATTAAGAATTATGTACATTGGGAATTATGTCCATTGGGAATTATGTCCATTGGGAATTATGTACATGGTTAATTATGTCCATTGGGAATTATGTACATTATGAATTATGTACATTGGGAATTTTGTTTATTGGGAATTATGTCCATTGGGAATTATGTCCATTGGAAATTATGTACATTGGGAATTATGTCAATTAAGAATTATGTACATTGGGAATTATGTTTATTGGGAATTATGTCAATTAAGAATTATGTACATTGGGAATTATGTTTATTGGGAATTATGTCCATTGGGAATTATGTACATGGTTAATTATGTCCATTGGGAATTATGTACATTAGGAATTATGTACATTGGGAATTTTGTTTATTGGGAATTATGTCCATTGGGAATTATGTCCATTGGAAATTATGTACATTGGGAATTATGTACATTGGGAATTATTTCCATTGGGAAATATGTACATTGGGAATTATGTCCATTGTGATTTATGTACATTGGGAATTATGTCCATTGGGAAATATGTTCCTTGGGAATTATGTACATTAGGACTTATGTCAATTGAGAATTATGTACATTGGGAATTATGTCCATTGGGAATTATGTCCTTTGGGAATTATGTACATGGTTAATTATGTCCATTGGGAATTATGTACATTAGGAATTATGTACATTAGGAATTATGTCCATTGGGAATTATGTCCATTTGGAATTATGTACATTGGGAATTATGTCCATTGGGAATAATGTACATTGGGGATTATGTCCATTGTGAATTATGTTCATTGGGAATTATGTCCATTGGGAATTATGTACATTGGGAATTATGTCCATTGGGAATTATGTAAATTGGGAATTATGTCCATTGGGAATTATGGACATTGGGAATTATGTACATTGGGTTTTATGTACATTGGGAATTATGTACATTGGGAAGTATGTACATTGGGGATAATGTACATTGGGTTTTATGTACATTGGGAATTATGTACATTAGGAATTATGCCCATTGGGAATTATGTACATTGGTTATTGGGTCCACTGGGAATTATGTACATTGAGTTTTATGTACATTGCGAATAATGTACATTGGGAATTATGTCCATTGGGAATTATGTAAATTGGGAATTATGTCCATTGGGAATTATGGACATTGGGAATTATGTACATTGGGTTTTATGTATATTGGGTATTATGTACATTGGGAAGTATGTACATTGGAAATTATGTACATTAGAAATTATGCCCATTGGGAATTATGTACATTGGTAATTATGTCCACTGGGAATTATGTACATTGGGTTTTATGTACATTGCGAATTATGTACATTGGGAATTATTTCCATTGGGAATTATGTATATTGGGAATTATGTCCATTGGTAATTATGGACCCTAGGAATTATGTACATTGGGTTTTATGTACATTGGGAATTATGTACATTGGGAATTATGTAAATTGGGAATTATGTCCATTGGGAATTATGGACATTGGGAATTATGTACATTGGGTTTTATGTACATTGGGAATTATGTACATTGGGAATTATGTCCATTTAGAATTATGTACATTGGGTATTATTTTCATTGGGAATTATGTACATTGAGTTTTATGTACATTGCGAATTATGTACATTGGGAATTATGTCCATTGGGAATTATGTAAATTGGGAATTATGTCCATTGGGAATTATGGACATTGGGAATTATGTACATTGGGTTTTATGTACATTGGGAATTATGTACATTGGGAATTATGTCCATTTGGAATTATGTACATTGGGTATTATTTTCATTGGGAATTATGTACATTGGGAATTATGTTCATTGGAGATTATGTACATTGGGTTTTATGTACATTGGGAATTATGTCCATTGTGAATTATGTACATTGGGAATTATGTCCATTGCGAATTATGTACATTGGGTATTATGTCCATTGGGAATTATGTAAATTGGGAATTATGGATATTGGTAATTATGTCCATTGGGAATTATGTCCATTGGGAAATATGTACATTGGGAATTATGTCCATTGTGATTTATGTACATTGGGAATTATGTCCATTGGGAAATATGTTCCTTGGGAATTATGTACATTAGGACTTATGTCAATTGAGAATTATGTACATTGGGAATTATGTCCATTGGGAATTATGTCCTTTGGGAATTATGTACATGGTTAATTATGTCCATTGGGAATTATGTACATTAGGAATTATGTACATTAGGAATTATGTCCATTGGGAATTATGTCCATTTGGAATTATGTACATTGGGAATTATGTCCATTGGGAATAATGTACATTGGGGATTATGTCCATTGTGAATTATGTACATTGGGAATTATGTCCATTGGGAATTATGTACATTGGGAATTATGTCCATTCGGAATTATGTAAATTGGGAATTATGTCCATTGGTAATTATGTCCCCTAGGAATTATGTAGATTGGGTTTTATGTACATTGGGAATTATGTACATTGGGAAGTATGTCTATTGGGAATTATGGACATTGGGAATTATGTACATTGGGTTTTATGTCCATTGGGAATTATGTACATTGGGAATTATGTCCATTTGGAATTATGTACATTGGGAATTATGTACATTGGGAAGTATGTACATTGGGGATAATGTACATTGGGTTTTATGTACATTGGGAATTATGTACATTAGGAATTATGCCCATTGGGAATTATGTACATTGGTTATTGGGTCCACTGGGAATTATGTACATTGAGTTTTATGTACATTGCGAATTATGTACATTGGGAATTATGTCCATTGGGAATTATGTAAATTGGGAATTATGTCCATTGGGAATTATGGACATTGGGAATTATGTACATTGGGTTTTATGTATATTGGGTATTATGTACATTGGGAAGTATGTACATTGGAAATTATGTACATTAGAAATTATGCCCATTGGGAATTATGTACATTGGTAATTATGTCCACTGGGAATTATGTACATTGGGTTTTATGTACATTGCGAATTATGTACATTGGGAATTATTTCCATTGGGAATTATGTATATTGGGAATTATGTCCATTGGTAATTATGGACCCTAGGAATTATGTACATTGGGTTTTATGTACATTGGGAATTATGTACATTGGGAATTATGTAAATTGGGAATTATGTCCATTGGGAATTATGGACATTGGGAATTATGTACATTGGGTTTTATGTACATTGGGAATTATGTACATTGGGAATTATGTCCATTTAGAATTATGTACATTGGGTATTATTTTCATTGGGAATTATGTACATTGAGTTTTATGTACATTGCGAATTATGTACATTGGGAATTATGTCCATTGGGAATTATGTAAATTGGGAATTATGTCCATTGGGAATTATGGACATTGGGAATTATGTACATTGGGTTTTATGTACATTGGGAATTATGTACATTGGGAATTATGTCCATTTGGAATTATGTACATTGGGTATTATTTTCATTGGGAATTATGTACATTGGGAATTATGTTCATTGGAGATTATGTACATTGGGTTTTATGTACATTGGGAATTATGTCCATTGTGAATTATGTACATTGGGAATTATGTCCATTGCGAATTATGTACATTGGGTATTATGTCCATTGGGAATTATGTAAATTGGGAATTATGGATATTGGTAATTATGTCCATTGGGAATTATGTCCATTCGGAAATATGTACATTGGGAATTATGTCCATTGTGATTTATGTACATTGGGAATTATGTCCATTGGGAAATATGTTCCTTGGGAATTATGTACATTAGGACTTATGTCAATTGAGAATTATGTACATTGGGAATTATGTCCATTGGGAATTATGTCCTTTGGGAATTATGTAATTGGTTAATTATGTCCATTGGGAATTATGTACATTAGGAATTATGTACATTAGGAATTATGTCCATTGGGAATTATGTCCATTTGGAATTATGTACATTGGGAATTATGTCCATTGGGAATAATGTACATTGGGGATTATGTCCATTGTGAATTATGTACATTGGGAATTATGTCCATTGGGAATTATGTACATTGGGAATTATTTCCATTCGGAATTATGTAAATTGGGAATTATGTCCATTGGTAATTATGTCCCCTAGGAATTATGTAGATTGGGTTTTATGTACATTGGGAATTATGTACATTGGGAAGTATGTCTATTGGGAATTATGGACATTGGGAATTATGTACATTGGGTTTTATGTCCATTGGGAATTATGTACATTGGGAATTATGTCCATTTGGAATTATGTACATTGGGAATTATGTTCATTGGAGATTATGTACATTAGGTTTTATGTACATTGGGAATTATGTACATTAGGAATTATGCCCATTGGGAATTATGTACATTGGTTATTATGTCCACTGGGAATTATGTACATTGAGTTTTATGTACATTGCGAATTATGTACATTGGGAATTATGTCCATTGGGAATTATGTAAATTGGGAATTATGTCCATTGGGAATTATGGACATTGGGAATTATGTACATTGGGTTTTATGTACATTGGGAATTATGTACATTGGGAAGTATGTACATTGGGGATAATGTACATTGGGTTTTATGTACATTGGGAATTATGTACATTAGGAATTATGCCCATTGGGAATTATGTACATTGGTTATTATGTCCACTGGGAATTATGTACATTGAGTTTTATGTACATTGCGAATTATGTACATTGGGAATTATGTCCATTGGGAATTATGTAAATTGGGAATTATGTCCATTGGGAATTATGTACATTAGGAATTATGTCCATTGTGAATTAGGTACATTGGGAATTATGTCCATTGGGAATTATGTACATTAGGAATTATGTACATTAGGAATTATGTCCATTGGGAATTATGTCCATTTGGAATTATGTACATTGGGAATTATGTCCATTGGGAATTATGTACATTAGGAATTATGTCCATTGTGAATTATGTACATTGGGAATTATGTCCATTGGGAATTATGTACATTGTGAATTATGTCCATTGGGAATTATGTACATTGGGAATTATGTACATTGGGAATTATGTCCATTGGGTAGTATGTCCATTGGTATTTATGTACATTGGGAAATATGTCTGTTGGAAATTATGTCAATGGGGATTTATGTACATTGTGAATTATGTTCATTAAGAATTATGTACATTGTGAATTATGTCCATTGGGAATTATGTCCATTGGGAATTATGGACATTGGTAATTATGTCCATTGGGAATTATGTATATTTGGAATTATGTACATTTAGAACTATGTACATTGGTAATTATGTCCACTGGGAATTATGTACATTGGGTTTTATGTACATTGCAAATTATGTACATTGGGAATTATGTACATTGGGAATTATGTACATTGGAAATTATGTCCATTGTGAATTATGTACATTGGGAATTATTTCCATTGGTTATTATGTCCACTGGGAATTATGTACATTGAGTTTTATGTACATTGCGAATTATGTACATTGGGAATTATGTACATTGGGTTTTATGTACATTGGGAATTATGTACATTAGGAATTATGCCCATTGGGAATTATGTACATTGGTTATTAAGTCCACTGGGAATTATGTACATTGAGTTTTATGTACATTGCGAATTATGTACATTGGGAATTATGTCCATTGGGAATTTTGTTTATTGGGAATTATGTCCATTGGGAATTATGTCCATTGGAAATTATGTACATTGGGAATTATGTCCATTACGAATGATGTGCATTGGAAATTATGTTTATTAGGAATTATATCCATTGGGAATTATGTACATTTGGAATTATGTCCATTGGGAATTATGTACATTGGGAATTATGCCCATTAAGAATTATGTCCATTAGGAAATATGTTCCTTGGGAATTATGTACATTGGGAATTATGTCAATTAAGAATTATGTACATTGGGAATTATGTCCATTGGGAATTATATCCATTGGGAATTATGTCCATTGGGAATTATGTACATGGTTAATTATGTCCATTGGGAATTATGTACATTAGGAATAATGTACATTGGGAATTTTGTTTATTGGGAATTATGTCCATTGGGAATTATGTCCATTGGAAATTATGTACATTGGGAATTATGTACATTGGGAATTATTTCCATTGGGAAATATGTACATTGGGAATTATGTCCATTGTGATTTATGTACATTGGGAATTATGTCCATTGGGAAATATATTCCTTGAGAATTATGTACATTGGGACTTATGTCAATTAAGAATTATGTACATTGGGAATTATGTCCATTGGGAATTATGTCCTTTGAGAATTATCTACATGGGTAATTATGTCCATTGGGAATTATGTACATTAGGAATTATGTACATTAGAAATTATGTCCATTGGGAATTATGTCCATTTGGAATTATGTACATTGGGAATTATGTCCAATGGGAATTATGTACATTGGGAATTATGTCCATTGTGAATTATGTACATTGGGAATTATGTCCATTGGGAATTATGTACATTGGGAATTATGTCCATTGGGAATTATGTACATTGGGAATTATGTACATTGGGAATTTTGTTCATTGGGAATTACGTCCATTAGGAAATATGTTCCTTGGGAATTATGTACATTGGGAATTATGTCAATTAAGAATTATGTACATTGCGAATTATGTACATTGGGAATTATGTACATTTGAAATTATGTCCATTGGGAATTATGTACATTGGGAATTATGCCAATTGGGAATTATGTCCATTGGAATTTATGTACATTGGGAATTATGTCCATTGGAAATTATGTATATTGGGAATTATGTCCATTGGGAATTAGGTACATTGTGAATTTTGTTTATTGGGAATTATGTCCATTAGAAAATATATATCTTGGGAATTATGTACATTGGGAATTATATCCATTGGGAATTATGTACATTGCGAATTATGTACATTGGGAATTATGTCCATTGGGAATTATGTACATTGGGAATTATGTCCATTGGAAATTATGTACATTGTGAATTATGTCCATTGGGAATTATGTCCATTGGCAATTATGTCTATTAAGAATTATGTACATTGGGTATTATGTCCATTGGGAATTATGTACATGGTTAATTATGTCCATTGGGAATTATGTACATTGGGAATTATGTCCATTGGGAATTATGTACATTGGGAATTATGTCCATTGGGAATTATGTACATTGGGAATTATGTCATTCGAAATTTTGTTCATTGGGAATTATGTCTATTAGGAAATATGTTCCTTGGGAATTATGTACATTAGGAATTATGTCAATTAAGAATTATGTACATTGGGAATTATGTTTATTGGGAATTATGTACATTGGGTTTTATGTACATTGCGAATTATGTACATTGGGAATTATTTCCATTGGGAATTATGTATATTGGGAATTATGTCCATTGGTAATTATGGCCCCTAGGAATTATGTACATTGGGTTTTATGTACATTGGGAATTATGTACATTGGGAATTATGTAAATTGGGAATTATGTCCATTGGGAATTATGGACATTGGGAATTATGTACATTGGGTTTTATGTACATTGGGAATTATGTACATTGGGAATTATGTCCATTTGGAATTATGTACATTGGGTATTATTTTCATTGGGAATTATGTACATTGAGTTTTATGTACATTGCGAATTATGTACATTGGGAATTATGTCCATTGGGAATTATGTAAATTGGGAATTATGTCCATTGGGAATTATGGACATTGGGAATTATGTACATTGGGTTTTATGTACATTGGGAATTATGTACATTGGGAATTATGTCCATTTGGAATTATGTACATTGGGTATTATTTTCATTGGGAATTATGTACATTGGGAATTATGTTCATTGGGAATTATGTACATTGGGAATTATGTTCATTGGAGATTATGTACATTGGGTTTTATGTACATTGGGAATTATGTCCATTGTAAATTATGTACATTGGGAATTATGTCGATTGCGAATTATGTACATTGGGTATTATGTCCATTGGGAATTATGTAAATTGGGAATTATGGATATTGGTAATTATGTTTATTGGGAATTATGTCCATTGGGAATTATGTACATTGGGAATTATGTCATTGAAAATTTTGTTCATTGGGAATTATGTCCATTAGGAAATATGTTCCTTGGGAATTATGTACATTAGGAATTATGTCAATTAAGAATTATGTACATTGGGAATTATGTCCATTGGGAATTATGTCCATTGGGAATTATGTACATGGTTAATTATGTCCATTGGGAATTATGTACATTAGGAATTATGTACTTTGGGAATTTTGTTTATTGGGAATTATGTCCATTGGGAATTATGTCCATTGGAAATTATGTACATTGGGAATTATGTACATTGCGAATTATTTCCATTGGGAAATATGTACATTGGGAATTATGTCCATTGTGATTTATGTACATTGGGAATTATGTCAATTGGGAAATATGTTCCTTGGGAATTATGTACATTGGGAATTATATCCATTAGGAAATATGTTCCTTGGGAATTATGTACATTGGGAATTATGTCAATTAAGAATTATGTACATTGGGAATTATGTCCATTGGAAATTATATCCATTGGGAATTATGTCCATTAGGAATTATGTACATGGATAATTATGTCCATTGGGAATTATGTACATTAGGAATTATGTACATTGGGAATTTTGTTTATTGGGAATTATGTCCATTGGGAACTATGTCCATTGGAAATTATGTCCATTGGGAATTATGTACATTGGGAATTCTGTACATTGGGAATTATGTTCATTGGGGATTATGTACATTGGGTTTTATGTACATTGGGAATTATGTACATTGGGAAGTATGTACATTGGAAATTATGTACATTGGGAATTATGCCTATTGTGAATTATGTACATTTGGAAGTATGTGCATTGGGATTTATGTACATTGGGAATTATGTCCATTGGGAATTATGTTCATTGGGAATTATGTACATTGGGTTTTATGTACATTGAGAATTATATACATTGGGAAGTTTGTCTATTGGGAAGTATGTCTATTGGGAAGTATGTCTATTGGGACTTTTTTAAATGGCAATTATGTCCATTACGAATGATGTTCATTGAAAATTATGTTTATTAGGAATTATGTCCATTAAGAATTATGTACATTGGGAAGTATGCACATTGAAAATTATGTTTATTAGGAATTATGTCCATTGGGAATTATGTACATTGGGAATTATGTCCATTGGGAATTATGTACATTGGGAATTATGTCCATTTGGAATTATGTACATTGGGAATTATGTCCATTGGTTATTATGTCCACTGGGAATTATGTACATTGAGTTTTATGTACATTGCGAATTATGTACATTGGGAATTATGTACATTGGGTTTTATGTACATTGGGAATTATGTACATTAGGAATTATGCCCATTGGGAATTATGTACATTGGTTATTATGTCCACTGGGAATTATGTACATTGAGTTTTATGTACATTGCGAATTATGTACATTGGGAATTATGTCCATTGGGAATTATGGACATTGGTAATTATGTCCATTGGGAGTTATGTATATTTGGAATTATGTACATTTAGAACTATGTACATTGGTAATTATGTCCACTGGGAATTATGTACATTGGGTTTTATGTACATTGCAAATTATGTACATTGGGAATTATGTACATTGGGAATTATGTACATTGGAAATTATGTCCATTGTGAATTATGTACATTGGGAATTATGTCCATTGGTTATTATGTCCACTGGGAATTATGTACATTGAGTTTTATGTACATTGCGAATTATGTACATTGGGAATTATGTACATTGGGTTTTATGTACATTGGGAATTATGTACATTAGGAATTATGCCCATTGGGAATTATGTACATTGGTTATTATGTCCACTGGGAATTATGTACATTGAGTTTTATGTATATTGCGAATTATTTACATTGGGAATTATGTCCATTGGGAATTATGTAAATTGGGAATTATGTCCATTGGGAATTATGGACATTGGGAATTATGTACATTGGGTTTTATGTACATTGGGAATTATGTACATTGGGAAGTATGTACATTGGAAATTATGTACATTAGGAATTATGCCCATTGGGAATTATGTACATTGGTAGTTATGTCAACTGGGAATTATGTACATTGGCTTTTATGTACATTGCGAATTATGTACATTGGGAATTATGTCCATTGGGAATTATGTAAATTGGGAATTATGTCCATTGGTAATTATGTCCCCTAGGAATTATGTAGATTGGGTTTTATGTACATTGGGAATTATGTACATTGGGAAGTATGTCTATTGGGAATTATGGACATTGGGAATTATGTACATTGGGTTTTATGTCCATTGGGAATTATGTACATTGGGAATTATGTCCATTTGGAATTATGTACATTGGGAATTATGTTCATTGGAGATTATGTACATTAGGTTTTATGTACATTGGGAATTATGTACATTAGGAATTATGCCCATTGGGAATTATGTACATTGGTTATTATGTCCACTGGGAATTATGTACATTGAGTTTTATGTACATTGCGAATTATGTACTTTGGGAATTATGTCCATTGGGAATTATGTAAATTGGGAATTATGTCCATTGGGAATTATGGACATTGGGAATTATGTACATTGGGTTTTATGTACATTGGGAATTATGTACATTGGGAAGTATGTACATTGGGGATAATGTACATTGGGTTTTATGTACATTGGGAATTATGTACATTAGGAATTATGCCCATTGGGAATTATGTACATTGGTTATTATGTCCACTGGGAATTATGTACATTGAGTTTTATGTACATTGCGAATTATGTACATTGGTAATTATGTCCATTGGGAATTATGTAAATTGGGAATTATGTCCATTGGGAATTATGGACATTGGGAATTATGTACATTGGGTTTTATGTACATTGGGTATTATGTACATTGGGAAGTATGTACATTAGAAATTATGCCCATTGGGAATTATGTACATTGGTAATTATGTCCACTGGGAATTATGTACATTGGGTTTTATGTACATTGCGAATTATGTACATTGGGAATTATTTCCATTGGGAATTATGTATATTGGGAATTATGTCCATTGGGAATTATGTACATTGGGAATTATGTCCATTTGGAATTATGTACATTGGGTATTATTCTCATTGGGAATTATGTACATTGGGAATTATGTTCATTGGAGATTATGTACATTGGGTTTTATGTACATTGGGAATTATGTCCAGTGTGAATTATGTACATTGGGAATTATGTCGATTGCGAATTATGTACATTGGGTATTATGTCCATTGGGAATTATGTAAATTGGGAATTATGGATATTGGTAATTATGTCCATTGGGAATTATGTCCATTGGGAATTATGTACATTGGGAATTATGTCCATTGGGAATTATGTACATTGGGAATTATGTCATTGAAAATTTTGTTCATTGGGAATTATGTCCATTAGGAAATATGTTCCTTGGGAATTATGTACATTAGGAATTATGTCAATTAAGAATTATGTACATTGGGAATTATGTCCATTGGGAATTATGTCCATTGGGAATTATGTACATGGTTAATTATGTCCATTGGGAATTATGTACATTAGGAATTATGTACTTTGGGAATTTTGTTTATTGGAAATTATGTCCATTGGGAATTATGTCCATTGGAAATTATGTACATTGGGAATTATGTACATTGCGAATTATTTCCATTGGGAAATATGTACATTGGGAATTATGTCCATTGTGATTTATGTACATTGGGAATTATGTCAATTGGGAAATATGTTCCTTGGGAATTATGTACATTGGGAATTATCTACATGTTTAATTATGTCCATTGGGAATTATGTACATTAGGAATCATGTACATTGGGAATTTTGTTTATTGGGAATTATGTCCATTGGGAACTATGTCCATTGGAAATAATGTCCATTGGGAATTATGTACATTGGGAATTCTGTACATTGGGAATTATGTTCATTGGGGATTATGTACATTGGGTTTTATGTACATTGGGAATTATGTACATTGGGAAGTATGTACATTGGAAATTATGTACATTGGGAATTATGCCTATTGTGAATTATGTACATTTGGAAGTATGTGCATTGGGATTTATGTACATTGGGAATTATGTCCATTGGGAATTATGTTCATTGGGAATTATGTACATTGGGTTTTATGTACATTGAGAATTATGTACATTGGGAAGTATGTCTATTGGGAAGTATGTCTATTGGGAAGTATGTCTATTGGGACTTTTTTAAATGGCAATTATGTCCATTACGAATGATGTTCATTGGAAATTATGTTTTTTAGGAATTATGTCCATTAAGAATTATGTACATTGGGAAGTATGCACATTGAAAATTATGTTTATTAGGAATTATGTCCATTGGGAATTATGTACATTGGGAATTATGTCCATTGGGAATTATGTACATTGGGAATTATATCCATTTGGAATTATGTACATTGGGAATTATTTTCATTGGGAATTATGTACATTGGGAATTATGTTCATTGGAGATTATGTACATTGAGTTTTATGTACATTGGGAATTATGTCCATTGTGAATTATGTACATTGGGAATTATGTCCATTGCGAATTATGTACATTGGGTATTATGTCCATTGGGAATTATGTAAATTGGGAATTATGTCCATTGGTAATTATGTCCCCTGGGAATTATGTACATTGGGTGTTATGTACATTGGGAATTATATCCATTGGGAATTATGTCCTTTGGGAATTATGTACATGGTCAATTATGTCCATTGGGAATTATGTACATTAGGAATTATGTACATTAGGAATTATGTCCATTGGGAATTATGTCCATTTGGAATTATGTACATTGGGAATTATGTCCATTGGGAATTATGTACATGGTTAATTATGTCCATTGGGAATTATGTACATTAGGAATTATGTACATTAGGAATTATGTCCATTGGGAATTATGTCCATTTGGAATTATGTACATTGGGAATTATGTCCATTGGGAATTATGTAAATTGGGAATTATGTCCATTGGGAATTATGGACATTGGGAATTATGTACATTGGGTTTTATGTACATTGGGAATTATGTACATTGGGAAGTATGTACATTGGAAATTATGTACATTAGGAATTATGCCCATTGGGAATTATGTACATTGGTAGTTATGTCCACTAGGAATTATGTACATTGGCTTTTATGTACATTGCGAATTATGTACATTGGGAATTATGTCCATTGGTAATTATGTCCCCTAGGAATTATGTACATTGGGTTTTATGTACATTGGGAATTATGTACATTGGGAAGTATGTCTATTGGGAATTATGGACATTGGGAATTATGTACATTGGGTTTTATGTCCATTGGGAATTATGTACATTGGGAAGTATGTACATTGGAAATTATGTACATTAGAAATTATGCCCATTGGGAATTATGTACATTGGTAATTATGTCCACTGGGAATTATGTACATTGGGTTTTATGTACATTGCGAATTATGTACATTGGGAATTATTTCCATTGGGAATTATGTATATTGGGAATTATGTCCATTGGTAATTATGGCCCCTAGGAATTATGTACATTGGGTTTTATGTACATTGGGAATTATGTACATTGGGAAGTATGTCTATTGGGAAGTATGTCTATTGGTAAGTATGTCTATTGGGATTTTTTTAAATGGCAATTATATCCATTACGAATCATGTCCATTGGAAATTATGTTTATTAGGAATTATGTCCATTGGGAATTATGTACATTGGGAATTATGTCCATTGGGAATTATGTACATTGGGAATTATGTCCATTTGGAATTATGTACATTGGGTATTATTTTCATTGGGAATTATGTACATTGGGAATTATGTTCATTGGAGATTATGTACATTGGGTTTTATGTACATTGGGAATTATGTCTATTGTGAATTATGTACATTGGGAATTATGTCGATTGCGAATTATGTACATTGGGTATTATGTCCATTGGGAATTATGTAAATTGGGAATTATGGATATTGGTAATTATGTCCATTGGGAATTATGTCCATTGGGAATTATGTACATTGGGAATTATGTCCATTGGGAATTATGTACATTGGGAATTATGTCATTGAAAATTTTGTTCATTGGGAATTATGTCCATTAGGAAATATGTTCCTTGGGAATTATGTACATTAGGAATTATGTCAATTAAGAATTATGTACATTGGGAATTATGTCCATTGGGAATTATGTCCATTGGGAATTATGTACATGGTTAATTATGTCCATTGGGAATTATGTACATTAGGAATTATGTACTTTGGGAATTTTGTTTATTGGGAATTATGTCCATTGGGAATTATGTCCATTGGAAATTATGTACATTGGGAATTATGTACATTGCGAATTATTTCCATTGGGAAATATGTACATTGGGAATTATGTCCATTGTGATTTATGTACATTGGGAATTATGTCAATTGGGAAATATGTTCCTTGGGAATTATGTACATTGGGAATTATATCCATTAGGAAATATGTTCCTTGGGAATTATGTACATTGGGAATTATGTCAATTAAGAATTATGTACATTGGGAATTATGTCCATTGGGAATTATATCCATTGGGAATTATGTCCATTAGGAATTATGTACATGGTTAATTATGTCCATTGGGAATTATGTACATTAGGAATCATGTACATTGGGAATTTTGTTTATTGGGAATTATGTCCATTGGGAACTATGTCCATTGGAAATTATGTCCATTGGGAAGTATGTACATTGGAAATTATGTACATTAGAAATTATGCCCATTGGGAATTATGTACATTGGTAATTATGCCCACTGGGAATTATGTACATTGGGTTTTATGTACATTGCGAATTATGTACATTGGGAATTATTTCCATTGGGAATTATGTATATTGGGAATTATGTCCATTGGTAATTATGGCCCCTAGGAATTATGTACATTGGGTTTTATGTACATTGGGAATTATGTACATTGGGAAGTATGTCTATTGGGAAGTATGTCTATTGGTAAGTATGTCTATTGGGATTTTTTTAAATGGCAATTATATCCATTACGAATCATGTCCATTGGAAATTATGTTTATTAGGAATTATGTCCATTGGGAATTATGTACATTGGGAATTATGTCCATTGGGAATTATGTACATTGGGAATTATGTCCATTTGGAATTATGTACATTGGGTATTATTTTCATTGGGAATTATGTACATTGGGAATTATGTTCATTGGAGATTATGTACATTGGGTTTTATGTACATTGGGAATTATGTCTATTGTGAATTATGTACATTGGGAATTATGTCGATTGCGAATTATGTACATTGGGTATTATGTCCATTGGGAATTATGTAAATTGGGAATTATGGATATTGGTAATTATGTCCATTGGGAATTATGTCCATTGGGAATTATGTACATTGGGAATTATGTCCATTGGGAATTATGTACATTGGGAATTATGTCATTGAAAATTTTGTTCATTGGGAATTATGTCCATTAGGAAATATGTTCCTTGGGAATTATGTACATTAGGAATTATGTCAATTAAGAATTATGTACATTGGGAATTATGTCCATTGGGAATTATGTCCATTGGGAATTATGTACATGGTTAATTATGTCCATTGGGAATTATGTACATTAGGAATTATGTACTTTGGGAATTTTGTTTATTGGGAATTATGTCCATTGGGAATTATGTCCATTGGAAATTATGTACATTGGGAATTATGTACATTGCGAATTATTTCCATTGGGAAATATGTACATTGGGAATTATGTCCATTGTGATTTATGTACATTGGGAATTATGTCAATTGGGAAATATGTTCCTTGGGAATTATGTACATTGGGAATTATATCCATTAGGAAATATGTTCCTTGGGAATTATGTACATTGGGAATTATGTCAATTAAGAATTATGTACATTGGGAATTATGTCCATTGGGAATTATATCCATTGGGAATTATGTCCATTAGGAATTATGTACATGGTTAATTATGTCCATTGGGAATTATGTACATTAGGAATCATGTACATTGGGAATTTTGTTTATTGGGAATTATGTCCATTGGGAACTATGTCCATTGGAAATTATGTCCATTGGGAATTATGTACATTGGGAATTCTGTACATTGGGAATTATGTTCATTGGGGATTATGTACATTGGGTTTTATGTACATTGGGAATTATGTACATTGGGAAGTATGTACATTAAAAATTATGTACATTGGGAATTATGCCTATTGTGAATTATGTACATTTGGAAGTATGTGCATTGGGATTTATGTACATTGGGAATTATGTCCATTGGGAATTATGTTCATTGGGAATTATGTACATTGGGTTTTATGTACATTGAGAATAATGTACATTGGGAAGTATGTCTATTGGGAAGTATGTCTATTGGGAAGTATGTCTATTGGGACTTTTTTAAATGGCAATTATGTCCATTACGAATGATGTTAATTGGAAATTATGTTTTTTAGGAATTATGTCCATTAAGAATTATGTACATTGGGAAGTATGCACATTGAAAATTATGTTTATTAGGAATTATGTCCATTGGGAATTATGTACATTGGGAATTATGTCCATTGGGAATTATGTACATTGGGAATTATGTCCATTTGGAATTATGTACATTGGGAATTATTTTCATTGGGAATTATGTACATTGGGAATTATGTTCATTGGAGATTATGTACATTGAGTTTTATGTACATTGGGAATTATGTCCATTGTGAATTATGTACATTGGGAATTATGTCCATTGCGAATTATGTACATTGGGTATTATGTCCATTGGGAATTATGTAAATTGGGAATTATGTCCATTGGTAATTATGTCCCCTGGGAATTATGTACATTGGGTTTTATGTACATTGGGAATTATATCCATTGGGAATTATGTCCTTTGGGAATTATGTACATGGTTAATTATGTCCATTGGGAATTATGTACATTAGGAATTATGTACATTAGGAATTATGTCCATTGGGAATTATGTCCATTTGGAATTATGTACATTGGGAATTATGTCCATTGGGAATTATGTACATGGTTAATTATGTCCATTGGGAATTATGTACATTAGGAATTATGTACATTAGGAATTATGTCCATTGGGAATTATGTCCATTTGGAATTATGTACATTGGGAATTATGTCCATTGGGAATTATGTAAATTGGGAATTATGTCCATTGGGAATTATGGACATTGGGAATTATGTACATTGGGTTTTATGTACATTGGGAATTATGTACATTGGGAAGTATGTACATTGGAAATTATGTACATTAGGAATTATGCCCATTGGGAATTATGTACATTGGTAGTTATGTCCACTAGGAATTATGTACATTGGCTTTTATGTACATTGCGAATTATGTACATTGGGAATTATGTCCATTGGTAATTATGTCCCCTAGGAATTATGTACATTGGGTTTTATGTACATTGGGAATTATGTACATTGGGAAGTATGTCTATTGGGAATTATGGACATTGGGAATTATGTACATTGGGTTTTATGTCCATTGGGAATTATGTACATTGGGAATTATGTCCATTTGGAATTATGTACATTGGGAATTATGTTCATTGGAGATTATGTACATTGGGTTTTATGTACATTGGGAATTATGTACATTAGGAATTATGCCCATTGGGAATTATGTACATTGGTTATTATGTCCACTGGGAATTATGTACATTGAGTTTTATGTACATTGCGAATTATGTACATTGGGAATTATGTCCATTGGGAATTTTGTTTATTGGGAATTATGTCCATTGGGAATTATGTCCATTGGAAATTATGTACATTGGGAATTATGTCCATTACGAATGATGTCCATTGGAAATTATGTTTATTAGGAATTATATCCATTGGGAATTATGTACATTTGGAATTATGTCCATTGGGAATTATGTACATTGGGAATTATGCCCATTAAGAATTATGTCCATTAGGAAATATGTTCCTTGGGAATTATGTACATTGGGAATTATGTCAATTAAGAATTATGTACATTGGGAATTATGTCCATTGGGAATTATATCCATTGGGAATTATGTCCATTGGGAATTATGTACATGGTTAATTATGTCCATTGGGAATTATGTACATTAGGAATAATGTACATTGGGAATTTTGTTTATTGGGAATTATGTCCATTGGGAATTATGTCCATTGGAAATTATGTACATTGGGAATTATGTACATTGGGAATTATTTCCATTGGGAAATATGTACATTGGGAATTATGTCCATTGTGATTTATGTACATTGGGAATTATGTCCATTGGGAAATATGTTCCTTGAGAATTATGTACATTGGGACTTATGTCAATTAAGAATTATGTACATTGGGAATTATGTCCATTGGGAATTATGTCCTTTGAGAATTATCTACATGGGTAATTATGTCCATTGGGAATTATGTACATTAGGAATTATGTACATTAGAAATTATATCCATTGGGAATTATGTCCATTTGGAATTATGTACATTGGGCATTATGTCCATTGGGAATTATGTACATTGGGAATTATGTCCATTGTGAATTATGTACATTGGGAATTATGTCCATTGGGAATTATGTACATTGGGAATTATGTCCATTGGGAATTATGTACATTGGGAATTATGTACATTGGGAATTTTGTTCATTGGGAATTACGTCCATTAGGAAATATGTTCCTTGGGAATTATGTACATTGGGAATTATGTCAATTAAGAATTATGTACATTGCGAATTATGTACATTGGGAATTATGTACATTTGAAATTATGTCCATTGGGAATTATGTACATTGGGAATTATGCCAATTGGGAATTATGTCCATTGGAATTTATGTACATTGGGAATTATGTCCATTGGAAATTATGTATATTGGGAATTATGTCCATTGGGAATTAGGTACATTGTGAATTTTGTTTATTGGGAATTATGTCCATTAGAAAATATATATCTTGGGAATTATGTACATTGGGAATTATATCTATTGGGAATTATGTACATTGCGAATTATGTACATTGGGAATTATGTCCATTGGGAATTATGTACATTGGGAATTATGTCCATTGGAAATTATGTACATTGTGAATTATGTCCATTGGGAATTATGTCCATTGGCAATTATGTCTATTAAGAATTATGTACATTGGGTATTATGTCCATTGGGAATTATGTACATGGTTAATTATGTCCATTGGGAATTATGTACATTGGGAATTATGTCCATTGGGAATTATGTACATTGGGAATTATGTCCATTGGGTAGTATGTCCATTGGTATTTATGTACATTGGGAATTATGTCTGTTGGAAATTATGTCAATGGGGATTTATGTACATTGTGAATTATGTTCATTAAGAATTATGTACATTGTGAATTATGTCCATTGGGAATTATGTCCATTGGGAATTATGGACATTGGTAATTATGTCCATTGGGAATTATGTACATTGGGTTTTATGTACATTGCGAATTATGTACATTGGGAATTATGTTCATTGGGAATTATGTACATTGGAAATTATGTCCATTGTGAATTATGTACATTGGGAATTATGTCCATTGGGAATTATGTACATTGGGAATTATGTCAATTGGGAATTATGTACATTGGAATTATGTACATTGGAAATTATGTCCATTGGGTAGTATGTCCATTGGTATTTATGTACATTGGGAATTATGTCCATTGGGAATTATGTTTAATGGAAATTATGTACATTGTGAATTATGTCCATTGGGAATTATGTCCATTGGGAATTATGTACATTGGGAATTATGTCCATTGTGAATTATGTACATTGGGATTTATGTCCATTGGGAATTATGGACATTGGGAATTATGTACATTGGGTTTTATGTACATTGGGAATTATGTACATTGGGAAGTATGTACATTGGAAATTATGTATATTAGGAATTATGCCTATTGGGAATTATGTACATTGGTAGTTATGTCTACTGGAAATTATGTACATTGGCTTTTATGTACATTGCGAATTATGTACATTGGGAATTATGTCCATTGCGAATTATGTAAATTGGGAATTATGTCCATTGGTAATTATGTCCCCTAGGAATTATGTACATTGGGTTTTATGTACATTAGGAATTATGTATATTGGGAAGTATGTCTATTGGGAAGTATGTCTATTGGGAAGTATGTCTATTGGGAAGTATGTCTATTGGGATTTTTTTAAATGGCAATTATATCCATTACGAATCATGTCCTTTGGAAATTATGTTTATTAGGAATTATGTCCATTGGGAATTATGTACATTGGGAATTATGTCCATTGGGAATTATGTACATTGGGAATTATGTCCATTTGGAATTATGTACATTGGGAATTATTTTCATTGGAGATTATGTACATAGGGTTTTATGTACATTGGGAATTATGTCCATTGTGAATTATGTACATTGGGAATTATGTCCATTGCGAATTATGTACATTGGGTATTATGTCCATTGGGAATTATGTAAATTGGGAATTATGGACATTGGTAATTATGTCCATTGGGAATTATGTACATTTGGAATTATTTACATTAGGGATAATGTACATTGGGTTTTATGTACATTGGGAATTATGTACATTAGGAATTATGCCCATTGGGAATTATGTACATTGGTTATTATGTCCACTGGGAATTATGTACATTGGGTTTTATGTACATTGCAAATTATGTACATTGGGAATTATGTCCATTGGGAATTATGTTTATTAGGTATTATGTCCATTGGGAATTATGTACATTGTGAATTATGTCCATTGGAAATTATGTACATTGGGAATTATGCCCATTGGGAATTATGTCCATTGGAAATTATGTACATTGGGAATTATGTCCATTGGAAATTTTGTACATTGGGAATTATGTCCATTTGGAATTATGTACATTAGGAATTATTTTTATTGGGAATTATGTACATTGGGAATTATGTCTATTGGGAAGTATGTCTATTGGAAAACATGTCTATTGGGATTTTTTTAAATGGCAAGTATGTCCATTTCGAATGATGTCCATTGGAAATTATGTTTATTAGGAATTATATCCATTGGGAATTATGTACATTTGGAATTATGTCCATTGGGAATTATGTACATTGGGAATTATGCCCATTGGGAATTATGTCCATTACGAAATATGTTCCTTGGGAATTATGTACATTGGGAATTATGTCAATTAAGAATTATGTACATTGGGAATTATGTCCATTGGGAATTATGGACATTGGTAATTATGTACATTGGGTTTTATGTACATTGCGAATTATGTACATTGGGAATTATGTCCATTGGGAATTATGTACATTGGGAATTATGTCCATTGGTAATTATGTCCACTGGGAATGATGTACATTGGGTTTTATGTACATTGGAATTATGTACATTGGGAAGTATGTCTCTTGGGAAGTATGTCTATTGGGAAGTATGTCTATTGGGAAGTATGTCTATTTAGATTTTTTTAAATGGCATTATGTCCATTACGAATGATGTCCATTGGAAATTATGTACATTGGGAATTATGTCCATTGGGATTTATGTACATTGCGAATTATGTCCATTAGGAAATATGTTCCTTGGGAATTATGTACATTGGGAATTATGTCAATTAAGAATTTTGTACATTGGGAATTATGTCCATTGGGAATTATGTCCATTAGGAATTATGTACATGGTTAATTATGTCCATTGGGAATTATGTACATGGTTAATTATGTCCATTGGGAATTATGTACATTAGGAATTATGTACATTAGGAATTATGTCCATTGGGAATTATGTCCATTTGAAATTATGTACATTGGGAATTATTTTCATTGGGAATTATGTACATTGGGAAGTAGGTACATTGGGAATCATTTTTATTGGGGATTATGTACGTTGGGTATTATGTACATTGGGAATTATGTACATTGGGAAGTTTGTACATTGGAAATTATGTACATTGGGAATTATACCCTTTGGGAATTATGTACATTTGGAAGTATGTGCATTGGGATTTATGTACATTGGGAATTATGTCCATTGGGAATTATCTTCATTGGGAATTATGTACATTGGGTTTTATGTACATTGGGAATTATGTACATTGGGAAGTATGTCTATTGCGAAGTATGTCTATTGGGAAGTATGTCTATTGGGACTTTTTTAAATGGCAATTATGTCCATTACGAATGATGTCCATTGGAAATTATGTTTATTAGGAATTATGCCCATTGGGAATTATGTACATTGGTAATTATATCCACTGGGAATTATGTACATTGGGTTTTATGTACATTGCGAATTATGAACATTGGGAATTATGTACATTGGGAATTATGTACATTGGGAAGTATGTCTTTTGCGAAGTATGTCTATTGGAAAGTATGTCTATTGGGACTTTTTTAAATGGCAATTATGTCCATTACGAATGATGTCCATTGGAAATTATGTTTATTAGGAATTATGTCCATTGGGAATTATGTACATTGGGAAGTATGTACATTGGAAATTATGTACATTAGGAATTATGCCCATTGGGAATTATGTACATTGGTAATTATGTCCACTGGGAATTATGTACATTGGGTTTTATGTACATTGCGAATTATGAACATTGGGAATTATGTACATTGGGAATTATGTACATTGGGAAGTATGTCTATTGGGAAGTATGTCTATTGGGAAGTATGTCTATTGGGACTTTTTTAAATGGCAATTATGTCCATTACGAATGATGTCCATTGGAAATTATGTTTATTAGGAATTATGTCCATTGGGAATTATGTACATTGGGAAGTATGTACATTGGAAATGGTGTACATTAGGAATTATGCCCATTGGGAATTATGTACATTGGTAATTATGTTTACTGGGAATTATGTACATTGGGTTTTATGTACATTGCGAATTATGAACATTGGGAATTATGTACATTGGAAATTATGTCCATTGGGAATTATGTACATTGGGAATTATGTCCATTTGGAATTATGTACATTCTGAATTATTTTCATTGGGAATTATGTACATTGGGAATTATGTTCATTGGAGATTATGTACATTGGGTTTTATGTACATTGGGAATTATGTCCATTGTGAATTATGTACATTGGGAATTATGTCCATTGGGAATTATGGACATTGGTAATTATGTCCATTGGAAATTATGTACATTTGGAATTATGTACATTGGGAATTATGTCCATTGGGAATTATGTACATTGGGAATTATGTACATTGGGAATTCTGTTCATTGGGGATTATGTACATTAGGTTTTATGTACATTGGGAATTATGTACATTGGGAAGTATGTACATTGGGATTTATGTACATTGGGAATTATGTCCATTGGCAATTATGTACATTGGTAATTATGTATATTGGGAATTATGTTCATTGGGGATTATGTACATTGGGTTTTATGTACATTGGGAATTATGTACATTGGGAAGTATGAACATTGGAAATTATGTACATTGGGAATTATGCCCATTGGGAATTATGTACATTGGTAATTATGTCCACTGGGAATTATGTACATTGGGTTTTATGTACATTGCGAATTATGTACATTGGGAATTATGTCCATTGGGAATTATCTACATTGGGAATTATGTCCATTGGTAATTATCTACATTGGGAATTATGTCCATTGGTAATTATGTACACTGGGAATTATGTACATTCGGAAGTATGTCTATTGGGAAGTATGTCTATTAGGAAGTATGTCTATTGGGATTTTTTTAAATGGCAATTATGTCCATTACGAATGATGTCCATTGGAAATTATGTTTATTAGGAATTATGTCCATTGGGAATTATGTACATTGGGAATTATTTCCATTTGGAATTATGTACATTGGGAATTATGCCCATTGGGAATTATGTCCATTGGGAATTATGTACATTAGGAATTATGTACATTAGGAATTATGTCCATTGGGAATTATGTCCATTTGGAATTATGTACATTGGGAATTATTTTCATTGGGAATTATGTACATTGGAAATTATGTCTATTGGGAATTATGTCAATGTGGATTTTTATGTACATTGTGAATTATGTCCATTGGGAATTATGGACATTGGTAATTATGTCCATTCGGAATTATGTCCATTGGGAATTATGTACATTCGGAATTATGTACATTGGGTATTATGTCCATTGGGAATTATGTACATTGGGAATTATGTACATTGGGAATTATGTTCATTGGGGATTATGTACATTGGGAATTATGTACATTGGGAAGTATGTACATTGGGATTTATGTACATTGGAAATTATGTCCATTGGCAATTATGTACATTGGTAATTATGTATATTGGGAATTATGTTCATTGGGGATTATGTACATTGGGTTTTATGTACATTGGGAATTATGTACATTGGGAAGTATGAACATTGGAAATTATGTACATTGGGAATTATGCCCATTGGGAATTATGTACATTGGTAATTATGTCCACTGGGAATTATGTACATTGGGTTTTATGTACATTGCGAATTATGTACATTGGGAATTACGTCCATTGGGAATTATCTACATTGGGAATTATGTCCATTGGTAATTATCTACATTGGGAATTATGTCCATTGGTAATTATGTACACTAGGAATTATGTACATTCGGAATTATGTCTATTGGGAAGTATGTCTATTAGGAAGTATGTCTATTGGGATTTTTTTAAATGGCAATTATGTCCATTATGAATGATGTCCATTGGAAATTATGTTTATTAGGAATTATGTCCATTGGGAATTATGTACATTGGGAATTATTTCCATTTGGAATTATGTACATTGGGAATTATGCCCATTGGGAATTATGTCCATTGGGAATTATGTACATTAGGAATTATGTACATTAGGAATTATGTCCATTGGGAATTATGTCCATTTGGAATTATGTACATTGGGAATTATTTTCATTGGGAATTATGTACATTGGGAATTATGTCTATTGGGAATTATGTCAATGGGGATTTTTATGTTCATTGTGAATTATGTTCATTAAGAATTATGTACATTGTGAATTATGTCCATTCGGAATTATGTCCATTGGGAATTATGTACATTCGGAATTATGTACATTGGGTGTTATGTCCACTGGGAATTATGTACATTGGGAATTATGTACATTGGGAATTATGTTCATTGGGGATTATGTACATTGGGTTTTATGTACATTGGGAATTATGTACATTGGGAAGTATGTATATTGGAAATTATGTACATTGTGAATTATTCCCAATGGGAATTATGTACATTGGGAAGTATGTGCATTGGAATTTATGTTTATTAGGAATTATGTCCATTGGGAATTATGTACATTGGGAATTATGTCCATTGGGAATTATGTACATTGGGAATTATGCCCATTGGGAATTATGTCCATTGGAATTTATGTACATTGGGAATTATGTCCATTGGGAATTATGTATATTAAAAATTATGTCCATTGGGAAGTATGTACATTGGAAATTATGTACATTGGGAATTATGCCCATTGGGAATTATGTACATTGGGAATTTTGTCTATTGGGAATTATTAATATGTTAGAAGATTCTGACAATTCGACTAAAATGCAGTGCTCTAGAACATATAGCAACAGTGACCGTGGAAAAAAACATATTGTTTGAGGAACAATATTTTTAAATACGCTAAATATAAGTATGCAAATTTTAGAAGCGGCTTTCAGGAAAATACAGAATGGAGATTTTGAGCTAATAGACATTAGAGGCAGAGTAGAATCGAAGGCAAAGGCTGTTAATAATGAAAAAACGGAAAGTGTTATTGAACATATTAATTCCTTTCCTAGAGTTGAATTCCATTACGTACGAAAGGACACGAATCGTGAGTATCTTGAAGAAGCTTTAAGTTTCAGCTTAATGTATTCGTTATACGTCGCTATAATGAAAGAAAAGGGACAGCTCAATATTGCCACAAAACATCATTACTATGATATCTTTAATGAAAAATTTAATATTAATTTCCTTAAGCCAAAGGAGGATCAATGTGATGTCTGTGAAGGTTACAAGAATTCATCTGAAAGTGAAAAAGAGAAGCTAAAAACTAAATATAAAAGCTACATTTGAAATAAGGAGATGTCCAGAAAGCTAAAAAAAGAAGATAAAATTCTAGCAAAAAGTAACGAGAATATTAGTATGATATGTTTTGATTTTGAAAAAGTTCTTACTACACCAAGAACCGAGGCCAGTTCTCTTTACTACAAACGAAAACTGTCTGTTTTTAATTTTACGATTTATGACATCCGACGTCACGAAGCAATTTGTTGCGTATGGAGTGAGAATGAGGTCAAAAAAGGGTCTTATGAAGTAGCAAGTTGTTAACTTCACTATATTGAGAGCAAAGCTTCATCAGGAATCACTGATTTCTTTTTGTGGTCTGATAACTGTTCTGGTCAAACTCGGAATAAGCATGTATTGGCGATGTACGTTTATGCTTCTTTAAAATTAAATGTGAATATTAAACATTTATTCTTAGAAGTCAGACACACTCAAAATGGGAGAGATTCGGTACATTCTACTATCGAGAGACACTCTAAAGGTACAAAAATTTACTCCCTAGATGAGTGTTGTAAAATTATCAGAGAGGCTAAATTGACGAAACCTCAATAAAACCTTGGACAAAATGTTGTCCAATTCATTAGTAATAAATGCAAAAAAAATCTTGACTATAGAAGAAATATTTAGCGTGAGGGAGGGGATAAAATTTTTGCCTTTTTTAAGGAAACTGTTTAATTTAATAATTTTTGGTTCTTATAATTTAAATTAAAAAAATTCCTGTAATACCAATTTCGATAGATTTTTTCACGCTCTTTCGATTGGACATATTGCTTTTTACACGAAAAAATTTTTTGATCCCTAAAAATCGAAAATTAAAATAAAAATGACTTTTTCTTCAAAAAGGACATTTTTTTATTTTACTTTTTAAATGAAAGCCCTACTTTTTTTTTAATTAAAAATTTTTAAAGTAAAATGTTGGATGAAAACTCCTAATTATCGAAAATAAAGGTTGAATAGAACCTAACGCCTATGACGCTTGCAGACACTAGCAGCGGCACTGGTGCAGCGCGGCGGATTACTGCGCTGAACCAAAGTGCCAAAATTTTATTGTTTGTTTACAAAATTGTAATACACTTAAAGTTACATTTAAACGCTCTCTGGATTAACAGGGTTGAGATTGTCATTACTGGAATGCCTGCATTACGTTTACTAAAAAATTTTAAAAAAAATTTTGAAAAAATTGAAAAATATTTGATATAAAATTATTCCGAAAAATAAATAAATTTAATCGAAAAGATGAAAATTATATTTATACTTGCATGTATTAGAACTCCTGGATTTTTTAATATCTGAGTTATAATCTATTTGGCAACCCACTAAAAAAGAAAGTATTTGTCTTAAGCGTATTGTATTTGGGTTAACGTAAGCCAAACGCGGTTTCGCGTGTAAGCCGAGATCGGAGGTTACGCTAAATAATTTCTGCTTGTCTCAAATACTTACCTCTTGTTTTTGTTTGAATTGACGTTGAATGACTGGCGTTCGCAATATATTCAAAAGAATTGAATGTTCCGAAGTGTGAAAATGACGTTAGAGTAAAGGAAATATAAAATTTTGTTAAAATGTAAAAAATGTGAAATGTTACCGACAGAAACACACTTAATCAAATGGTAATGTACAAATTCAGTTGTTTCTGTCTGTATTTCACATTTTTTCACATTTTAACAAAATTTTATGATTCCTTTACGCAAACGTCATTTTTACACTTCGGAACATTCAATTCTTTTGATTATATTGCGAACTCCAGTCATTCAACGTCAATTCAAACAAAAAAAGAGGTAAGTATTTGAGACAAGCAGAAATCATTTGTCGTAACCTTCGATCTCGGTTTACACGCGAAACCGCGTTTGGCTTAAGTTAACCCAAATACAATACGCTTAAACCAAATACTTTCTTTTTTAGTAGGAAGTCTAGTACGTCTAGTAGGTTTTTATCTTTTGGGAAGTAATCACATTTAGTGTCCAAGGAAAACTTTTTTAACTGCAGTCTTGCATCTTTAGTTAATATAAATGCGTGATATCGTAGAGTTCCTTTGACCGTCTCCTACTTTTAAGTTTTTCAGCAGTTATTTTTTTATCTTTCTTGCTACTAAAAAAAATTCCAGTCATTTGATAATATTTTTTGCCCAAACGAATAAATAATTAAATAATTATTCCTAATTTAAATTTAAATACACGCTATATTTAAAACAAATGAAAACCAGTTTTAAAGACAAAAAAATTTTTTTCGTTTAAGGAAAATTAAAAACAATTTCTTTGGAAACTTTGTTTGATTCAGGAAGCAAATAATAAATACTCCTAATGTTTATATTATCTTAATGACGTTAATCTTAGCTTAGTCCGCTGTCATTATCAAGCTAATTTATCTAAAAAAATGCATTAAATTATAAAGTTATAATTATTTAAAAAAAAATTGTTCTGCATACTTTTAAATTGTCAACATATAATTATATGTTGTTACTAATGCAAACATATTGTATTTTCCAAAACATCTAAATTTATCAGTTTTAAAAAATTATTTGTAAATCTAATAAATACTTAAAATTCAATAAGAATCATATGAAAATTTAACATTTTTATTAATTAATTTATTTATTAGTGTAGTGAAAAATTAACTTTAAGTTAACTGTAGACGGTTTCCCTAATGTGACATAAAAGCAATTTTCTTCATTTAGGTTTAAATCAAATAAATTTGGTTTTAATTTTGCTTAGATAGTGATAATTTTAACAATAACATATTTTTTAATTTGCACAATAAAAAGTATTTTTCAAAATAGTCATAAAATGAAAATAAATTCCAGTAATGACAGTCTTAACCCTATAAATCCAGAGAGCGTTTAAATGTAACTTTAAGTCTATTACAATTTTGTAAATAAACAATAAAATTCTGGCACTTTGTTCAGCGCAGTTATCCGCCGCGCTGCACTAGTGCCGCTGCTAGTGGCAGCGAGCGTCATAGGCGTTAGGTTCTATTCAACCTTTATTTTTGATAATTAGGAGTTCTTATCTCTGCTGCCCAAAGTAAGAACCTAGTAAGTCTCAGTTGACATACGGGTGAAAGTCGATAGATCCCTTGGATCCTCATATACAGTCAATACAAACACTCAGTTTTTTTTTTATATAGGGAGATGCGCCCCTCAACATTTTCCATAGAATCCCCTCCGCGTGGAGACGATTTCCCACTCTTGTCATTTTTCGCTCATTCTTCGGACAATATTTTCTTCTCTTTCGTGAATTTGTCACTCACGAGTATTTCAGAAATTAAATCTAGATTTAAGGTATTATTCAATTTGAGGTTCAAATTAACCCAAATTGAATAATCGTTTTTCATGTCAATTTTTTTTAATTTTCATCAAATTGCAATTTTTAACGGCTCATTTTGTAAAAACTACAAGTGTCCACACTTCCCCTGAAAAAAATTACACTAACTTATGTGTTTTCTATATCATAAATCAAAATTATTCATTTGGACTAACTTTTGTTCCGATTCTTTGTCCGATTCCTCCTTAAATATATACATTTTTTCACTACAGCTATTTTAAAGTGTAGCTCAAAAATGATTATTCGTTAAAAAATTTCTAGTTTTATTTTTATTTTTATAACAAATTTCTTATTTATAATGTTTTTCCTTAATTTTCGTTATCGGAGTTGATGATTGAATAATTTTAAGAAGTTTTACTGCTGATTTAATTTACAATTAAAGCAATTCTTCTTTAAAATTTATGAAAAAATTACGTTTTCATGAAAATCAACATCTAAAATTAACCAATTAACTATTAAAATGATGTTTTTTACGCGTTTGTCAATAAACATTTTTTCAACTCTATCAGTTTTTAGAGTCGCTGATTACGAATCTGAAGTCCGATTTCCAAAATTCAAAATGGCGGATCGAATATGGCGGACGAATTTTAAAAAATGTATTGAATTCGCTTGAAACTTGTTACTCGAGGGGTTTTGGGCTCGCTGATTACGAAAATTTTAAGATTACAAATACCTGCCTCAACAAAACCCCGTGTTATCAAGTTTTATAGAAAATTAATAATTTCCAAAATCAGTAATAACCCCGAAAACCCCCAAGTAACAATTTTCAAACAATTTCAATAAATTTTTATAAATTCGTCCACCATATTGGATCCGCCATTTTGAATTTTTAAAAACCAGTACGAAAATCGTAATCAGCGACCCCAAAAACATTTAAGGTTTAATCACCAGTTTAATATGTATTGTTGTTTACTGAGAATTACATTTATTCTGAAAAAATCGCTTTTTTCAAGTTCATTTGTTTATAACATTTATTTTGTTAACAATAAACATTTATTTATTGCTTTTTTGTGGAAAGGTATCTTCCGTATTACATTCTATTCACTTTATGTCATTGAAACAAATGAAATAATGTTTGAAAAATGCAAAAAACTTCAACGGAAAAGGTGACACTCTGAAATTGCACTATGCCGCAAAGGGTTAAACGTTACTGAAAACAAACTTTCCTTTTTAAAAGTGACCATTATCCGGAGAATCAATCATTTGAAATCTGTATGAATCTCAAATATTTTGAAAATATGAAAGTTTTGAAATACTAAAAACTTTCGACCGCTTACTCTCAGAAGTTGAGTCATTGATATTTAACTGGAAAGTAAATGCTAAAAAAGCCACTGATTACAATCAGCGAGATTTTCATTGCCCAAGCAAACAATTTGTAAAATCGCTACACTGAAAAAAAAAAGAAATTAAAAAATTAAACATAAACAAAGACGCCAAACTTTGATTAAAAAATCGGTAAATTTAAAATTTTTGGTTTATTTTAAGATTTTTTCTGAGATTAAGAATATATTCTTAGATAAAGAACGTTTTCTTAATAACTTTAAGAAGATATTCTTGAATTAATAATATTTTCTTTAAAAAATTTAGAATATACTATTCTTAAATAGGCGCCTAGAATAATTCTTAAAAGAAGAAAACATCTCACTGATTGTTAACAATGGCTTATATTAACATTACTTTCAAAGTCTATTATAAATTAAAAAACTGTGGGTTTTTTCTTTTTAGTGAATTGTCTCCCTCATACCTTTGAAGAAAATAAAAAGACTAACAAATATGAATTGTTGCCTGCGTGTACAGCAAAATGCAGGCAAAAATGTGGAGAAAAAATTTCCGAAGAGCAAAGGAAGTTTATATTTGATTATTTTCATTCCTTACAATTTGGAGAACGTAGATGTTTCTTTGAAGCACACCTCATTTTCCAAGAAGTAAAGAGAAGAAAATTGCAAAGTGTGGAGAATTTAGATTATAAGCGAAACCAAAGTTTAGTATATAATTTAACGTTAAGCAATAAGGTTTTAATTCAAGTGTGTAAAACAATGTTTTTATCGACACTAGGATTTAAAACAGATGGTAGGATTCATGAATTTGTTGTAAGCATACAAAAAAATGGAGGTCTTCCTGACACTTTTGATATGCGGGGGCGAATGTCATTCCCATCAAAGGATGGAGGAAAAGTTTTGCAACATATTAACTCCTTTAACCCTCAAGTTTCTCACTACAGACTATTAAATTCTCCAAATAGAAGGTATTTAGAAAGCAAATTAAATTTAAAAATGATGTACGACGACTATTTAGAGAAGTACCCTGATTTCAAAGTGTCGATCGAAACATATCGATTGGTTTTCAAGAATGAAAACATCGGATTTGATAGACCCAAACAGGATATATGTGATTTATGCGAAAAACACAAAGAACATAAATGCTCTTCAGAGGATAATTAGTGTAAGTTATACCAAGAGCATGAATTACACAAAGTAAACTATATAGAAGCACGAAAAGCTTATTAAGCCGATAGGAATGCTGCATGGCCAATTAAAACAAATATTTATGCAGTAGACATGCAAAAAATTATCATTTTGCCAAAAATGAAAACAAAAAATAGTTTTTTTATTAGTCGATTGGTTGTAATTAATGAAACATTTGCATGTCTTCGTGACAAAGATAAAAATATTTGTGTCCTTTGGCATGAGGCAATCACCGGACGAACTGCTAAAGATGTTGCTTGCTCATATTTAAAAATTATATTATCCTCTGAAAATATAAATAACTTTATTTTCTGGACAGACAATTGTTCTGCCCAGAATAAAAATTGGGTTTTTTTTACTATGCTTTTACAAACTGTGAATAGTTCAAGTGGTCCCGAATCAGTAACCATTAAATATCTTGAAGCCGGACATGTATATCGCAAACGTCAAAAAAATTCTGATTTGCCGTTAATGTCTGACATCAAAGAAGTTTGCTTTAAAAAAGGAAGTAAATTATTGCAGTACAAAACATCATTTACTTCGGACTATAAAGAAATTAACTTTTAAAAAAAAAAATTTGATATAACAACTCCATTAGGTTCCATATTATCAAAACCACGAGGAATTAATGAAACAAAGAAATTAAAAATAAGCAAAGAATTGTTGCCTGAAATGCCTTTAGAAAAAAGATCTTTCTGGGAAAATTTACCAACATCCGCAGATTCAGTAGATTTATGCAGTAGTTTTTAATAAATGAATCAGTGATTTACCAAAATTTTAATTTCTTTTAGAACCGTGGTAAATGTTGTTTTGTATAAAAAGACTTTCCCCATTTTTTAATCCATTTTTACAATTATTAATGAGTAACAACAATTTTTAAAGATAATTAAAGCTTTTGATTTTTAAAATTGCTTTGTTTTTCTCGTAAGGGCATTAATGATAAAACTTTTAAAAAGTTTGTCTTGTCGGGACAATAGCGATAAGTCTTATTGAATATTTAAATTTTATTTTAGGATTTTTATTTGCTTCAATTATTGCACAGATAAATGTTTCAATTTAAAATTTAGTTCATATAAACAATGTATAAAAAATGTTATTGTTTAACAGGGAAGATTATTAATTTAAAAAATTTTAATTCTTCATTAAGTAATTAATACTATCATTTAAAAAAGTTAAATTGCGCTAATTCTAAGTCCAGGTAAAAATACATGATATATAAATACAAAAATATCTGATGTAAGCGGGAATCCGATGTATGCAGGTCCGATATACGTGAGTTACACTGTATTATGTGTGTTATATAATTAGGTTTTCGTTAAATATATAATAATTATATAGAAACAAAGAATTTTCAATATTAATGTATTTTGGTTATACTTTAAATAATTTGTACACAATAAAATTAATTGTTTTAAAAATGAATTCATACGTTATAATTTTATTGTCAGTCACTAATGTCTTATAAAAGTGTGTTTTTTAATAAATATTCTGAAGGGTGGCAAATAAAGTTATCGAAATGCTGTAATAATATATATTGTTTTTTTTTTAAATTTCCTTAGTTAGATTAAATTTTCTATATAATTTTTTATGTAATAATTAAAAAATGTCAATACTCAGCTTTTATTAATAATAATGTGTATATGAGAATATGACATAGGGAAGTTTCGCATAAAACTGTTTCTCGCATACTCACACTCGACTTGAATCTAGATTTAATTTCTGAAATACTCGTGAGTGTCAAATTCACGAAAGAGAAGAAAATATTGTCCGGAGAATGAGCGAAAAATGACAAGAGTGGGAAATCGTCTCCACGCAGAGGGGATTCTAAGGAAAGTGTTGAGGGGCGCATCTCCCTATATAAAAAAAACTGAGTGTTTGTATTGACTGTATATGAGAATCCAAGGGATCTATCGACTTTCACCCGTATGTCAACTGAGACTTACTAGGTTCTTACTTTCGGCAGCAGATCTAACATTTTACTCCAAAGATTTTTTATAGGAAAAAAGTAGGGCTTTTATTTAGAAAAATAAAAAAAATATAAAAAATGTCCTTTTTAAAGAAAAAGTCATTTTATTTTTATTTTCCATTTTTAGGGATCAACAAATTTTTTTCGTGTAAAAAGCAATATGACCAATCGATAGAGCGTGAAAAAATCTATCAAAATTGGTATTACAAGAATTTTTTTTATTTAAATTATAAGAACCAAAAATTATTAAAGTAAACAGTTTCCTTCAAAATATCAAAAATTTCATCCCCTCCCCCACGCTAAATATTTCTTCTATAGTCAAGATTTTTTTTGTATTCATTACTATTCAATAGGACAACATTTTGTCCAAGTTTCAGCCCGATAGAATAAACTTGCTTTTCGGACCTGTGACACTTGAGAAATAAACCCCCCTATATGTTTCCATAAGGATTTTTCCTGCTCTTTCACATGGTGAAAAAGTTTTTTTTTTTAATCAAAATTTAATCTTTTTTTTGTAAATTAAAATTTTTTTTGACTTTTTTTTTCAAAATTGACCCTCTTTTCCTTTTTTTTTTGTCTTAAAAGAAAGCTCAAGTTGTCTACTTTAAACATACCAAAAGAAGAAAAAGACGTTTCTTGTTGTTTTAGAATTATTAATTAATTAACTAACAAAAATTTATAAAAATTGAAATATTTTACAAAAAAATTAAGTTACAGCAATTCTTGATACACCACTTTGAATCTTTTAAAAATCCGCATCCAACGAGCCCTATATGAAGTATTTTAGATAGTTTTATGATTTATAAATAAATATTTATAAAAATTAATAAACAAATAAACATCATCCATAAAAATAAAGATAGTGTGTTAGATTTTTTTTATTAGGAAGTTTTTACAATCCTACATTAAATAATATCTAGCTAAAGTATTTCCAACCATTAAAAATTTAAATGAGACATTTTTACATCAAAATTCATAACTCTACATTAAACGCGCAATAAAATTCAAACATCTGTAAATTAAGTTTGGATGAAAAAATATTTAATATTTTCTCTAAGAGAAAGCAGAAAGTAATTAAATCGAGTTTTAAAAATGATGCACATTGTCGTTAGTAGACGCTAGAATAAAGTAGAGTAGGGGGAAAGCGAGGCTATATAAAGTCGCGCATTAGCGAGGACAGGTAGATTAATTAGTCTTGTTTAAGCATATCAAGGAGTAACGCTAATTTTAATCTCTAAGACTTTTTTTGTACTTTTCTTGTAAAATAAAGAAGTAAAGAGTTGGCACTGAGTTGAGTGATCAACTCACAAAAAATATTTTTTGTTGTTTCATACAAAGACAACAAAATTGGTCGCAGCGATAAGGGATACATTTAATACTTCTGGAAATTCATCCAGATCCTGAGGGAATAAGTGCATCCCAGAATCCAAACTTCAAAAACCAGAAACACGTGAAGTTAAGACACGTAAATTTCGAGTTCGAGTTGGGAAATAAGGTACCATAAGAAGAAAGGACCGGTGACCCCAGCGAGACAGAACAAAGACGATCCATAGATTCAATCCAGAGATTTAATCCAGTACTACGATCCAGAGCTACAATCCAGAGCTACGATCCAGAAATACGTTTCAGTACTAGGATCCAGCAATCATCAACTAATTAAGAGTAAGCATACTAAACAAAAGTGTAGATTAAAATCTTTAGAACAAAGATCTAAAGCGTTGGCATACTCCATGTGTTCACGACC
Source organism: Ganaspis brasiliensis (assembly GCA_037103525.1). Lineage (NCBI taxonomy): Eukaryota > Metazoa > Arthropoda > Insecta > Hymenoptera > Figitidae > Ganaspis > Ganaspis brasiliensis. Next base: position 1,322,683 of record JAZKLR010000232.1, read on the forward strand.
ACTGCCATCGTCAATAATCAAAAATCTAATTTCATATTCTTGTGTACTGCTTGTAGCAAGATTGCAAGAAGGGAAATTTTAAATTAGAAAACGCGAACGGTACGTAAATAAAAAAAATTAATCGAAACGAACGTAAGAAAAATCCAAACTGGATATATATGGGGCAAAATTCCTGAACTGTTCAGGTCAAAAAATAAAATTTATTCAAACTTTGCTAAAATGTTTCCATTGTTAGTGGAAGTGTAAATACCAAATATTTTCAAATTCCATGAAATATTTTTTGAGTTACACAGTTTTAAAATTTTGAATTTTTTGAAAATGTAGTTTTTTAAATTTACTATATTTCTAAGTAAATTGCATAAAAGTTAACATATATATATAGTGATTTTTAAAGCTTTTTTACAGGCTTTTTGATGGTAATAAATATTTTTTTGTAAAAAAAAAATTGACCTTTAAATTCAAGGTCAAAGTGTTAATTTGAATGTATCTCGAAATCGGAGATTTAAAAAAAAATTTAACCTATCTCAATGGAAAACTTGACTTTTTTCCTATAAGATATGTAAAAATTAGAGTGGAACTCTAAATACTTCTGTCAAAAATACATCCCAAATACCCGCGCGCGCTCTAATAGCGCGACCTCGTGCGAGTAACCACTGGTTAATCGAGCACTCGCGGGCATTTGGAATGTATTTTTGACAGAAGTATTTAGAGTTCCACTCTAATTTTTACATATCTTATAGGAAAAAAGTCAAGCTTTCCATTGAGATAGGTTAAATTTTTTTTTAAATCTCCGATTTCGAGATACATTCAAATTAACACTTTGACCTTGAATTTAAAGGTCAATTTTTTTTTTACAAAAAAATATTTATTACCATCAACAAGCCTGTAAAAAAAGCTTTAAAAATCACTATATATATGTTAACTTTTATGCAATCTACTTAGAAATATAGTAAATTTAAAAAACTACATTTTAAAAAAATCCAAAATTTTAAAACTGCGTAACTCAAAAACTATTTCATGGAATTTGAAAATATTTGGTGTTTATACTTCCACTAACAATGGAAACATTTTAGCAAAGTTTGAATAAATTTTATTTTTTGACCTGGACAGTTCAGGAATTTTGCCCCATATAGGGAAAGTAGGGAAAACACAACAATGAACTCTGACAGCTCAAGCCCTTCAACCTCACTGACTGACAGACTTGAATTCCCTTTTCACACAGCCAACATGTCGCGAGCATCATCTCCAAACAGAAATAATTTTCAATTGATTGTTGAAAAATTAGAAAGTTTGGAAACAAGAATCAAAGCAGTGGAACAACCAGTAATAGGAGGAGAGGATCCATCTGAAATTAACGAAAAAATAAAAAGCGATCATGAAGAATTAGAAAAAACTACGGAATACGATTTCGGGAAAACTATAAAACTTATACCAGATTTCAGTCGGATAGGATTAGAAAATTTTATACATTTAACACAAATAGCAAAAAAAAAGACGAAGAGAAACGAAAGACTAATATTATTGCGTGCAATAATCCCACAAAAATTAGTAGGGAAAGCAGCTAACACAATTAGGGTTGACGGAGTTACAACCTTTGCAGATTTTTTCGAAAGATTAAGAATATTATTTGGAGAAAAAGAGAGTTTAGAATCACTTTAAAGAATTAGAGATTTATGCGTAATGGGTAAAAACGTAGGTTTAGATTCATTTACAGCTCGATTTGTAGCATGTCAAGATAAAATTAGACAATTTATCGACAATATGGATTTTTCCGTTACTGAAATACACTTGAGACAGGAAATAGAAACAAGTGCAAGCGTTAGTACTTTTTTAAAAAACGTGAGAGAAGAGTTTGAAATTAGAATTAGACCGCAGAAACCTAAAACGCTGAACGAGTGTTTTTACTTAGCATCAGAAATAAAGAAGAAGAATATAGAGGAAAATTAAAAGGATTACCACCTCGTCAAGAAAGATATCAAAATTTTCAGTCAAGAGTCTCACCGAACAAACCACCAGACCGAGTAAAGCTGAGCGAAGAATCTTACTTATCGAAGAACCCGATTAGCGTGGACTTGAACGAATTCTAAGAGAACAAAGGAGACACGACACATCTGTTGTGGCATTAAAATTTGATAAATTAGCAGCCGGAAAATATGTAGTAGGCACCGGATTCAATGTTTCTATTATAAAAGAAAGTATGCTAGCAGGAACGAGATTTAAAAAATACGCACGTGATAACGTTTTAACAATCGGAAGTAATCCTGTAACATTCGATTATTCTATTTGTTTAAAAATTTTCGGTAAAGAATCAGTTTTTCAAGTAACAAAAGACGAAAAAGCATTTGTAGAAAACGGTTTAGTTGGAATGAATTTTCTTTACGATCAAAGTTTTAAAATAGATCTTGAAAAAGGAATACTAAAAATAGGACCAAAAATACTTCATCCCCAACCAAGCAAAAATACTAAAGATAAAATTTGTGTTATTAATTTTAAAAATGCACACTCGGCAGTCACAAAATTAAATTACAAAAACGAACCAATATTACCAAAAAATTCAGCAAAAATCAAGAATTCATACGAAGCTTATGAAGGGCTTTGGATGGATTCGATAAAAAAATTCAGTAATGACAAAATCATGCCAAATCACTCTGCTTAAAGAATCCAGGAATTATTATCGAAAACAAGATTAGATGATATAAAAGGAGGGAAAGAAGATGTGACGATGTGAAATTTGGAAATTATAAATAGAGAAATATACTATATTTACATCGTCACTATAGTAAAGTCTATAGTCGTCTGGTTGCTGGGACTCGAGGTCCTTCTCGATACCAAGCTAGGCTGCTCAGGTAAAGCGAGAGATGTGCGTGGGTCATTTTTTCCTTTGCTCTGGGTGACTAGTAGACCAGATTAAACCCCTGAGAACGTGCGAGGATTAGGCAGAGGTCCTTCTCTCCTAAAAACTCGCACAGAAAATCCGGAACCTTTAAGGTGAAGGGTTACCTGGACGTTCGCTGAACTAGTAGAGGTCCTTCTCTTTAGTTTGGTGAACGAAAATAAAGATTTGCAGCGTCTTTGGGTTCTTCCATGGCGTTGTAGATCCGTATTATTCTAGGTTCTTCTCAGTGCTTGGCTAGAGAGAGAAAATATAGGTCCTTCTGTACGCTTTCTCACTAGCCAAAGAATAGATTCGACTCTGCCCTTGGAGGGCTTTGTTGAAAAATAGGCGGTAGAGGGTGGTAGAAATTTTATAATTGTAAATTTTAAGGGTAATATTATATAGTCGAAAAGTTAAAACTAGAAAACTGAGAAAGAAAGTAAATTTTTCGAATTCGGTTATTTTATAAGAAGAATTATTTTGTTAAGACTAGGAAAATAAATCTTTGTTACATATCCAAGCTTAGAAATTCTAGTACTGACAGTTTTAGTTTATATCGTCAGAAGAAGATGAAGAAACAAAACGTATATATTGTCGGGATGTTCAAAAGAACAGATTATTGTTATTAAATTCTTCTGTAATTTTTATAAGCTTATTTTTATTTTTATCTGAATATATTTTTCTATCTTATTCTTAAATTAAGAATATTTTGAGTTTTTACTGATGACTACAGCACTCCTTAAGAAATTAAGAAATTCATGTTAACGATAAATGTCAGCCAGCAGGCTAAGATTTACCTTGTATTTGCTTTTATTATAATTTTCAGCTAGAAAATAAGTCAAAAATCATCGTTGGGTTGTAAATTCCATTTAAAATTTGAGGTTATGAACGCTGGACAATTTGACGAGCGTAATCCGGAGCAACTTGAATAATTAAGAAAAAGTCCTATCATTACAAAGAATTGAAGAAGATTATAATAGGATTACATGACGTTTTCCCTTTAGGAAACGACCCTTTGCCTTTAACAAAATTAACGGAACACAATATTCGAACAGTGGACAATCAAACAGTAAATACTAAACAATATGGATATCCACCGATGCTGCAAGAAGAAGTACATCGACAAATTAAAGACCTGTTAGAGAAAGGAATAATAAGAGAAAGCATATCACCTTACAACTCACTGTTATGGGTAGTCATTGATTATAGAAAATTAAATAAAAAATCTGTACTAAATAAATATCTTTTACCAAATATTTACGAAATAATAGATCAATTACACTGTGCAACATTTTTAAGGTCATCGATTCTGAACCGATTTTTGAGAATTGCCGCGGAAAGTACTTGCAAAAACTAGACATTCTGCCTTATTACTTTTGCCAATGTGGTTCGGGTTTGGATTTTATGCTATCATCCATTTTTTTGGCTCAAATTGGATTTTGACAACTTTTTTGATATTTTGATACGGCTATATCTCGTAAACCAAGAGAAATATCTTTTCTGTGTCTTCAGCAAAGTTGTAGGTATCGAATGGAAGAAAAAAAAATGCTGAACAAACTTACCCGAAAAAATTGCATCTGGTGCCTCAAACTCGCAAAAATGACTATTTTTAACCATTTTTTTTACAATTTTCTACCATTTTTGGTCAATATTTTATTATTCAAAATGTTTTGCAAATATTACAAATATATATTTAAAGAAATAATAAACCTTAAATGAAGGGTGTGCTCGTAATTTGAAAATTTTTATAAATGAAAATTGACTGGTTCTACACTGCAAAAACATGGTGTCTTAAATTCGACAAAAATGTCTTAAATTAAGATACTTTTGGTGCCTAAGACACGAAAAATGTCTTCTTTTAAGACATTATTGAACAATTTAAGACACCTGTTTTTGCAGTGTATGGATTTTCCCATAAATGTTAATTGCTGACATCCATTGATCTTGATGCCCTATTTCTGTGTGTCCTTCGAATCTAGTGTAATTGGGGTCTTCAGTGTTTTCAGTGTCTTCATATTCGCACTGAAGATCCCAATAAGGTACACTAGATTTAAAGGACACACTGAGGGAAATAGATATTCAAACTTAATATCCTGGATATTAAAAAATAGTAATTTTAATATCTGGATATTAAGTTTGAATATCTAAATACTATGTTTTAATATATCGATGTTAAATTTGAATATCCATTAATTCCATTTTCCTCAGTGCACACAGAAATAGATATGCCATTGAATTCTTTATCTTCAGATGATAATGAAAACTCAGATGATGATTTTGAACCACCCACGAAAAGATTGAGATCATCAGAACCATCAGGGACATCAAGTTTAATGGATGTCAGCAATTAAAATTTATGGGCAAATCCATAGAACCAGTCAATTTCCATTTATAAAAATTTTCAAATTACGAGCACACCCTTTATTTATGGTTTATTTTCTTTAAATATATATTTGTAATATTTGCAAAACATTTTGAATAATAAAATATTTATATTTATGATTAATATAATAATCAATAAATTATAATTTCATTTTAGCATTTATCTTTTTATTATTCTGCAAAATTATTTTAACCAATAAACAGACGTTATTGACAATAAATTTGATACATTTGTTTCATTCGAAATAAAGCAAAAAAAAATGATATATTTGTGGGTGTGTGGTCGAGCTAATGACCAAAAATGGTAGAAAATTGTAAGAAAAATGGTTAAAAAATGGTCATATTTACGATTTTGAGGCACCAAACGCAATTTTTTCGGGTAAGTTTGTTCTACACTTTTTTTCTCCTATTCGATACCTACAACTTTGCTGAAGACACAAAAAAGATATTTCTCTCGGTTTACGAGATATAGCCGTATAAAAATATCAAAAAAGTTGTGAAAATCCAATTTGAGCAAAAAAATGGATGATAGCATAAAATCAAAACCCGAACCAAATTGTCAAAAGTAATAACGCAGAATTTCTAGTTTTTGCAAGTACTTTCAGCGGCAATACTCAAAAATCGGTTCAGAATTTTCATGTTGCACAGTGTTAGGCAATTCCAAATATTTTTCATGTTTCGATCGTGCATCTGGATTTCACCAGATAGGGATGAATGCATCCGATAAAGAAAAAACTGCTTTTAGTACAAACAAAGGACACTATGAGTATAACTGGATGCCTTTCGGATTAAAAAATGCACCACCAACCTTTCAAAGAATGATGGACGATGGATTAAACGGTTTATTTGGAAATGGTTGTTTTGTATATATGGACGACATTATAATTCATGGAAAAACTTTGGAAGAACATAATAGAAATTTGATGAATTTATTTACAAGACTAAGACAAGTTGGATTAAAATTACAACCTGACAAATGTGAATATTTACGACCAGAACTCGAATATTTGGGACACGTTGTAACGAAAGATGAAATAAAACCAAATCATGACAGAATAGAAAATGTAAAAAAATTATCCAAAACCAAAAACTCAAGAACAAATTAAATAATTTCTAGGCCTATTTGGCTAGTATAGAAACTTTATCAAAAACTTCTCGAAAATAGCGAAATCTTTAACTAAATTATTAAAGAAAGATTCAACATTCGAATGGAAACAAGAAGAAAAGAACGCTTTCTCAGAATTAAAAGAAAATTTAGTAACATCACTGATACTACAATTCCCTGATTGGGATAAAGATTTCATCTTAACAACAGACGCTTTAAACGAAGGACTAGGAGCAGTATTATCTCAAGGACAAATTGGAGAAGACAAACCTATTTTTTTTGCATCGAGAACATTAAATAGAGCCGCAATTAATTATACAACAACAGAAAAAGAATTGTTAGCAATCGTATAGTCAGTCAAATACTTCAGACATTACCTTTATGAACAAAAAATTTAAAATAGTAACTAATCGTAAACCTTTAGTTTGGTTATTTAATGTTAAGGACCCTACAAGCAGATTGATGAGATGAAGGTTAAAATTAGAATAATTTAATTATGAAATCGTCTATAAAAAAGGTGCATGTAATACATATACTGACGCCTTAATGGACGCAAATGGACAGTTAATTATTCGACAAGAATTTGGACCTACGAGGATCAAGGAAATATGGATTACGAACCAGGCGCGTGTTCAGGGGGAGGTCAAGAGGGTCATGACCCCCCCTAGAAAAATTAAATTTATATGAGAGTGAGAGAGATAGCGCTATAGTGTTATCTCTTTCTGTCTCATATATAACCTCCCCCAAAAACTTTGTCTGGACACGCGCCAGATGATGAAGAATTTTATTCTGATAATGATGATGACGCTAGCAGTAGCAGAGAATGATTATTCAATGATAGAATCATCACGCAACCTTTTCAAAAAGAAACTCGGAAAAGCACATCTTTATTTAGAAGAATGGAAATGATTGATTACACAGCCACAAAAAAAAAAAGTTCTGATCTGGGGGTCTGACTATGTTTACTTTATGTTTTTGGGGTTGCTGAATCCGAATCCGAGGTCCGTTAAACCCCATCACGTCAGGATTTTGACATAACCTCAAAAAACCAATATGGCGGACACTTTTTGGAAAAATTCATCGGATTCGCTTGAAATTTGTTACTCGGGGGTTTTTGGGGTCGCTGATTACGAATTTGAAGTCCGTTTTTGAAAATTCAAAATGGCGGATTCAACATGGCGGACACTTTTTGAAAAAATTCCTCTGATTCGCTTGAAACTTGTTACTCCGGGGTTTTTGGGGTCGCTGATTACGAATTTGAAGTCCGTTTTTAAAAATTCAATATGTCGAATCCAATATGGGGGAAGATTTTAAAAGAATTTATCAATTTTGCTTGCAACAGGTTATTTGGGGGCTTTTGGGGTCGCTAATAAAAAATATAATATCAGTTTTTATAAATTCAAAATAACTGATCTAATAAATATGTTTTTTTATAGAATTATAAATTTGATTTTTCTTATTCAAGCAAAATTACCCTACATGTTGCGTGTGTCTGCATCCAGGGCACCTCCTCGTGGTGACGGCGGGAAACGGAGGTAATCCGTGAACCGGCAAATTCCCTCGATCGGCGACTGGCCAGGGTGAGAAAGCGGGCCCGCAGTCGTCGTCATCATGCAACCGCAGCTCTACATTGGTTGGTGACTTGGCTAATGTAGAGTCCAATGCGACAAGAAAAAGTAACAATCCATCTCATGAGTGTGATAGCAATCGTCACATGTTTTGTTATATTTGCTGCAAGTACGAAATTAGTTCATTGCGGAAAAAAAAGATGATGACATCAAAGTCAGATACAAGGAAGTTTTCGACTTGCATATTGGTGACGATTCATGAGTTCCCAATATAATTTGCAATTCTTGTCGAATAATGTTGAATCGTTGGAAAAAAGATAAAATTGCCCCTAAATTTTCCAAACCAGCAGAATGGAACGAACCTCCAACTTTATCCAAAAGAGAGAAAAAAGGAACTGATCTTGAGGATGCTAATGAAATTGAACATTTCGAAATGATGGAAGTTGATGAATATGAGTCTGAAAACGAATATACTGATGGCGAAGACGACTTTTCTCAAAATACTAAAAAATCAGTTCCAATATTAGTTTCACTGCCTGAATTGAACGACCTTGTAAGGGATTTGGGCCTGCCAAAAGACAGTGCGGAATTTTTAGCTTCATTTATGAAGCAGAGAAATTTCTTAGAACCAAATACAAAGGTTTCAGTGTATCGAAATCGAGACTTAGACTTTCGGAAATATTTTTCTAAAGAGGACAATCTGGTATTCTGCACTGACATTAACGGTCTCATGAATGAAATAAAAGAAAATTGCTACAAAGCAACAGATTGGCGTCTTTTCATTGACTCATCCAAAAGAAGTATCAAGGCAGTGTTACTGCATAATACCAACGTCTATGCGCCTATACCTATAGCTCACTCAACTGCAATGAAGGAAAATTATGAGAATATGGGAATACTTTTGAAGAAAATTTGCTACGAGCAACAGAGATGGCAGATCTGTGGAGATTTAAAAATCATTACCATACTACTTGGGCAACAGTCTGGTTTCACAAAGTATCCCTGCTACTTATGTTTATGGGATAGCAGAGACAGAGTACATCATTACAAAGTAAAAGATTGGCCAACTAGAAAATCCCTTACACCTGGGTCGAGTAATGTCATCCACGAATCCCTAGTAGATCCACGGACGATTCTAATTCCTCCTCTCCATATAAAGCTAGGCCTAATAAAACAGTTTGTCAAAGCTCTTGATAAGACAGGCAAATGTTTTAAGTATTTGCAGAAGGTATTCCCTAAACTTTTGGAGGCTAAAATTAAAAAGGGGGTATTTGATGGTCCTCAAATTCGGAAACTATTCAAGGATAATGACTTTATCATTACGATGAATCGTCTGGAGAAAGCAGCCTGGCTAAGTGTTCCTGGCTCAAAACTTCCTAGGAAACAGAAAAAGTCCACAATACAAGGAACTGGTCGCCAAACTGATCATGGACTACAAGAAACTAGGATGCTTGAGGAACTTGAAGCTGCATTTCTTGCACTCTCATCTTGATAAATTTCTAGACAACCTGGGACATTTTAGCGAAGAACAAGGTGAACGTTTCCACCAGGACTTTAAAATTATAGAAACTCGCTATCAGGGACGGTGGAACGTTAATATGATGTCAGACTATTGCTGGATGCTCAAAAGAGATACCCTCGGACAAGGCAAGAAACGTAAAAGAAATCCTTTGCATAGATCGTTTGAAGAGAAAAGAACTCGATACAGCTCAAAAAAAGAGAATTAAAAATATGCCTTTTCTTAACAGCTTTACCAATCAGCCCTTTTAAGAGCTACTTGATGTACAAAATCCGATCGTGCAACCTCCTCGTGGTGCACATCGGGTAACGCTAATGCCAACGCTATCAGAGACGGTGGGACGTTAATATGATGTCAGACTATTGCTGGATGCTCAAAAGAGATACCCTCGGACAAGGCAAGAAACGTAAAAGAAATCCTTTGCATAGATCGTTTGAAGAGAAAAGAACTCGATACAGCTCAAAAAAAGAGAATTAAAAATATGCATTTTCTTAACAGCTTTACCAATCAGCACTTTTAAGAGCTACTTGATGTACAAAATCCGATCGTGCAACCTCCTCGTGGTGAACATCGGGTAACGCTAATGCCGACGGTACATTATTAAGTTGAATAAGCGTAAAAAATAGACATTTAAACTTTTTGTCGTTATGTCAGTATCCTCAAATGTAAGAGTTAAATAAGCCTCTGGTTCTGATTAGGCGACCCCGAAAACCTATGAATAATGAGTTTTAAATGAATCCGATAAATTTTTTCAAAAAATGTCCGCCATTTTGGATCCGCCATTTTAAATTTTCAAAAACAGACTTCAAATTCGTAATCAGCGACCCCAAAAACCCCCGAGTAACAAGTTTCAAGCGAATTCGATGAATTTTTCCAAAAAGTGTCCGCCATATTCGTTTTTTGAGGTTATGTCAAAATCCTGACGTGATGGGGTTAAACGGACCTCGGATTCGGATTCAGCGACCTCAAAAACGTAAAGTAAACATAGTCAGACCCCCAGATAAGAACTTTTTTTTTTTGTGGCTGTGTTATGATCAATATAACCAGAACAGAAGATAGAATGTCAGCTATTCAAAAAACGGTAATATAAACAAATAGAATTTGTTTCAACAAACGTCAAGAAATTGATGAAATTAAAATAATCTCTTTCAGATTTGAACGTTTGAGACAAAAAGATTTACTACTTTATAATATTATGGGTAAACAGAGAAGCAAGAGAGGATTGTTCAATATAGTAGGAAATGTAGCCAAAGTAATTTTTAGTACATTAAGTGAAGATAATTTATTATTCAACAAGACGAACAAAAAGATAATTTAAATAAAAATTAATAAAGAACTTGATCAACTATACGATGATAATAAATTATTAAGTCAAGCAATTAAAAATAATACTAAAGTACTAAAAATGATCTTCGATACTTCATCACAAGATTATAAATCTTTGGAGAAAAAATTAGTGGATTTCGATACACTTAATCAACTAGGAGCGGGAATAAACAGTAATAAGAAAAGTTTATATATTTATACAACAAAAATTACTAATAGTTGAAACGTTAATCGAAAAAATGAACGACGACATTAACCTCGCGTTTAATTCTATCAATTTTGGAAAACATGGCATCATTTACCTACAAATTCTAACTCCAAAAATATTACGAGAAATAATTGATTTTACAAACAAAAACTGAATATGTTCCAATAGATAAAACAAATTAAAGAAATGTAGTAATATAGAAGATTAAAAAATTTGTAAACGAAATCAACCGAGCTTTTTAATATATCCAACTGAAAATTGTGTCGCGAGTTTAATAAAGAAAAATAATAAATATTGTCAAAAATCACCGTTGTTACTTAGCGACGAAACATTTTCGAAACAGAAAACGGTTATATCTGTATATTTATTAAAGAAACTCTTGTAGACATATTTTGTGATAAGAATAATTTCAGCGGTAAGTTTACGTCTGCTTTCCCCAATAGGCAACTTAAACTGTACAGTTTCTTATGTTATTATTATGTGTCACAATGCGCACTGGCACTATTCGTGTCAGGCATGTTACATTTAACATTTTTGCATGCTCAACACATTGTTGCACATGCGCAGTAGTGCACTACCACTGTCTAAATGTGCGCACTACGACACCTTGGAATTTCGCATGCGCAGTAGTTCGTTATTGCTGTTACACATGCGCAGTGATGCAATGTGATAGTCACACATATGCTCTGATCAAATTCAAAATTGCGCATGTGCAGTGTTTTTTTCATTACTACTGTAATTAATGACCAATAATAGAACAGAATATTCATATTGAATCAAAATTTTGAAATTTTAGAAATTAGAGGACATAATTTATGTTATTGAAAATAATAAATAATAAAAATGTTAAAAATGTATTAAATTTTATAAAATTTATTATTTTTTTCTTTAAAATATTTATAAAAAATAACAAGTTTTGTTCTAAAAGTTTTTAATCTTTCAAATTTTAATAAACAATTTTCTGGGGATACTGGGGGAGGTGGGGGGTTAAAATTAATTAACAAACTATCAGAAAATCTTCTATTCAATTAATGTGTAAAAAATCCATTTAGAAATTTACTTAGAATAAAGAGGTTCAAAGTTCTCCAAAAATGCACAAAAGAATACATGGTAATCCTATCCTATTCTAAAAAGAAACAGACGTTGTGGTTAACTTCAGACGTGTAACTACATTTCCGAGTCTCCCATTGGTCAATATATATCAAACCTCACTATTGATAGTTTTCATTTTCGATTATTTGTCTTGCTGACGAATTAAAATCTTTTAATTAAATATTGTAACATCAACTTTATTTTATAAAATTTCTTATAATTTCTTATAATAAATCTAAAATAACAAAAAATTTTATTAAAATAACTAGAACTCCAAAAGCGCGCTACGCGCGCGCAATTCTGTTGTACTTTAATTTTCTTTATTTTTCAATTGTCCAATTTAATATTTTACTAATTTCTGATAATTGCTAATTTCCAAATAATCAATTCTGCAATGTCTCCATTTACCAGTTTACCAAATTCTCTATTGTGCCAATTTTCTTAATTAAAAATTTATTTACTTTTACAATTTTGTAGTAAACAAATTTCCAATTTCCTTATATGCCAATTTTCCAATAACTAAGGCTCCAATTTTTTTCTATTTATTATTTCACAAAATTTTCCAATTCTCGATTTTATCAATGTTTATATTTTAACAAATTTCTTAATAGAAATTCCTTTTTTTCATATTTTGTAATACTTCCTTTTCTACTTCCATAATAGACATTTTAACTAAATTAAAATAATGAGCTACCTGCTATTATATTATACCTATCTTTGTTGTCTCCGTCTCTGTCAGCGTTACTGAGATAGTATAGCAGTATGGGGATACGGTTATTTTTTTTGGGAAAAATGCTTTTAATTTGTACCATTCCTGCACCCTATCCATCAAATTCTTGTAATGTGATATCTGAAATTTGCTAGACTTTTGTAATTTGACAAATAAATTGCAAGAAAAATTGTAGAGAACTTTGTTGGAAGCTATTATCATACTGATCTTAAGAAAGAAACTCCACAATTTTTAAATAAAAAGAATGCTAAAAAATGAAATAATTTTACAAATGTAAGAAATGTAAAGTGTGTGTTATGATCGCACTAACTTCCTTCTTGGAATACAAAAATTTTACAAAAGTGACAAATGTGAATTGTGTGTTATGATCGCACTAACTTTCTTCTTAGAATACAAAATCAAACAAACATCTTTGCTTTTTACTAGCAATAAATAAATATTTTGACAAGTGAAAATAGAAATTAATTTTTTTCTAAATTTTTTTAAAAGTGATAGAAATCGAAATAGAAACATTATATTAACTATTCCACATATCACCAATTTCAAAGGTTCCCGATTTTTTAAAATACCATTTAACCAAATAAAAAATCCACAGAAATTGTCATGTCAAATGTAGCAATTAAGAATTTTCGAATTTAAGATTCTTGTCAGAATTTTAAAAGATTTTTTTTTTGTAATTTTGTTTATTAAATATTTATTTAAGAAATGATTTGTACTACTTAAGCAAAAATTAAAAAATAGATTTAAGCAACAGTGTTTATTAAAATTTTTTTTTGATTTTGTTATTAACAAATAAATAAAAAGTTACATTTTAGTCGTTTTCGGTAAGGTTTATAAAATTGTTTTCATCCTAGATTAACATAATTAGAATTATTTAAGGTTTCAAAGTTTAGTTTATAAAAATCCATTTATTGTATATAAAATAACACGGTGCGACACTGAAAATACACCTGACTATCTACATGGTGCAGGTTGTAAATTTGGTCGAATAGAACTTAAAAATATTTTTCTTATATTTTTTGAACCCTCCAAATTTTATTTATTTAAAAAAAACTGTACTTTCAGACTCTACACACGAATTTGTTGATAACTCGGTCATTTTTTCATTAAGCCAGGAAATAGTGCTTTTCTCATTATTTTTTCAACTTTGACCATTGTTTATTGCGAAATTTGAATAAAAAATATTAAATGACTACTGATATTCTAAAAGTGCTTCTATTATTGAAGAGGTTGACTGCTCGGTTGATAAAATTGGACAAAAATTGTTGAAGTTATGTAATTTTTTCTGAATAAAGTAATATGTCCGCGAATGTACATCGGGTTTCCAAAACTATTACGTAGTTTAATTACTAAATTCCGTAGATATCATGATTATTTATAATTAATTTAGCTCAAATTGCACTTTAAATAAAATATCAGTTGTGTCATTTTTATATGTTCTTTTCAAGGTGAATATGTTGAAAAGACAAATGCTATATTTTGATGATAAAATTCTGATGAAATTCTATGAAATAAATTATTTTTGAAATTATCTTAAAATATTTAGCTAATTTGGTAATTTTTACTTCGGATTCGGATTCATTTTCAAAGTTTCAAAAGTGTTTGCCGGATCTTCGTCGTTTAAGGGAAGAATCACTAGTTTTGCGTTTGAGCGACCAGCAGTAATTGGCTAACATTTGTGTTTTACTTTTTCCATGGAAGCGCTTTTTAATTGATGCCATCTCTTGATGAAATCTTTCGCCCTGTTCATCACTTAATTTGCCAAGGTTCTCTGGAAAAAGTACAAATGTGAATGTAAAAAGTGGACTTTGATTGACATTCTGCACCCCATGTCTCCGTAGGCTTGCAAGAATTCATTCACAATGTCAACGTAGTTATTACTTTTGTGTTTGCCTAAAAAGTTGTCGCATAGAGAAATAAAACTTAACCATGCCCTTCTTTCTACTGCACTTAATTTCTTAATGAAATTCCCATCTCGCATGATTTTACGAATTTGAGGTCCAACAAATATCCCTGAAAATCAACGGAGTTATTTAATTAAATTATTTATTAAATTTAACATTAATTAAACACATTAATACTTAATTAAATTTTACTTTGATTACACTTTAATGTGTATATGTTAAAGCAATATAGAATACCTCTTTTAATTTTGGCGTCACTCAGCTTGGGGAAAGTCATTTTCAGATGTGAAAAAGCTTCACTGTCTTTGTCCAGTTGTTTAACAAACTGCTTCATGTAACCTAATTTTAGGTGCAATGGTGGTAAGATGATTTTGTTAGCTTCTACCAAAGGAATATTTATAACATTGCGTTTCCCGATTTGAAATGATTTTCGTGATGGCCACTCTTTCCGATCATAATGCTCTTTGGCACGACTGTCCCATTTACAGAGATAACAGGGATTTTTGGTGTAACCTCCTTGCATTCTAAAAAGAATCGTTAAGACTTTAAGGTCAGAGACGATTTGCCACTGATGTTTAGAGTAATCAATCACTTTAAGGATCTTCGCCAAAGTTTGGTATGTTTCTTTCATATCGGTAGCGTATGCTAAGGGTACTGATGGCAGCTGATTCTCGTTATGTAATAACACAGCTTTCAAACCTAAAGAAACGCAAATATAAAATACAATATGACGTATGTTTATGGAGAACTTATTTCAGCTTTAAGAGTACAATTAATAAAATACTTTTGCATGATCCATCAATGAATAATCGCCAATCTTTTGGTTGATGTTCGTGATCCAAGCAATAAAATAATTCGTCTATATCAATACAATCCGTGAGGTTTTCGTCAACTTCATAAACTTTGAAATTTTGTCTGAAAATAGTCCACTCGACATTTTTTCTCATGGACGTTATTTTGAAGTTACTCTCTACAAGATTCCACTGTTTCAAGCTTGATGCCAAAATTTCCGCTTGTCTCCATGAGAGTTCTAAATCGCGCACTAGGTCATGGAAATCATAATTTGACATAAAGTGCCTCTCTGTCGAGGCTGATCCATGTGGGATGAAGGGGTCATCATTTTCACTACAAGATGGAGTTTCATCATTAAATGGGAAATCATTTTCACCTTCTTCGACTTCAACTTCATCTTTTATGTTTTCTTTCAGAGATGGTTTAGTAACAGTCAGCACATCAGGATACTGTATGCTGTCACGTGTTTTATAGCGATGACCTGAAAGGTTTGTTTGGCAGAAGTAGCAGTCTTCTGGCTTGTGAATGAGCTGACGATGACAAATCATTGGGCTCGCAAATGGTAAACGATTTTGATCACACTGTTTAGATTTCCACTTTTTTAGTGAAATTGTGCAAGTCGAACAGATATATTCCGGTTCATACCAGCTACTTCCGTCATACTCGCGTTTAAAGTGAAGATTGTATGCTTTAACCACAGCATTATTTGTTTTTAATTCTCGGCGATGGTGCTTATTAACAAAATAGCCACAAAGGTAACAGAAATTATTCCGGTTGTCACACATCTTTACAAACTGGTTAAATAACAATATAATTACGAAACGCAACGTGACTTACTGACATTTTCTAATATCTTTATGGCTTCTGCAAAACATTTGACATGTCAAAAAAACAGTCAACGACGTTTATCAGACAACTTCAACTTTTAATTGTCCACCAATTAAATAACCTTTAAGATTTTCAAAACGGGGCAATTACATACTTCAGTGAATAGGCTCGAAACTCGATATACACCCAAATACATGATTCTTAGTTCAGAAAAAATTGCATAACTTCAACAATTTTTGTCTGATTTCATCAATCAAGTAGTGAACTGCTTCCACAATGAAGAAACTTTTAGAATATTAGCAGTCAAATAATATTTTTTATTTAAACTTTGCAATAAACAATAGTCAAATTTGAAAAAATAAGGGAAAAAGCACTTTTTCCAGGCTTACCCGATAAAAACTCATAACATGCTAGTTCTACAAATAAATATATGTATACTATTTAAAAGGTATATTCATCCCCTTTCCAAATCTTTTTTAATTTTGAAAATCGGTCACAAAATGACCGAGTTATCAGTAAATTCGTATGTAAAGTCCAAAAAAACAGTTTTTTAAAATAAATAAAATTTGGAGGGTTCAAAAATTTTAAGAAAAATATTTTTAAGTTCTATTCGACCAAATTTACAACCTGCACCATGTCATTAGTCAGGTGTATTTAGTTTTTTCTTTTTTGTAGCACAGTGTAATTAATCATAAAATAATTAACCATATTTAAATAATTTTGTTATGATCAATTTGAACATCCTAAATCTTTTTTTAAATTAAAGGTAGAAAAATTTGATAAAGAATCTTCTTCTCGCAATTTTAAAAAAAAAATTTTGTTTATTTAATATTTAATTAACAAATGGAACAAAAAAAATTTTCTACTTTCAAAGAGTACTATTTTCTTAAATTTACAAAATTTTGTTTAAAAATGATTTGTACTACTTAAGGAACTATTAAAAAATAGTTTTTAGCAACAGTGTTTATTTCAAAATTTTTTTTGATTCTGTTATTAACAAATAAATAAAAAGTTACATTTAAGTCGTTTTCGGCAATGATTATAAAATTGTTTTGATCCTAGTTTGACAAAATTGCAATTATTTAAGGTTTTAAAGTTTAGTTTTTAAAAATCCTTTTATTGTTTATAAAATAATAAATAATTAATCATAAAATAATTAACATTAATAAAATCAGAGTTTTGTCTGTACATTGCACAGAACTTGGAAATTTGTGTTTATTTTTTCGTTTCAAGTAGTAACAATTCCAAAAATGCTGTTTAAAAAAATTATGTATGTTTGTATGTATGTATGTCAGCGATATTTTGTCCGGGTGTTATCAAAAACGGCTTCACGGAATGAAGTTAAATCTAGCAGCCTGTTAGGTATTCGCGTAACTTAAATTTATATCCAAACCCCATTAAAAATATTAATTTTAACGGAAGTTATAACATTTTAAAAAAAAATTAAAAAACCAAAAAATTTAATATTTTTCATTTTATTAGGTAACACCCTTAAACTCTCTGTACCTACAGCTTTTTATTTCGACAATAATTGATAATGGATTAATAATTGAATAATAATTTGTAGACATACCCCATTAAAAAATATTTTTTTGAATGGAGGTAATGGCACTTTTTCAAAAAAACCTAAAACTTAAAAATTGTAATTTTTTCCATGCTTTGACGGATCACTGCAAAACTCTTTGTACTAAGCATTTTTATTTTGATAAAAATAAATAAATAAATTCATATTTTAACATTAAAAATAAAATGGAAAAATAAATTAAAAAATTAAATTTCAAATTTCTACAAAATTCAAAAAATCAAAAAATTTTTATTTTTAAAATTTTTTGTTTGTTTGAAACCAAATTTGACAGAGTTTTAGGTATTGACTCAGGATGGGTTTATAAATTTACTAAATTCAAAAATATTAATAACAACGGAAGATGTACTATTTTTTCGGAAAATCAAAAAAATCAAAATTTTTCTAATTATACATTTTTTGATGGACTGCTTTTAGACTTTCTACAATTAAGTATTACATGTCATTTCGTCACATTTTAGCAAAATTTTGCAAAAACTATATTCTACATCTGAGATAAAACATAAAATTGTTATCGGGATAAAAAAAAATCGAAAAAATTATAATTGTAACGAATTACTTTGAAGCATAATTGAGTGGTATTGTTGAGGTCTTTGACTAAGATTTTGACGTCAAAAGAATATATTTCAGAAATACAAATTCAAAATGTCAGATTCAAATATTTGAGAGTTATTTAATAGTAAAACTAAGAAATACAAGATTAAAATAATTAACTCAGTTATTTAATGGACACAAATCAATACTTAAAAAAAAATTGTAATTAATTGAATTGAATTTTGAAATGGGAGATACAAAATAATTTGAAAAATGTATGTACATATTTAGATTTGTTTCTTTATACAATGTTCCTTAATTGACAGAACTTTAAAAATATTTAAAAAGGGAGATTGAACAATTTCTCTAACAATCTAAAAATATTCTTAAATTTATTATTATCTAATATACATGACTTCTAATATTTGTAACTAATGTGAAATAAAAATTTTATTAACTAAAATAAATTTCATTTAATTTTAAAGTTGGAATTAAAACAGATTTGCATAATATATATTATAAATACTCTTATGATAAATATAACATAATCTAAACGAAATAATACAAAACTATTAATTTTCGTAAGATTTTTGCTTTTTTGGTCCTTTTTAATTAAATTACACTTATGAATATAAATTATCCTTTAATATGTGACTATACTTAAGAGACTTTAAAATTATTTTTGAAGATTAATGATTGGTTACTTTTACGTGACACATCTTAGAAACAATATCGTAGAAAATAAACAAAAACAAAATAAAATAAAACATTTATGGATTTCAAAAATTGTAAAGAAGATTTTAAGCAATGTAAAGACAAAAGTTGAAATGTATTAGTAGGAACTAAAACCCGTAGAAGACGGGAACAACAGCTAGTATTTAAATAATTATGTCGAAATGTTTTTTTAAATTAAAGGTAGATAAATTTGACATCGAATCATCTTCTCGCAATTTTAAAAGAAAAATTTTGTTTATTTAATATTTAATTAACAAATTGAAAAAAAATATTTTTCTACTTTCAAAGAGTACTATTTTCTTAAATTAAAAAAGTTTTGTTTGAAAATAATTTATACTACTTAAGCAACTATTAAAAAATAGTTTTAAGCAACAGTGTTTATTTAAATTTTTTTTTTTTTTTATTTTGTTATTAACAAATAAATAAAAAGTTACACTTCAATGGTTTTCGGCAATGTTTATAAAATTGTTTTGATCCTAGTTTGACAAAATTGCAATTATTTAAGGTTTCAAAGTTTAGTTTTTACACAATTCCTTTATTGTTTATAAAATAATAAATAATTAATCATAAAATAATTAACCAAATTTAAATCATTTTGTCTAAATTTTGTTTTTAATTAAAGGTAGATAAATTTGACATCGAATCTTCTTCTCGGAATTTTAAAAGAAAAATTTTGTTTATTAAATATTTAATTAACAAATTAAAAAAAAAAATTTCACTTTTAAAGAGTACTATTTTCTTAAATTTACAAAATTTTGTTTAAAAATGATTTGTACTACTTAAACAGCGATTAAAAAATAGTTAAAAGCAACAGTGTTCATTTAAAATTTTTTTTTTGATATTGTTATAAACAAGTAAATAAAAAGTTACTTTTTAGTCGTTTTTGACATTGTTTATAAAATTGTTTTGATCCTAGATTGACAAAATTGCAATTATTTATTTAAGGTTTTAAAGTTTAGTTTTTAAAAATCCTTTTTTTGTTTTTTAAATAATTAATAATAATAATTAATCATAAAATAATTAACCATATTTAAATAATTTTGTCGAATTTTTTTTTTTAATTAAAGGTAGATAAATTTGACATCGAATCATCTTCTCGCAATTTTAAAAGAAAAATTTTGTTTATTTAATATTTAATTAACAAATTGACCAAAAATATTTTTCTACTTTCAAAGAGTACTATTTTTTTAAATTAAAAAAGTTTTGTTTAAAAATGATTTGTACTACTTAAGCAACTATTAGAAAATAGTTTTAAGCAACAGTGTTTATTTAAATTTTTTTTTTGATTTTGTTATTAACAAATAAATAAAAAGTTACTTTTAAGTCGTTTTCGGCAATGTTTCTAAAATTGTTTTTATCCTAGTTTGACAAAATTGCAATTATTTAAGGTTTCAAAGTTTAGTTTTTACACAATTTCTTTATTGTTTATAAAATAATAAATAATTATTCATAAAATAATTAACCAAATGTAACTAATTTTGTTATGTTCAATTTCAACTTTCTTAGAAAATATTGTTATCTGTGCATAAGATGGTGCTGTTCATTATATAATTAGTCTTATAAACAAATCTTAAAATCATATCCGAAAACAACTTAAATGTGACTATTTCTTTATTTTTTTAACACGACTTTCTATGAAATTTGAAATGCCAACTACCTCCTAGCAGATAATAAGGGTAAAGAGGGGGGGGGGGGGCAAAATTTTGTCTCTAATTTTTTGTTGTCATTAATTATAAAAAAAGTCATACTTTTAAGTTGTACTATTATAAAAATGAATAACACACCTTCTTTAAATCCACTCAAAATTTGTTTGCTTTTTTATGGCAAAACGAAGAAGATATTTCCCATAAAAAATAAGTTGAAAGACGAAGTTGAGAAAGTATTTAGCGGAGAATCGAATAGCGCCGGACACTTACGCTTTCTGAATCATAAATTTTAAAATAACTATCTTAATTTTAGTGCTTGAGGTTTTTTATAGTTAGAGTCCCAGTGGGCACACATGTCCAAAAGACATGTGTGACAAAAGACATGTCGGCTTTTATGTCCAAAAGACGTCTTAAGGACGTCTTTTGGTTTTTTTTGCCCACTGGGGTATCATTACCAAAATGATATGATATTATGAAAGAAATGTGTGAGAAGAAAATGGTGAAATAAACGCTAAGAAAAGTGCTGTCAAAATAAACTGCCTGTTGTACAGCTATTTTTTAATCAATATTTGTCCTTTTGCTATAAATTAAACATTTATTCTTAGTTTTGTATAAATCACAATTAACCAAACGTAAACAACACATTTCTTATTTTGACAGAAACAAATGATTTGTACACACAAAATGTGTCTGGTAGTACACGACAAAAAATGTCCATGGATACCCGAATGTGATATTGAATAAATCTTTTTTTCATGTTATTTTATATTATTAAATTCTTTAATTAAGTTCAAAACATATTAACAAATTTCATAGTACGTAAGTGTATGTATGTATTTCTGCAAATTAAGAAAAATATATTTGATGTTGTTACATAAAAAATTGACGTTAAATATGATCTTAAACTCTTAGAAGGCCATTAATTTGAAAACAGAGAACATTTAAATTCGATTTTTTACTATTCTAATTAATGATGATGGTTAGACTTTCTAAATTATATTTTAAGAACATGTGGAACGACACAAACGTGATTTTAAGTTTAAAAAGTATACAGTTTATTGTATTTCACGAGTCTTCGGGTCTACCCGCTGTCCGAGGCTACCCCACTCTCCCCTAACTATGTCTAAAAAACAAAAATTTAATCAGCGTTTATTTTAATTACTGTTTTCAATTACTTTCAATTACTCAAGCAATTTTGATTCGATTATTTACTATTATTAAAAATAATGCGCAGTAAAAAAATAAAATTATAGTCGAATATCAATTTATTCAAAAAGTAGTGTCTTCAGTAAACAATAATATAAAAAATCAACTTTTCACTAAATTTATTTAATTAACATTTTTCGCTTTTAGTTTGCAATTACGGAAAAAATAATAGTAATTAAATTTACAAGAAAATTTGAAGAGCTCAGATGTTTGTGTTGAAGTTATTGCTGAGTAGCAGTGTTTTTAGCATAAAAAAACAAAAACTCGATTTTTTTAAAAATGCTTCTAACTATTTTTTTCTTTTTGATCTTGAATCACTCAGGAGACATAATAAAATAAAAATCTACAAGAAAATTTGAAGTGTCTCAACCTTTGGGTTGAACTTGATTCGCAGCCACCGCACAGTGTACGAAAAAGCTGTTTTTGTGGACAAAAGTCGCTCGACAGCGCAATTTTCATTCGATTTTAAAGTTTTTTTTTTTAAACTGATCGTTAATTCATAGGCAATGCTCTCCTGCTGCTAAAAATTAATTTTATGTAAAGCTTTTTTTTTTATTTGAGGTTAAACATTAAAATTCTGTTTATTAAATAAATTTGTTACCGCAAAGAAATATTTTCCATGCAGAATCACTAAAAAACACAAAATGTTTACATTTTAGTCATGAAAAATTTGTTTTTATCATAAAAATCATAAATATGAGGTTATAAATAAATTAATGTTAAAAAATTATTCTAACAATAGTTATAATATATAATATGTTAAATTTCATATTTTTGTTTAAATTTTGTTAATTTTTTAATCACTTTTGAAAAGAAAACTTAAGTATGCTAGATGTACCTATTACTGCGAATGCATCAATTACTGCGATTTTTTGAAAAAGTTATTATGCACTTTTCATGATTGTAAAATTAACTCAAATTAATTTAAAAAATTATTTAAAACCTTTTTTTGTTACAATTGCCAATAAAGATATACATTTAAACGATTAATTATTTAATTATTCTACATTAAATTACAATTTACCGCAGTAATTGGAACATGCGCGTGTTTCTATTACTGCGGGCAACCTAACCTTCAAATACACGTTATTCTCACCGCAGTAATTGGGGTACAGTAATTGATAAACTGAACAAATCCGTACGAAAAGTTAAACTAGAACTGAATTTTGTTATACAATTACCGAAAGTATTTTATTTGCAAAGTTAAGTTTGAGCTTCTTTATTCAAGACAAGTTAAAAGGTCTACTGATTTCTAAGCAATTTCTTAGTTCCATTTTTGTCCACGTCATTACTTAACTGTGAAACTGCATATCCCTAAATTCAACCTTATAAAATTGAACTTGTTAAAATAAGTTTCAGAAATTTTGATATTGTTGCAGTGTAATTGAAGGACTTTCTTTCAATAAGTCAAAAATTATGGTGTGACAAACATGAACTGAATTTGAAGCATTATAACTCCAAACAACATCATTTAGAAATACAATCACGTTTAGAGTACACTGAGAGAAAATTATAGTTATGGGTAACATAATGATGTTCACGGTAACCATATTTAATGTTACAAATACGGACAGCTATCTAGATAGTAACAGTTACCACCAGATTGTACGGAGTAACATCTTGATAGTACGGGATACAATAACTATATTTTTTTAACATCATTGATGGTAGCCAGTAGCATAATGATAATACCGTATAACATAACCTTTTTAACATCAAAATCTTACTATCGGTTTCTCTCAGTGTAACATTTTTGGCTCCAACAATTATCTCATATAAAGAATATATTTTATTACCAAATTCATCATTACAAGTTTTCAGCTTTTTTATTTTCTTGCTGTTTTGTCTAAAATTCACCTACATTTCTAGAATTTTACTAACAACCTCAAATTCATTTAAATCTAAGACCTGAGATTCGGCACTTTCAACTCATGTATTATTTTTATTTCTAAAGCTTCCTCTAACTCTTCCTTACTGTGATTAGAAGCAAGTTTGTATGCACGTCTTCTTTTAGTTTTGCTTGATCCGTTTTTTAATAATAATCGCGTACGACCTTCTGTAATATTATCGCAAATATTACTTTTTTACTGTGATCTATTAACTGTAAAATTATCATTAGGTTGCTCTTGAAAACATATAACAAAACCTTTTCCAATTAATGTTTTGAAGTTTTTAATAAATGCTTTTTTTGTTTCAAAGTTTCCACTTTTCTGCATACTGGCTGAACACATTCAGGAACTTTTTTCTTACCTGAAATAACTGTTGTTTAAAAAATTTGTTTTCACTTTCAATGTTTTTCAAAACCTAATCTACTTTACCCTTATTTCAAAACAATTAAAAAAAAAGAACAAAAGATTTACGAGATTTTTATGAAATGCATTTTCATATGGAACTTCAAATGTTTTTTCATACTAAACAAAACATTTATGAAAATATCAAAAGTTTTTTCACATGTCAAACGCATGATGCGAAAATGAATTATAAAATAAATAACTTAAGTTTGTGCGAGCTTTTTTGGAATACTAATTCCTGTGATGGTGGAAGTAAAGTAGATTCTGTTCTGAATAAAATTCAAAGTGAAAATAACTTTTCTAAAGAACAATTATTACAGCTAAAGAAAAGGTTACTGAATGTGTTCTATCCCCAGTTTTCAAAAAAGTGGCAAAATGTTAGACGAAATAGAAAAGCATTTATTGAAAAGTTTGAAGTATTCATTGGAAAAGATTTTGTTGTGGATTTTCAAGAACAACTTGATGATGGTGTTACACTTAATATATCTAATGAAAAAAGTAATATTCGTGATAATATTAAAGAAGGTCGTCCGCGATTATCATTTGAAGAAGGTTCAAGGAAGACTAAAAAAAGACGTGCAGATGAACTTGCTTCTAATCACAGTAAAGAAGAGTTAGAAGAAGCTTTAAAAAAGAAGAATAAAGCATGTGATGAAGTTTCCGAACCTGAAGTTGTAGATTTAAATGAATTTGAAGATATGGATAAAATCTTAGCAATGTACGTAGATTTAGATTTAACAGCCAGAAAATATAAAAAGCTGAAGATTTATAATGATGAATTTGGTAATAAAAGTTATCCTTCGTATGAGAAGGTTGTTGAAGCTAAAAATGAATGTTACCCTAAAAGTGATCATATAAATATATCGGAGTCAGGAGTAGAGATTGATTTTATATCCTTATTAATTCACACGGTTAAAAGAATTTTGTCGTTGTTAAGTACTGACATATTAAAATCTCTTTCTGAACAAAAATTAGTTTTAGTAGGGAAGTGGGGGATGGATGGAGCTAGTGGTCAACAAACTACAAGACAAAAGTGGTCATCCCAAATGAATAAGAGCAGCGATGATGATGAGGACGAAGATGAGAATGATGATTTGAAAAGAAATATGGACGATTCTATATTCTTGGTTTCCTTTGTTCCTCTTCAATTGAAAGCAAATGATGTTGTAATTTGGAGTAATGATACTCCAAATTCAGTTCATTTTTGTCGAACGATAAAATTCGGCTTCGTTAAAGAAAATCCTTCAATTACTGAACAACAGTATCAAACCTTCACAAATTTATTGGAACAGGTAGAAGTGTATGAGCTTGAATTTAGTAATATAAAGTTGAATGTAAGTTTCGATGTAAAATGTACAATGATAGATGGCAAGGTATGCAATGTTCTGTGCAACCAAAGAGCTTCAAATTGCTGTAATATTTGCAGAATTGGTCCCAAGAAAGTTAATGACCTACAGTTTGTAAGGCAGCTTCAGTGTAATATTGAATACTTTAAATTTGGTCTATCTACGTTACACTGTTGGATTCGCTTTATGGAGTATTTGCTTCATATAGCTTATAATTTGGATTTTTGTAAAGGTTCTGCAAGATCGAAAGAACATAAGGAATTAAAAGCTTTAAGGAAAAAAAAAATTCAATTTAAATTAAAATCTTGTTTAGGATTAACTGTTGATGTTGTTAAACAAGGTGCAGGGACAAGTAACACTGGGAATGTAGCTCGCTCCTTTTTTGCTCAAGCTCAAGAAGTAGCTAAATATACAGGGTTGGATGAGAATTTAATTACTCGATTTCATGACATTCTCCAAGCCATAACTTGCGGTAGAATGATTGATTGTGACAAATTTCAAAAATTTTGTTTTCAAACAGCTGAAACATGCGTGGCTTTATATAATTGGTATCCTATGCCACCTTCTGTTCATAAAGTTCTGATTCATGGCAGCGAAATAATCAAATCATTCGATGTACCGTTTGGATGGCTATCAGAAGAACCCCAAGAAGCCAATAATAAGATCTTTCGAAAAGCAAGGAGCAAAAATAGCAGAATGTCCAGAAGAGAACTTACCAATAAAGATACGATTCATTATCTCCTGGTATCTTCAGATCCTAAAGTAAGCTCTTTCAGGATTAAGGAGCAAAGAAAAGTAAAGGCATTGACAAAAGGAGCTGAAAAATTGCTTAAAAGTTAATAGTTACACATTAGTTTCAAGTTATTCGTTACTTTAGTTCTTTTGTAAATAAATTAACTAAAAACATAAAAAAAAAATAATAAAAAACAAAAATACAAAAAAAAAACCCTCTTCGTAAGCTGCTACCTTGTCGTTGGTGAAGAGGCTTAAACACAACTATACAAATTGAACAATTTGTATTATTTTGTAACAAAATGCAGTTTTCCTTTAACTTTACAACACCTACTGATTTCTTTAGCATAATGATTTGTTCTGTTTTCCTTAAATATTTTTCGAATGTACTAAAACATAAAGTACTTGCAACCAAAACACATGAAAAATTAAATGTATAGGTTTAAAAAATTATTTTTTTCAAAAATGAATTGATTGATTTTCGATGTTTCTTTTAACATATAAACTAACTTTAATTGAAACTTCTCTTGTAGGTTAAGAATACAATTTGGTAAAGATAAAACAATATTTATCATTATTCGTCGTTCCATAGAGTTTAAATCATGAATTTAATAAATGAAACAATTTCAATTTACAATTTTTTTAAACATTGAAGAACACTATATTCAAACATATAAAAAGAGTTTCAATATTCATCAGTGGCTATGTGAAGGTAAATAATCTATAACTTTATTTTTGAAAAAAGTCACTCTTTAGATATAAAAACCAAAAAAATTATTTCAAGTTAAAAAGTTTTTTTGAATGAAAATGGCACCCAAATGAATAACAGTAGTGTAGATGTGCCAATTACTGCTGTGTGAAATCGAATTCCAATAAAACTTTGAAAAAGGAGATAAATATTGTGACTTGGAAAGTTAAAAGGGACCTTACGTCAAAAAATCGATTTTTTTTACTAATAGGTGATTCTGAAAGAGAAAAGTTTACTCTTTTGAATGAACTAAACATAAAAAAATCGATTTTTTTGACGTAAGGTCCCTTTTAACTTTCCAAGTCAAATATGACTGAGTTTAAAAGCATTATTGTTATCTATTGAAGTAGAAGCCACTAATTATAATATACAAAGAATTTAAATAACAAATTTATAAAAAATTCTCTGTGATACTATTACTGCGGGTATGGATCAATTACTGTGCCCCAATTACTGCGACAAGAATAACGTGTATTTGGAGGTTAGGTTGTCAGCAGTAATAGAAACACGCGCATGTTCCAATTACTGCGGTAAATTGTAATTTAATCTAGAATAATTAAATAATTAATCGTTTAAATGTATATCTTTATTGGCATTTGTATCAAAAAAAGGTTATAAATAAGTTTTTAAATTAATTTGAGTTAATTTTACAATCATGAAAAGTGCATAATAACTTTCTTCAAAAAATCGCAGTAATTGATGCATTCGCAGTAATAGGTACATCTAGCATACTTAAGTTTTCTTTTCAAAAGTGATTAAAAAATTAACAAAATTTAAACAAAAATATGAAATTTAACATATTATATATTATAACTATTGTTAGAATAATTTTTTAACATTAATTTATTTATAACCTCATATTTATGATTTTTATGATAAAAACAAATTTTTCATGACTAAAATGTAAACATTTTGTGTTTTTTAGTGATTCTGCATGGAAAATATTTCTTTGCGGTAACAAATTTATTTAATAAACAGAATTTTAATGTTTAACCTCAAATAAAAAAAAAAGCTTTACATAAAATTAATTTTTAGCAGCAGGAGAGCATTGCCTATGAATTAACGATCAGTTTAAAAAAAAAAACTTTAAAATCGAATGAAAATTGAGCTGTCGAGCGACTTTTGTCCACAAAAACAGCTTTTTCGTACACTGTGCACCGTGGCTACCTGGCATCCCAAATTAGGATAATTAGGTTTAAGTCTTAATTATACGAACATTTTCAAATTATACCTACCTTTCTTATCTCTTTTAATCATAAAGTATTTTCAATCTTCGTTTCTCTCTACATAACCGTCCTGCGTAACATTTTTGCGTTACAGGCCCATAGCTAGCTGATTTCTTATATAGGAGGATTAATACATACACTGAAAAAATTAAAAGACAGTTGCTGTACTTTTGAAGTGCAATTGTTGAACCTTTTAAAAAAAGTTAACTTAATACTAAGAAAATCACATGCAAAATAATAATTGTGAAGTTAGTTATTTTATTAAAAATTGTACACGATGCAGCAACTGTCCTTTGATTTTTTCAGTGTAAAAATTAGCTTTGACCTTGACTTCCTTATACGAGAACCCTTTCAACCAACTTTCAGAGGTGTAACACGTTTCATCGGGCTTATTATTGGCTAGCAGATTTTCAATAGTTTTTGTCAACAATAACATGTCAGTTTAGATGTCTAATATTAGTATTTTTCAATTTATTGTAAATTTTTGTTTATCGAATAATCCCATTTTATTAAAAATTAAAAAATAAAAAATAAATGAATTTTTATTAATTATACAGTGACAGTTTAAGAAGTGATAGTGATTATAGTGAAATCGTTAGGTTTATTGTGTTATTAATAAAAATAAATGTTTATTGACATTGAGATTTATTTTTGACTGGTGAGTAATTTTAATAACAATTATTCTTAGTTCTTTTTCCGTTTGTCTCTATTTTATTTATTTGTTTTTTGTTTTATTGTTTAAGAAAATGGCTTTTTTTCATTAAGATAGCTTGGTTATATATTATTTAAGGTTAGGTTACATGTGCCATTATTGTCATCGGATTTTTTTCGGTCAAGTGGTAATCATTAAACTGGTAAGTAATATTGATAATTATTAATTATTTATTTAATTGATTCTAAGTTTAAAATTTATTAACCTTTTAAGTTTCTGTAAAATGAAAATATTATATACTTTAATATTAAAATTTATGTTTTGTTATTCTGCAGTCACGTGGTAATGGGTTGTTACATGTAAGTAATAATAATAATAATATTTTTCAATAATTTTATTTTATTCTAAGCTTCTTATTTATTTAAATATTTTTTTAAATTATATTAATTCAATAATTGTATTTTTTTATGGAAGTATCATAATTATAAACGTCATTTAAGGTTGGGATGTTGTGTTTCATATGTGATTTACCTGATAACTTTTATTGGAATTTTTTGACAAGTGATAAAATTTTTTTGATTCTAATTGAAATATAAGTTTATTAAATAGTTATTTTTAATTTATAAAATGAGTGTAGTTATAATAAAAATAATAATAAAACAATTTAAAGCCGATTGAATGATATTAATAACTTTCTTTCATTTCTTTTTGTTTCTAAATTATTCACATTTATTTTTTATTCAATTAACAATACTAATAATAAGAATTAATTTCTCTTAATTATAAGAGTATTATTTTTTTTAAATCATTTCATTGACTTTGTGTGACGTTTCCTTATTGTAGTATTTTAATTTGTAAGCAGTCAGAAATGACTTTAGACAACAATTATTTCTTCAGTAATAATTTATTTTAAAGCAATGAAATTTTTTGCATCAAATTTTTGATATTTTTGCCGGTCAATGACAAAATAATAATTTTTACTATGCGAATTTTATCACCAGAGAGCACCAAAGTCAAGATAACAAAATGAAAAAACAATATGCGGTCAAGCTACAGCCTCTTAAGCATATCAGATTTAAAAAACGAATTGTGGTTTTGAAGCTGTGGCATGTGGTTAGGCATCCCCCCTAACCTAACCCCTACAATAGACAGTCCTAGACATAAGGTACAAAAACTTAATGAAGTTGCAACAATGCTTATAACAACAGCTGATAGCGAGATTTCAGAATCAAATACCACTTTTTAGAATAAAAGTAAAAGAAAATTACAATATGTAACACATATAAATCCGAACGTTGAACTTTAGATATATGTCCTTTATTTTAAGTATAAGGTATATAAGATGAAATCACAATATGCAGTGTGCCAATAACAATAAACTAGTTTCACTTGCAGATAACAAATTAAAAACAAAATATGATGTAATGATAATAATTATGAGTTTTTAAATGGTGATTGAATAGTTTAACAATGAATTGTTGATAGTTATATAACAACTCAAAAAGACAAAACATAATTCATATACTATGTGCAACCTTCTGTCCAAATAAAAAAGTAAGTGTTCCAGAAATTTTCCAAAACAATTGCACTTAGAAAAAATTAATTGATGAAACTGTTTTGACAATTTATTGTCGTCGAAACAGTGGCAATTACAATCTCTCTAATGTAGAGATAGACCTTATAATGCCACTTTACTGCAATTATGAAATTGTCATATCAACGTGTCATTTCTACTATTGAATCTCACAAATATTAAAATAAATGCACTTAAAAGGAACGTGGTTATGCTGAAATTGTACTTCAAGACGGTAATAGTAATAACATTTTAGAGCAAGATGAAATCTAACATTACATTAAACCTCAGTATGTCAGTTCAGTGGAATTTGTGACGACAAAATACACGTATTACAAAATTCAATGCCATTTCTTCTTTAAAAAGCAATCTATAGGGGTCTGTTTTAAATAAATTAAAAGTTAATCTCATTTCAATATTTTGGAAAAAATGTAATCGATAAGTCTGACTCAAGTAGAAATCTTTTACCTTCAATTAAATACTATTAATAAATGTTTAAAAAGAAACAAGTTTTTACAATTAAAAAAAACAGTTTATGCTTTGGAGAAGGGGAGGGTTTTTTATTCTCCATTTTTTCAAAAAAGGCTTCCGCAGCAAAATAGCAGTTGGATCGACAAAATGATTTTTACCCTGTTTTTCTTTTTTTAAAAAACGAAAAAGATGTTTTAAATTTTTTTTTTTTCAGAAAAGAAAAATAACAAGGTCCCTGAAATATAATAATCTTTTATTTAATCACTTATTCATCTAAATCAGATAATCCGTTAAAATTATGGAAGGTACGGTAACACTGTGAAACACTATTTGCAAAAAATCATGTTCAAAAATAGATGTTTTACCGGAGTTTAAAAGGTGCAATGTTTCGTTTCATAGGTTGTAACAATAAAAATAACTTAGACCTGGAAAAGTGATTTTATTGAAGTATTACAGACCCAAAAAGGTTCCAATTTATGTAACAAAAAGAATTTCGACTTTATATTCCTGATGAGAATAGTAATCTCCCGTAAATAATGTTTCCTTGGGCAAATGAAAATTTTAGAGAGATGTTCTTCAAGAATTTTTTAATTTTACGTACATTCTACGCATACAGCACAATATCATTTACGCTGAGCTTTACTGTGAGCATACATAACATATGAATTTGTGAACTGCACCTGCAATCTCAAGGTAAGCATACAGGAAGTTATAAAGGTTCAACTGAAAAAAAGCTCAAATGTAAAGTCACTGGAAGCTTACGTATATGGTTACGGTAAAGTAAAGTTTAAGTTATTGTGAGGTTAAGGTATGCTTATAGTATGGATTAGTTAAGCTTACAATAAGGCTAAGGTAAGCTTACGATAAACTTACAATAATGGTAGAGTATAAATGCAGAATAAATATATATAAATATTTATTTGAAATTAGAAAATTCTGTGAAAAAATATCGGACATTTAGCTCCGCGGGATTCGAACTCGGGTCTTTTAAATGGCGCTTGACTGCTCTAAACCAACTAAGCTAAAGAGGTCCATATCGGATATAATTTCACAGATTTATCGCCTCATTCGGCCATGACATATATATAGACACATATATATTTCTCAAATGTACGATATTTTTTCTCAGAATTTTTTAATTTCAAATAATTTAATCTTAAAAGATGGAAAATTTATTTGAATTTTCGTATTCCAATTTGATTTGAATATCGAGAAAATCTTCCTGAATTTACAAACTTAGTGTCGATATAGTAGGTTTCTAAGATGCACGATTTGTGTTCAAGCCTACTCAGGATTGGCGAATAAAGTTCAACATCAAAAAAAATATTTATGGTATTTCAAATTTTTTTATAGAAAACAATGTATTTTGAAAAACATTTTGCAACCTTATTCAAGTTTATTAATACAAAATCTATTGCATATTTGCAGTTGCTATACAGAAGTAATTCGCAATAATAACACTGTGTGACAGTGAAAAAAAACTTCTTATCGGACCTAGTAGAGGTTGTAGGTCATAAAAAACTAAAAAGAATGGTATATATTAAATCTTTCATACACCCTCAAAATCTTGTTTTAGAGCCAAAAAACCATTTTTAGGTAAATTCATTTTAGGTAAATGTTCATAATACTTTGAAACTTCGCCATTTTTTACCCGAATCAAAAAGTTTTTCTTTTATTTTAAAGCTTAAAATATACCCTTTGAAGCTGCATAAGATTTTTTTTATTATCATTTAAATTTATGAAGATATAGACCAATAGTTAGATACAATTTTTAGAGTTTAAGAATCATTTAATAAATACTGGTAACAATGTTTAATAAAATTAATATTAGGTACTATCAGGTAATTTTTAACCTTTAAAGAGTGTTTCTTATATTGCAAAAATACATAAAAATTGAAAATTAGTCAAAATTATGAATCCCAGGAAGGAAATAATGAAAAACTGTTCATAGAGTCAAAATTTAATGATGTTACTATAAAGTTAAAAGTGGAATAACTTTTATAATTTTATTTAAATTTTATTCAATCTTGGGTCATTTGAAACTGCAATTGTTAAGCTTCTGATGTGCATCAAGAAAAAATATATTTTTAATAAGATAAGACATTTAAATTGGCTTAAAAGTTGAAAAACCAATCAAAAAATGAAAATTTTTGATGACTTTTGATCTATATCTTCATAAATTTAAATGATAATAAAAAAAATCTTATGCAGCTTCAAAGGGTATATTTTAAGCTTTAAAATAAAAGAAAAACTTTTTGATTCGGGTAAAAAATGGCGAAGTTTCAAAGTATTATGTACATGAATTTACCTAAAAATGGGTTTTTGGCTCTAAAACAAGATTTTGAGGGTGTATGAAAGATTTAATATATACCATTCTTTTTAGTTTTTTATGACCTATAACCTCCACTAGGTCCGATAAGAAGTTCTTTTACTTTTTTTAATTTTGTAACACAGTGTAATCAATCAATTATTTTATTAATGATATTTTAAGCTCACCGTAAGCTTACAGTTACCATACATGCTAAGGGTGAAATTATTTTCGAAAAATGTTGTGCATTGCATACTTTTTCGTATTGTGGCATTCATAAATGATATCGCACTCTTA
Organism: Ganaspis brasiliensis; assembly: GCA_037103525.1. NCBI lineage: Eukaryota > Metazoa > Arthropoda > Insecta > Hymenoptera > Figitidae > Ganaspis > Ganaspis brasiliensis. The sequence continues at coordinate 1,356,359 of JAZKLR010000232.1, forward strand.
GAGGCAAAAGGGTTTTTAAATCTGTGACAGCTTATTATTTTTAATTTTAACCACGTCAACAATGTGAATTAAAAATGTAGTTAGAAGAAGGGATTAAAATTCTCGAAACAAGAGTAACATCATCTACATGGAAGCGGTCTATGACATTATTACATTTATAAAAGTCTGGCTAAAGTATAATGTCTGTATTCAAACGTATTACTAGAACTTTTCAGGGAAATTCCATAAACGTCTTTAAATTGTCTTAAATACTTTCCAAAAACGTTTCACAAAAGTTTAAACATAAGTTTCTAAAAACGTTTTAAAAATTTCAATATATTTTATTGGTCACATTAAACTAGATGTAGAACATAATATTTTGTTTTATTTTGCTAGATTTTTAAAAATTTCAACTTTTTTTTTTGAAACTTTAAATGACTAGACATAAAACGTTTTCAGAACTTATTCAAAACATACTTTTCAAGTTCTTAACTTTTCTTTCTTTTTCTATCTTTTTGAAATATCCTAAAAACTTTTATTCCATATTCAAAGAACATTTTCAAAAATACGTTATTAAAATATTTTAAGGTAAGTTACCCCATTAGTAAACCTTAATAATACATTTTGCCGTTTTCATACTTTATTTATTATTTAATTCTAAATAATTTATTTTGTTTGCTTATAAATTTTCTTAAACAGTTAACATTAAAAATGAATTAAGGAAAAAATGTCAGCGCAGGTCGATCTAGTTTATTCTAAAAAGGAACGGACGTTGTGATTAACTTCAAACGTGTAAGACCCTTTCGTGACTTCTTATTGGTCAGTAGGTATATTCGATAGTTTTCGATTTCGACTTTCTGATTTTTATAATAATTTTTATAGTGAAATATTTAAATTTAATTTCAAACTTACTTTACATGACATTTTATTATTTTAAGAATTTAAAATTATAATAACTTTAATTAGGTTGACCGTAATTTAAAAATGAGGTCTAACCTTGAAATTTATGAAAGAAATACCTTTCGACAAACTTCAGACGTGTAAGACCATTTTTCACTCTGTGATTCGTCAACAATATCTTCGATATTTATTGATAGTTTTTTGTTGTTATTTTGGTGGTAGTTTGCTAAGAATAATATTTTAGGTTAGTTGTTCTCTTTTTATTTTGTAATTTTGTAATATGTAATTGAAATTTTAATTTACTGTAGAAGAAAAGAGTTTTTTAAAAAAAATCAGTAAAGTGTTCCGTGGTTAATAGCGTTTTAATTTTATAAGAGAAGTGGTGTATTTATTAAGTGTGCTTTACGTGTCAATCATCTGATGGGTGAGCAATAATAACAATCGTTTCTTTTTGTTTGATTGATTTAATTAAATGTTTTTATTAATATTATATTGAAACGTAAAATTATGTTAGTAGTTATGCACTTTTAAGGGTAACGTTTAAGGTTAGATTATTTGTGTTATTATGTAGGTTCAGCCACATGACGATCCTCCTTGAATTTAATGACCGGTGAGTAATAATAGTGATAAAAAGAGTGATTTTCATTGAATTTTTTATTTAATTGTAAATTGAAAAGGTATAGAGAATTTTATTATTTTTAATTATTATTTTTGTTTTTATCATATGAAGTTAATAGTTTTGCACTTTTAATGGTAACGTAAAAGTTTAATAATTGTTGTTATATTCATAAAAATACATGTAGCAATTACACAGCCCCACAAAAAAAAAAGTGTCATGTACTTTTGACCGGAATACCCTAGCCCTATGTATTTTGACGCGCTGAACACGAATGCGAAGTCCATTTTGCTCCATCACGTCAGGATTTTTTTCTAACCTCAAAAAACATGTCGAATTTTGAGAGGTAGGCGATTTTTTAAAAAAATTTATGGATTTACTTCAAACTTGGTATCTGGGGGTTTTTTGGGTCGCTGATTACGAATCTGAAGTTAGATTTTCAAAATTCAAAATGGCGGATCCAATATGGCGGACGAATTTTGAAAAAATTTGAAGATTTACTTCAAACTTGGTATCTGGGGGTTTTTTGGGTCGCTGATTGCGAATCTGACGTCATAGTTTCGAAATTTTTATGAAATTTGGTATCTTCAGGTTTTTAAGTTGCTGAGTGTGATTTCGAAGCGAGTTTCTCACATTTTCAAATATGACTTCTATTACAATTTTATCATAAAATATTCCTTGGTAACAGATTGGATATGTTTGGTGCAGACGCCAAATAAGAAAGTACATTGTTCCATTCTGCATCTTATTCCTAATAAATTTTCAAATTTTTTAAAAATTCGTCCGCCATATTTGATCCTCCATTTTGAATTTTAAAAATCTAACTTCAGATTCGTAATCAGCGACCCAAAAAACCCCCAGATACCAAGTTTGAAGTAAATCTTCAAATTTTTTCAAAATTCGTCCGCCATATTGGATCCGCCATTTTGAATTTTGAAAATCTAACTTCAGATTCATAATCAGCAACCCAAAAAACCCCCAGATACCAAGTTTGAAGTAAATCCATAAATTTTTTTAAAAAATCGCCTACCTCTCAAAATCCGACATGTTTTTTGAGGTTAGAAAAAAATCCTGACGTGATGGAGCAAAATGGACTTCGGATTCGTGTTCAGCGCGTCAAAATACATAGGGCTAAGGTATTCCGGTCAAAAGTACATGACACTTTTTTTTTTGTGGGGCTGTGTTATTAGGCAACAGGTAAGAAAGAATAATGTTTTCCATTAATTTATTTTTTTTAATACAAATTCAAGAGTTAAATATAAAAAACTTTATTATTTTTAATTATTATTATAATTTATATATAACTATATTAGTAGTTTTGTATTTTCAATTTATATTCTGTTTAGTTGAATTAAATTTTATATTTGAATTTTACAGTTTTAATTCGTTTGGAGAGAGTTCAATTGGAGACATTTTTATTCTTTTTAATTTGCGATAAAAATTGTATCATTTTTATTCTAATTTGGTAGTTTGACATAAAATTAATTAATTCTTATTTTTTAAATTACGATTCCATAGTTACAATTGAAATAAATTTAATCCCTTATGAATATGAAATCAATGGAACTTCCTTTACTGAGTATAAATTCACAACAATTTAATTTATTTTAATAAAATGGAATTAAAGCGCATTGAAGTTATGGAAACATGATCACTAACACTTTCTATTCAAAGCTTTAAGAACTGTTGATTGGTGTTACGTGACATTTTCAATTAAACAATTTTACGGTTGGTATTAATTTTTATCTGATTCTATATAAAAAATAAAGAAACAAATAAATTAAATAAATCATGAAAAACAATTAGGAAGATAGGATACGATTTTGTACTTTTAAAATGTTGTTTCTTTGAATCTAAAGTGTTCAAAATATGTGAATATTTTCTTTCGGCATCGGGAAAAACTTTTTTTCCTTTCAAGAGAAATGTGTATGACAGATGAATTTTTAAAAAGTTGTTGCATTTTATTGAATCTTTTAAATCTAAGTGTTTTTGGGGTCGCTGATAACAAATTTAAGAATCGTTTTACAATATTAAAAAATGACGTGTCTAATATGGCAAAGAAATTTAAAAAAATTTTTACTTTCTTCAAACTTGGTAGGGGAGACTGGGGCAAAGGTGTTAACCGGGGTAAAGGTAATAATCATAATACCTTTAGTAATAATAATTGTCAAAACTTTCTTCTATACACAAATATTCATTTTTATTGCGATAAAAAATAAAGATCGCAATAAGGTAATAATCATAATATCTTTAGTAATAATAATTGTCAAAACTTTCTTATATACACGAATATTCATTTTTATTGCGATAAAAAATAAAGATTCGTGTATAGAAGAAAGTTTTGATAATTATTAATACTAAAGATATTATGATTATTACCTTTACCCCGGTTAGCACCTTTGCCCCAGTCTCCCCTACCTTGGAATTTTTGTAGTTGATAATTATAAGTTTGAATTTAGTTTTATAAAAAGCACAATTATGGATGAAATATGAAATGTAAAATTGATAAATAAATTATTTTAAATCAAATAAAAGAACTCAGAGCATTACTGCCTACAGAGATACAAGAAAAAAACGGAAGAATTATATCTGCCGAATCTGAAGACAAAAAAAAGTTTGAAGCAACAAAAGACAGTCAAAACTTGGTGAGTATTTATTTTAAAGTACAAGAATGACCCTGATTGAAAAAAAACTGATTTTAGAAAAAACCGTCCGTCTTTTCAGTTGCGCCCATGTGTGCACGCAATTAAAGTTTGGTATTAAAGAACAGGGCCCTACTAATAACAAGCAAATTTACTTTGGATGGAAGCTGATAGTGGAAGGATCAGAATAATCAGGTTTAAAATAATTGTTATTCAATGGATCTCTAAACAATAATTCCCTTCAGAGTAATGAAAAAGAAAATTAAAAACTTTCTAAAATGTAATTTACATTTATTTCCATGCTTTAAAAGCATAGTACAAGCAACGAAGAAATCATGTGTAAAAGAAAATTTTAATATAGAATTTATTGCTGCCCTTATGGGGAGATTCGGCACTATAAACTTAGATGGTACAGAATTTATTGGAAAATCGAACTTTTTTTTGCGCGCCGGAATACTGTGATGTGTAGTAACAAAATTCATTTGTAACACAACTGAATAAACAATTTATTTAAAGCTGAAAAAGTGACATTTCTCAAAATTTACTTTATCGATTTTAGATTTTTTCTTTTAACACAGTTACCTATTTTTTAGTTTTCTTAGTACAACTCAATAAATATTAGAAATTTCGAAAAATATCTTAAATAAAGATGGTAGTATTCTTAAAAAACACACTTTAAATCTTATACAATTTTTCGGTATCTTCAACAGTTTTCAAGGTATTTGCTAATGAATATATCAAAGCTTGAAAATAAATGGAGTAGTATAGTAGAATATGGTAGCATATATTCAGAATTTAAAAAATTGTACTGAACAAAAGATGTAAGTTTTATAGAAGTACATATTTTATGTTCCATACATTTTATCAGAAAAGTTGCTAATTTTTGTTAAAAATGCAAAGACCCCAATAAAGTCAACAAATGCTTAGGTGCACTTGAATAAAAGACAAACACTTCTTACAGTTCTTATTACACTTCTTATTACTTTTGATACGTAACCTTTTTTCCCTTACAATTGTTTAAAAATACGTTTCACTTTTTATGGTACCCGAACCCTCCTGTACAGGGTTTATACTTTTGACGGTTTCCGTCATAAAATTCGAGTAGTCGATAAGTTTCTTTATTATTTCTGTAATCAGCGCATCAAAATACTTAAGTACATATAGTATAATCCAAATCCGCGAGTTGACCTATTCGGAACTTTATCCAATTTCTTTTATATGTAAGAAAAATAGTAAATGATAATTTTCTTAAAACTAAATTTATTATATGCATTAATTTTTTATGAAATCAAAGTATAAAGAATCGATTAATTGTACGATTATATGATCATTGAAAAATTTCCTTCATATACGGACTTTTTCATTTCAAAATACATTTTAATATTCAAGTTTATAATCTATTTTTTCAATGTCTATTATTTAATCTTAATACATAGAAATTTCAACCTTAGATTCAGAAAATTTTACTAAATATTTCTAGTATTTTTCAAGATGGAAAATATTTGCTTTTTGTGTAAAAAATATATTTCTTTTAAGTTTTAAGATTACCTGTAATTTTTTCTATAATACATTTTTGAATGTATTTCAATAAATGTGAAACATGCATTAAATATGATAAACCACCAGATTTAATAAAACTTTTAATCTTATTTGAAACATTTCCTCAATATTGCACGAGTCTGCTTTGCGTAATGTTTCACGGACATTGAATTGAAATGTTCAGATAACATAGGTTAGTTATATTTTTTTATAAGTGAAAATTTTGCTACTTAACTAAGCTTTACTGAACAGCGAATTGCAATATTGCAAAACTTTTACTGCAAGATTCCAGAAAGATTCAGGAAATATCTGATGCTCTACTGGATATCAGAATATTGTTAGTTAAAACTAAAATAGAATGTTATAGTTCTAGGTAAATGGAAAATCATTTTTACACGATTTTAGAATAATACGAATAGAAAGGTACTAAAAGAGATAATTAGAAATATATTTTTAAATTGATAGATAAAAATTAGTAATCGAATCGACCCGTTGTGCAATTCCACTTTTTTATTTTTCCTGTGGTGCGGCTTTAGTTGTTTTGTTGAAAGACTCATGGTCTATTGTCAAATTAATACATCATAACTTTAATTGGAATTTTACGATTCAATTACTTGAAAGTAAGATGGAAATCTTAATGGCCACGACTATTCCTTTTTGTAAATAAATACTAATCGTTCGTTTTCATCAATAAAATAATAAAGCTTATTTTTGTTTTCTTTATTAAGTATAATTGTAATAAAGACGAATTTATTATTTTAAGATTAATAACGCTTCTAAATATAATTTACATTTTTCACACAAATTAAGCACCCATGATTGCAATGAAATTTATGCAAAGTGTACATTGCACAATTTTTTACAAGTTTGTGAAACGAATTTGGTATTTTCTGGTTGAAAAATAGGTAAAGTATTTTTTCATTGTGACGCGCGGAAAGACGAATATTATTAACATGTAAGCCCTTTTGTGCATTTGTTGTAAATTAGGTGACTCTCTAGGTGTTTAGGTAAGCAACAGTTTCTTTAATGTGTTAAGTATGTAAGTCAATATCTTTTGGAAAAAATAAAACGCAACGTTCTTTATCCCCATTACAAATTAATTAAAAAAAGAAAACTTTTTATAAACGTTACAGTTGATTCAATGGTTGATTTATTGAATTACAAAATACTAAAACTACAAATAACCTTATGACATAACTAACTAATTATTAACACATTTTATGAAATAGCACAAAAGAATTTCAATGCCAAGTTTTTAATTAAAAAACAATTTATTGTATTCGTTAAATCTAATATATGTGTACATAATTTTTACAAGTGTGTCAGTAAAGAAACAGAAGTACATACTTTTTTTAATATCAGAAATTACTGTATACCAAAAAGATGATTTTCATGACATTTTATTTCACATTAAAAACTACTTATTTCTTTATGCAGGGAAAATTATTTATTTCCTTGTATATATATATATATATATATCACTAAGTAAAACAATAAGTTTATGATTTACAATTAAATAAGGAAAACGTAAGCACGCGCGCTACCGCGCGCGCTCGATCTCGTATAACAAATTACTTAGCTGTTTTCTGTAGACGCTGTGCACGCGAAAGACACCAATGCATTAGGTAGGTTAAAGATTGAGAGAGACACTAGACATTTCTCAAGACGCAACGTCTACAGGAAAAGAGACAAATGCCTTAGGTAGCTTAAAGATGGAGAGAGACACTAGGCATTTCTGTAGACGCAACGTCTACAGGAAAAGAGACAAATGCCTTAGGTAGCTTAAAGATGGAGAGAGAGACTAGACATTTCTGTAGACGCAACGTCTACAGGAAAAGAGACAAATGCCTTAGGTAGCTTAAAGATGGAGAGAGAGACTAGACATTTCTGTAGACGCTCAAAGGCGTAGGTTCAAGGGGTTTAGAAAAATCGAGCAGAATAGACCAATCAGATAATTGCCCATATTGGAAAGCAAGTTCTGATTGGTTTGTTCTATTTCCTTTATCCCCGAAATGGAGAGAGACAAATTACAGATTTTTATTATGAGACGCCTATGTGCAAACCCCTTCATGTTTGATGTCTACATCGTTTCGAGCTATTAGTTGCTCCAACGCATATGTACATATATGCTCATATGCATAAGTGATTGTCATGTCCGAAGTTTATTTTGGAGTAAAATTATAAGGTAAGTGTTAATCTTATAAAATAAAGATGGTTTGTTTACATGTCAAACATAACCTTGTAGGTTGTTTATTTTGTTAATGTAGGTGAGAGAGCCCCAAGATGAACAGTGACCCAAGATGGACATTTCGTATAAAATTTTTGTTCGAGGTGATAGCGCCTTGTGTTTTCTATCACTTTTGTTGATTGTATAGACGAAGATTCTGATGCACAATTGAAGAGGAACAAAAGTTTGTTTTTCTTCTACACCTACTACATGATTTTGTGTCTAAAAAAGTTTAGATGCAGTTTTTTCTTAAGTTGTTAAAGTTATTCAAATTTGTGAATAAGAATAAGTACTTAATGTTATAATATTATTTGCTTATCGTATAATATTATTCTAATATGATTTTAGTTATATTGTGTTTGAACACAAATTTTTGCTGGGGCTCAAAAAATGGTGTCATCTACCCGAAGATAGACAGCTGCCATATCTCAATGTATTTATTTTCATACTTCTGGGTTTCACACTTTTTTCAATAATTTTTTGAGACAATTAATTGAAATTTTTTCTTTTCCACCATAAAATGTGATATCGTCGTACACTACAAAGTTCACGCCTGCTTTCACTAATAGGCATCTTAAACTGTACAGTTTCTTATGTTATTATAATGTGTAACAATGCGCACAGGCACTATTCGTGTCGGGCATGTTGCATTTAACATTTTTGCATGCTCAACACATTGTTTTACATGCGCAGTAGTGCACTACCACTGTCTAAATGTGCGCACTACGACATCTTAGCATTTCGCATGCGCAGTAGTTCGTTATTGCTGTTACACATGCGCAGTGATGCAATCTGATAGTCACACATGTGCTCTGGTCAAATTCAAAATTGCGCATGCGCAGTGTTTTTTTTAAGTCCATAGAAAAATAACATTTCATTCTTTTTCATGTGCAAAATGTTGTATGTGCAATTTACTTTTAAAAATTGTATGTTTTACACAATGTATGTAACTTTTTTGTTAATGTGGTTTTCTATGTCCTTTCGCTTGGTCATAGTTGAACTGTCATTTATCCTCGAAATTTTAACAACTGCGCATGTGTAGAGTTTAGAGAAATCTGTTGCGCATGCGTAACTAACTAAGGGAGCCATTGCGCAGGTGCAGAGTCGATAGAAAGCTGTGCGAATATGTTTTTATTGTTGAATATTATCGATTTGCTTTTTATTAGGTTTTTTCAAGTATATATTTCAGCAATTTTTAAATAATTGCTTTTTAAATTGTAAACTGTATATTGCAGTTATTTTTTTAGTTAGTTGTATTTACATACATTTAACTTAATATAAGTACCTGTATTTTGTTTGTTGAAAAAATGGGGATAACCCAATATTTATATGTTGGTGATATTGGCAATTAATTCTAAAATATTTACACCTTATGTTGTTGATCGTTATATTTAAGCTGAGTTACCTGACAAGACTGTAAATCTCCCATTGCATGAAATTATAATGGCAAATAATATTCATGGCCCTTGTGGAGATTGGTGTTTAGTTGATGGAAAATGTTCTAAAAAATTTTCCTGAAATTTTTAAGAAGAAACTACCGTAGAAGATAATTGTTATGGCGCATAACGTCGAAGAGATGCAGGTTAAACTTATATGAAGCTAAATGGTTTTGTTGTTGAAAATCGTTTTGTTGTACCTTATTCTCCTAAATTGTCAAAAAAAGTAATTGTTAAAAAAAAATGTTGAAGTAGAATCGAGTATGAAATCTGTGAAATATTTATAATTTTATATAAATATATATTTAAAAGGGTCATGATGCCGCATCAATTATCATATTACCAATAGTACTGGAGAATCTACTATTAATCATAATAAAATCAATTATTTTGAAGAAAATAGATATGTAGGTCCAGTTTAAGCTGCATGGAGAGTTTTAAGTAAACATTTATCCAAAAAAAGTCATAGCATATGTCGTTTACCGCTGCATTTACCGAATAAACCAAATGTTTTTATTGAACAAAAAGAAGGAAGTCAAGAAATATCATTTGATTTTAACAAAAATTCACAGTTATCTGATTATATTAATTTAAATAAACGTAATGCTAATGCTCATACATTTTTTTTCATCCCACATGCACGAACTCGACGCTATGTTATGCCTCGAAGTCATATCGAATCGGAGCTTATTTCTCCAGAGCGGTCTAAAATAATTTCTTGTTGACGCTACGGCCAACAAGAAATTCATTTTAACCAACTCAGAAGAAATAAACTCCTCTAGCCCCTCTTTTTCGGCCTATCATGCGTCTTGTTCGCGCATTATGAATGAAAAGCATCGTAAGCTACACGGTTGAAATTTGCCATTGTTAACTTCAGGACTGAGCTTCGGCAACTGTCGGCTATCGTCCATACCCTCAGTAATATACGTACGTCAAAGTGTGGCTGTTATTGCAAGGTAAATATATGTAATAAAAAATGATTCCAAAACTTATTTTAATTTATCGCGTACCTTATTTTTTGTCGATGTTCGAGGACAAATGGTTCACTGCTCTATAAATATAATTATGACTAAGTAAAACATAACTTTTTTTAATGAATGTACAATTTTTTAATTTATGAATAAGTGAAATTTTTATTTAGCAATAAGTAATATTTTCACTTTCCTTAGATATATATGTTGTATTTTTACTTTATATATTTTGACTCAGTTTACAAACAGTTTTGGAATGTGCTTCCTTGTACAAACGTTCAAACCAAGCTTGCAGGCATGTAATTGGAAGATGAAATCACACGGAAACGTTAAACTTTGCGTCGCTGGTGTTTACGGTATTTCTCTCCAAAAGCACTTGGAGCTTAGGGGTGGTAAACGATACTTGGAAGATAAACGTATTCTGTTTTTTCTTTAAAATTAATTAATTAATCACAATTTAGTAAAATTTAATACAAGGTAAACCAACTTTTAACAAATTTGTAAATATATGTAGTTAAAATTGAGTGGCCAAAATTGATTTCAAGTAAAAGTGTTTACATAACCTAAATTTTAAAAATTTGTTAAATCGATTTAATTGTTATGGAGTGAAATAAATTGATCCATAACATATAAAGAATAAGAGAAACCATTTTTTGCAAAATAATTGTTTATTTTTATATGTTCTTTGTTTATTTATATTGTTTAAAAAAATTTAATTTATTTTTATACCGTCATTAAATTAAACATTGCTGTCAATAGATGTTTATAGCCATAAAGTTTTAAAATTTTCTTTCATAATTAGTATAATCAAGGCATCATACATGTTTTTCTTTGCTCAATTCGCTCGGTGCTAGGAGACGAAAAATACATTTAGAGGTCAAAGATGGTTAGTTCACACCCCTTTTTTGGTCAAAACATACATAAAGCTTACGAAATCTAAAATTTCTTCACAATGTTCACCTTTCAACCAATCACGGTTTTCAAAACTGCCTTGTAGCTAAAAGTTATGTCAAATAGAGGTTGTCTAATCCCTGAGCTCCAATCGCTCTTGGAGCGAAATACCGTAAACAAAATATTCTTAAATATTTTATAAAATTACTTATATTGGATCGCATGTATTACCTCCAAAACCTAATTGACTGAACTTATAATTGACCGAACTTATAATTGCCCGAAATTTAATAATCCGAATTCGTAATTCTCTTAATTTGCATTTGTCAGAATTTGTAATTATCAGAAATTGCATTTGCTCTAACTTTTAACTTCCCGAATTTGTATTTGTTATAATTAAAAAATGACTAAACTCGCATTTGCGATTTGCATGTCTTAAAACTTTCAACTTGACATAACTGAAATTACATTTTTCAAAACATTCAATTACTAGAAAATGCATTTGTGCGAACACTAAATTTGCATTTTTTCCAATCTTTGAAATCACCAAACTCGTAGGGGAGAGTCGCCAGTTGTGAGACGGCTCCAGTTGTGAGACAGTCCATTTTTTTTAACACGAAATATAAAAAGGCTGATTGGTATACATAAAAACATTTCTTTTTATACGAGTCAACTTTTACGTGTACACCGAAGCGGATATATGTATTGTTTGTGTTAGATGCCAACACTGTGTGTGAAAATCGACTAAAAAACTTTTTTTCAATATGTGCAAAGTACTTTTTTTTTAAGTTAATTATTTGGAAAAGCTAAATGTTATGCATTTTTATTTAGTATTTTCCTTATATTTTGTAATGCAATATTGCATTCTTTCAATCTACAGTTGGAAATATTTTTTTTTCCTCTTTCAGAATAGCGCCAATTTCCGGTTGTGAGACACAGCAAGTCACCAGTTGTGAGACGGTGGCGCCGCCCATCTGGAATAGCCTATACTTTTCGTTATGCAGCATAAAGGGCTCTGTTCAGTTTAGTTCGTTACGTACATTTGATAACACAACAATTATTTAAAGTGTGGGAACATGCGCACAATTTATTTCATTTGCCTACATTGCGACAGCGATTTCGATGAAGAAAACTGATAGTCATATTTTAAAGAATAAATATTTTTATTAAGTATATAATAATATGTATTATCAATATATTTAGTTATTTATATTAATCATAATGTTTCATGCCAAATTTGTTAAATTTTAGCATTTTTTTATAAGTGTCTCACAACTGGACACCTTTTTTTTTTTGACTAAAAAGATGTGCTCGGAAAATTGATCATAAAATTTTTCGAGTTCATCTGAACACTACACTTTCTATGAGTAAAAGTTGCGTATTTAAGTTACTTTTTGAACGGTGTATTTTATTTACGATTTCGTTTACCTATTTCCCATTTTTATGAGTCAAAAATAAAACCCGTCTCACAACTAGCGACTCTCCCCTATTTAGCAAAATATTAAACTACCCACAATTAGAACTGTAAGAACTTCTAAATCCCTGAATTTCGATTTGTCCGAGCTTAAAATAACCAAACTTACATTCGTCAAAATTTTGAAACACTCGAATTTGCATTTGTCCGAACTTTGAAATCATTATTTATAGTCTAAGTGAAATCCGTTTTTAGACCGGTCATGTCCGGAATCTGTCAGTTACAAATTTCACAATCCGCTTTAAGTCTGGTTTAGTCTGGTATTTATCCGGTACTTAATTCCGAATTTACTTATAGTCTAACTAAAATCCGTTTCTCGTCGGTTCACATCCGAAAATTGTACGGCAGTCAATTCCGAAATTATCAATAGTAAAACTGAAATTCGTTTTTTGTAATCTGTTTTTTTTTATCCAAATGTTACTTTTATTTATTATCATTTTCATTGAAACGACACATCACGACATAGCTAAACGTCCTCAAGAAAAAATTGTTTTAAAAAATGTGTTTTCTGTTTTCTTAATAAATCGTACTATAATCTAAATTTTAAAACATGTGACGGATAAAAACAGTATTTGTCTGTCTTCTTTCCGGATCGCAAAAAGAATGCAGGAATATTTTTGCACTAAACAGGACTTTTTCTGGATTTAAAAACGAGTACTGGGTTATACCCAAACTTCACTGGACTCCTTGCCATTCACTTGACTCTTTCTGGATTGTAAAAGATATGCCAGACTCTCTCCGTATTCCGGTAAAAAGAAAGAAATGGAAAATAGTTAAAAAGATGGAGATGATCTTAGAAATTGCAGCGAGCCAATTTAAGTGACGAAAATTCAGAATCTTAATTGATTTTAATGCAAAAATATTTCTTCCATGAAGACAACTAAAACGGTTGGCAATAATAAAAGAACAATTGCGCGTACGTTTTTGTCGATTTAACACATGCGCAGCAGTTTTTTACTAACATCACACATGCGCAGTAGCTTTCTACAAACGTTAGGTATGCGCAGTGGTAAAAATCGTAACAAATAATGATTGCTTAACAATTTCAGCATGAACTAACATTAAAAAACCTGTTAACAAAAAAGTTAAATCCAATGTTTAAAACATATAATTTTGAAGACTAAATTGAACGCATAACATTTTAAAAGTGAAGAAAAACAAAATTTTAATTTTCGTTGGACTTCAAAAAAAAAAAAAAAAAAAAGTACCTTTGCGGAAGTGCACTTACAATGCTACAGTGTTACGCATGCGCAATAATAAAACGGATTTCTACTGTGCACTTATTAAAAAAAGTATACCATATGTACTGAAAATATAATTATCCGGTAAAGTACAGCACTGCGCATGCGTAATTTTTAAATTTCGTCAGAGCACATGTGTAACTACCACTGTGCATTATTGCGCATGTGTCACAGCAATACAAAACAACTGCGCATGAGAAATGATTGTGTTGTAGTGCGCACGTTTACACAGTTGTGGTGCACTACTGCGCATGTGCAACAATATGTTGTGCATAAAAAAATGTTCAGTTTAACATGCTTGACTAGAATAGTGCCAGTCCGGATTGTTACCAATCGTAATAACATGATAAAATGAACATATTTGTAAGTTGCCTATTGGAAAAAGTAGGTGAACTTTGAAGTGTGTACGACGATGAACGAAGTTTTCTCGGTATCGTATTAATATAATAGAAAATTACCATGTAAAATTTTATGAATTCTGGGAGAACTTTAAAACTCTTTATTCTCAATAAATAAGTAAATTTTTACAAAACGTTTTAAACACTAATTAATTGAAGATTTTCTGACAGTATGTTAAATAATTATAACCCTCTCCCCTCAGTACCACCAGAAAATGGTATTTTAAAGTATGAAAAATTGAAAACTTTCAGAACAAAATTTGTTACATTTTATACATATTTTAAAGAAAAAAAGAATAAAATTAATAAAATTGAATACATTTTTAACGTTTTTATTAGTTTTTATATTCAATAATATAAATTTTTCTATTAAATTTCTTAAATTTCATTATATAGATTGAATTTGAATATTCTTTTCTATTATGAGTCATTAATTACAATAATAATGGAAGAAACCAATTTTAACCGATATTTTACATAATAGTACTTTTGCGGAAGTGCACTTACAATCCTACAGTGTTACGCATGCGCAATAATAAAACGGATTTCTACTGTGCACTTATTAAAAAAAGTATACCATATGTACTGAAAATATACTTATCCGGTAAAGTACAGCACTGCGCATGCGTAATTTTTAAATTTGGTCAGAGCACATGTGTGACTATCACTGTGCATCATTGCGCATGTGTCACAGCAATACAAAACAACTGCGCATGAGAAATGATTGTGTTGTAGTGCGCACGTTTACACAGTTGTGGTGCACTACTGCGCATGTGCAACAATATGTTGTGCATAAAAAAATGTTCAGTTTAACATGCTTGACAAGAATAGTGCCAGTTCGGATTGTTACCAATCGTAATAACATGATAAAATGAACATATTTGTAAGTTGCCTATTGGAAAAAGTAGGTGAACTTTGAAGTGTGTACGATGATGAACGAAGTTTTCTCGGTATCGTATTAATATAATAGAAAATTACCATGTAAAATTTTATGAATTCTGGGAGAACTTTAAAACTCTTTATTCTCAATAAATAAGTAAATTTTTACAAAACGTTTTAAACACTAATTAATTGAAGATTTTCTGACAGTATGTTAAATAATTATAACCCTCCCCCCTCAGTACCACCAGAAAATGGTATTTTAAAGTATGAAAAATTGAAAACTTTCAGAACAAAATTTGTTACATTTTATAAATATTTTAAAGAAAAAAAGAATAAAATTAATAAAATTGAATACATTTTTAATGTTTTTAACGTTATTATCAACTATTCGTTGAAATTGTTTTAGTATGGAACTATTTTTTAACTTATTGTAATGTATCTGCCTACGCTCTTTTTTCCTTTTATTTATTTTTTATTATTTTCCCTTTTTAAATATAAAATTGGAAAATTCATGCTTTTTTAAAAGTTGTTTTATTTACTTTTACTTATTTGTCTATTTCATGAGGCCGGCAGCGATTTTACTTTACATAGAAATCATAGAATAAAAGTTATACTTATATAAAATATTAATCTTATTTGTATTTGCAACAATTTATAGTTGTAAATGATCAGAAATAATGCAATGTTCTACGCGCGCCCAGGCGCGAGTTTATGTTGCTATAATTGTCAACAGTTTTCAATATACAATTATTCTCTTTAAATTTTACAATTTTTCTTTAATTTTTTTTTAATATTCGGGTCTGTTGTCGATTATTGTCGACAGATTTGAAATTTTTCTTTCTTTTGTCAATTATTTTCCTCATCTCTAAATTATTTTCTTTATAATATTTAATTATTTTAGTCATTTTGTAATTTTTTTTTCTATTATCAATTATTTTCTTGAAATTTTAATACAATTCTTCAATCTTTATTTATTTTCTACAATTTCATCTATAATTTTCATCAGTTTTCAATTGACAATTTTGTATTCTCCTTCAATTTTATGATAATTCATTAATGCCTTATTTAAAAAAAAAATTTTTGTTCGAACCACGATTATTTTATCATTTTTCGCCTTTTTTCAATTGTTAATTATTTTTTTTAATAGTTAATTACTTTTGTCAATATTTCATTACTTTCGTGATATTGTAATTTTATTTTTTAATTATGAATTATTTTCTTGATATTCACATTTAATTCTTTTATTTGAAATTTAGTTCTTTAATCTTTCATTATTTTCTTCAATTCTGAAATATTTTGTTTAATTTTCAATTAATTTTATTGATTTTCAATTATTTTCTCAATATCCAATAATTCTCGGATTTTTACAATTATTTTATTCACTCAAAAAATTGTTTTAAAATTTCAATTCAATTATTATTATTGTTATCGCCTTTTTTCTATTATTATTTAGATTATCATTAAAATTTTCTTTTATTTTAAATCCCAGGCGAGAAAAACCAAGACTGACCATGGATTGAAGCCTGGTTCAGGCCTGAACGACCATGCTGGGTTGTCAAGGCTAGAAACAGTCTTGAATCCATCGTCAACGTAGCTTCGTTCAAGATTAGATACCAACGTTCATTCCATGCTCGTTTCAAGATTGATTCAATCTTGGTGAACCCAGACTGGGCAGCCAAGCTTGTATCAATCTTGATCCAATACTGAACTTTAATAATCAAATATAATCATAATATTAGATCAATAACACAGGCCGACAAAATTAAACTTAACTTCAGAACCAAGAACCGGACTATGATTTTCCGAAGGTTTTTGACGCGTTGAATTCGAATCTGAACTCAGAATAGCACCATCACCTCAGGTTTTAGAGATATCTTAACCCAAAAGTGCAAAAATCTAAATCGTGATTTTTTGCTAGACTGAAGGTCTTATAACATCGAGAGAAATTTTTTTTTTAAAAGGATAGTAATTGTTTCTAAAAGTACTACTCTTGACCTTTAAAATGCACTTTGGAAACCTAAAATATCTTAATTCGTCTCTGAGTAAAGGCCTGTTGAATTTACTGAGTTTGGCAAATTTCGCTACATTGAGTAACTAAGTATGTCGGAGACTACGTACTTGAAAATAGAATTGCAAAATTCAAAATGGCGGATCTAACATGGCGGGTGTTATATATGGGATCCTATATGGGATCCCATATGGGAATTTTCAATAGGGGAGTGCGTTGACACACTGGTTATTAGTGTGCACACTATATTTAATACGATATGATGTTAAGATCACTTTTTGCAACTCAAAAAACCCCCAAATAACCATTTTTTAGCAAATATTGGATTTGACATTTTGAATTTTGTAATGTTTGTCATAATATAGTTTCAGAATCGTCTTCAGCGACTCTGAAACCCCTCAAATAACAAATTCTAAGCCAGTTGGGTCATTTTCTAAAGAAGTCACCCGCCATGTTAGATCCGCCATTTTGAATTTTGCAATTCTATTTTCAAGTACGTAATCTCCGACACCTAAAATCTAATAAGCCGTTGGAAATTCAAGTGTATGTATTCATATTCTTCTCTGTTTTCGAATTTACTCTTTATAATTCTCTGTTACTCAATGTAGTGAAATTTGCCAAACTCAGTAAATTCAACAGGCCTTTACTCAGAGAGGAATTAAGATATTTTAGGTTTCCAAAGTGCATTTTAAAGGTCAAGAGTAATACTTTCAGAAACAATTACTATCCTTTAAAAAAAAATTTCTCTCGATGTTATAAGACCTTCAATCTTGCAGAAGAACGTGATTTGTGCACTTTTAGGTTAAGATATCTCTAAATCCTGAGGTGACGGGGCTATTCTGAGTTCAGATTCGAATTCAACGCGTCAAAAACCTTCGGAAAATCATAGTCCAGTTCTTGGTTCAAAATTTTGTCGGCCTGTGTAATTCTTTATAATCCTTGATCCGTTAATTATATTTGTATTTTTTAATAAGTGGATTATTTATAAAATATGTTTTAATTTTTCAATATTAAGAAACCATTTTCTAAATTATAAAAATTAAAAATACAATTTTAACAGAAACAAGAATTTACCTGTTTATTTATTTAATTTCACATTTAATTTACTTAAAAAAGGAAACAAATAAAAATCAATATAATGATGATATATAAATTATATGATTAAATAAATAAACTAAAAGCAACTATCACTTATGTCATAGAACGACAAAACAAAGTTTTGAGGTTATAATGAATCAAAATTTTGTAATTTAAGTGTTGTAGTTCTTGTAGTTTAAATTAAATTAATGAATTATTCTAAATATTACGTGGTTATGTATTATGCATTTATGTATTTTTTTTATTTATTGTTAAACATTTTGAAATTAAATGTTAATACAAATACTATAACGAATTTTTTAGTATAGTGTTTCAAACGTTATTTAAATTTAATTAAACAAAAATAAAAACGAAATTGAAAAAATATAAACGGCTTATTTGTCGAATTGAATAATCAACATAACTAATATATTTAATGATTTCTGAATGACTGTTTATAAAAAATTTAATGTAATACGAAACATAATGCAAATAAAAAAAAATGATTCGTCCCCGACAAGTATGAGATTCAAGAATGAAATTTCCACTTTGCTTTCCTAAGCTTGCGTGGTCCCGTGGTACAGCGCTTAATTCGTGTGCGTGCGTCATGGGTTCCAATCCTCTATCCGTCAAATATTTTAATTCTTAAGTGTATGTTTGTGTTTAGGTAAAATTAATGTTTAACTAAAATATGTGATGTATGGCGTTAAAATTGTAAAAAATATTTAAATATAAACAAAATAATCGATTAAGTAATAAATATCCTCCTGAATACAAAAAATAAATAAATTAAACTTAAAAAAATAGTGTCTAATTAAGATTATTTTTTAAAATAAATTTAAAATTAATTGTAGGTATTTATTTATTATTATTATTATTATTATTTTTTTTTTACAAAACAAGTTTAGGAGAGGAAAAAATGCATTTACGCACTTGTGCGTGTGGGACTCAATCACGTGCTGTGGTAATACCGCACTAAAACAACCTCTCCTATTCTTGCCTTACGTACTCTTATCCGCCTTTGATCCTTCCGCCCTAAAAGGTAAGCAAAAGCGCAATTCTTTTGCTCAAGATGTTATAAGTTCACTGTTCTTTAGGTGTTCCTGTCCCTTGCCGCTGTTGTTCTTACGCGGTGGCCAGAAACGCTATTGGATGCTTTTTTAGAGCTACCTTCGTGATATTATATTATGAAGAACAGGGCTGTCGGACCAGATTGAGTGAACTTAGAAGAACAGCCTTTTGCATACGAACCGTCAATGCTTCAGCGTGACGTTCGCAATTCGGTATCTTTTTCAATTGGCTTACAATTGAAGCTTTAATCCCTCCCAAACAGCCTGGTATGAGAACAATTAATCGGATTTTATAACCTGGATACATTCGACTCAGTTCGAACATAAGATCTTGATATTTCGTCCGTTTCTCATCCTCCTTTTGAATGATGTTGCCCTCAGCAGGAGCCGAAAACTCTATCACGCAAATGATCTTACTTTTATGATCCTGGAGTACAATGTCAGGCTTAGTAGCACTGATACGATGAGTTGTAGGAAAAGAAAAATTCCAGTAGATCTTACACTGTTCATTTTCCACAACGGACTCCTGATCCCCTTGGACATACGGCAAGATCGGCTCCTTATCAATAGCATACTGGTGTCGAAGGTGATAATACAGCACCTTGAGAGCAGCATTGTGTCTTTCTACATACCTGTAACATGCATACTTCGGACACGCACTTAGAATGTGACCAAGTGTTTCCGGGTATAGCTTACATGCTCGACAGTTGTTATTGTCGGCAGGTATATGCATCACACGACTGCGGTACAACCAGAGTATTAATTACACCATCCTGACAAGCGAACAAACATCCCTTAGTCTCCGATCTCAAACCAGCAGATTTAAGGAAAGCAAATGTCAAGCCTTGAGACAATCCTATTTCACTTATGAGATTAAAGAATTGCCCGTGAACAGGTTTGCTTTTATTTTCCTGTAACAAAAGCGCTTGTTCTGCCTCCTTGACACACTTTTTAAGCATTAATGGTGTTAACGATGCTAACCCTTGCTCCATATTACTGGTCTCAAATGAGAGACTAAGTTCATCTGCAGCTCTTTCTGCCGCACGATATAAGAACGCCCCAACATTTGCAAGTACATGATGGTGGACAAATTGCATAAGAGGATCTCTACTGTTCATCACTGAACAAGCTGCAGCCAGTACAATTCTTCGATGAAGACACTCTAAACCCAATAGACCTCTTCCTCCCCGATCTCGTGGAAGGTAAATTCTTTGCACGGAAGATCTTGGATGATGACTACGATGGATTGACATCATCTTGCGGGTTTCTCTATCTTGTATTTTCAACTCATTCACATTCCACTTAACAGCTCCAAAGGTATAGAGAAGTAAAGGAATGGCTAATGTATTTGTGGCCTGTATTTAGTTCTTCCCAGACAATTCGGAAGACCAAATTTCTCTGAGAAGCCCACGGTACTTTGTTTGGAGACGATCTTTTAGCTCACACAAATCTTGAGTCTCCGACTGTGGAACTCCAAGATATGTGTAAGTCTCTCCACCACCAAGATGTTGAATGGTGTTGCCACCAATGAGTTGAATGGCCTCAGAGTCCCTCGGAATTTCAGATGTTTCATAATCCCAACACAGATTATTATTATTATTATTAATTTATTTTTTTTTTATTACAAAACAAGTTTAGGAGAGGAAAAAATGCTTTTACGCACTTGTTCGTGTGGGACTCAACCACGTGCTGTGGCAATACCGCACTAAAACAACAATAAAAAATAAAATTTTTTTAAAATAAAGTAAATAACAAATTAAAATAAAACAATAATATTATTATTATTATTATTATTATTATTATTGTTTTTATTATTGTTAATATTCTTTTGATACAATTATTTGTCTTATTAGTCTTAAACTATTATTACTATATTATTTTTTTTATTTTTTTTTTTTTACAAAACAAGTTTAGGAGAGGAAAAAATGCATTTACGCACTTGTTCGTGTGGGACTCGACCACATGCTGTGGTAATACCTTACTAAAACAACCTCTCCCATTCTTGCCTTACGTATTCTTATCCGCTTTTGCTCCTTCCGTCCTGAAAGGTAAGCAATAGCGCGATTCCTTTGCTCGAGGTGTTTTCAGTTCACTGTTCTGTAGGTGTTCCTGTCCGTTGCCGCTGTTGTTCTTACGCAGTGGCCAGGAACGCTATTGGATGCTTTTTTAGAGCTACCTTCGTGATGTTATATTATGAAGAACAGTGCTGCCTGACCAGATGAAGAGAGCTCAGCAGAACTGCCTTCTGCATTCGACCTGCCAATGCGTCAGCTTGACGCTCGCAGGTTGGAACTCTTTGAAGCTGGCTAACAAATGAAGCTCTCATCCCCCCTAGACAGCCGAGAATAAGGACAACTAAATGGACTTTATAGCCTCTGTGTATTCTCCTCAATTCGAACAGCAGGTCTTGATACTTTTGCCGTTTCTCATCCTCCTTCTGAGCGATATTGCCCTCGGCAGGAGCCGAAAACTCAATCACGCAGATGATCTTACCTTTATGATCCTGGAGTACTATATCAGGCTTAGTAGCACTGATACGATGAGTGGTAGAAAACGAAAAATTCCAGTAGATTCTGCAATTCTCATTCTCCACAACAGCCTCCTGATCCTCTTGGGCGTATGGCAAGACAGGTTCCTTATCTACACCATATTGGTGTCGAAGATGGTAATACAATACCTTAAGTCCAGCATTGTGTCTTTCAATATACCTGGAACACGCATACGTCGGACACGCACTTAGAATGTGAGTAAGTGTTTCCGGATATTGTTTACATGCTCGACAGTTGTAATTGTCGACAGGTATCTGCATGACCTTACTGCGATAATATAAGGTATTGATAACACCATCTTGGCAAGCAAATAAAAATCCCTCAGTCTCCGATCTTAAACCAGCAGATTTCAGAAATCTAAAAGACAGATCCTTAGACAACTCCATCTCCCTAAGAATCTTATAGAATTGCCCATGAAGAGGCTTCCTAACATGTTGCTCCAATAGAAGTACATGTTCAGCCTGCTTCACTTGTCTTTTAAGCATCAAAGGTGTTAATGATGCCAATTCTTGTTCTGTATCGCTGGTATCAAACGGAAGACTAAGTTCATCTGCCGCTCTGTTTGCCGCTTTGTATAAAAATGCCCCATTATCTGCAATTTCATGATGGTGGACAAATTGCATAAGAGGATCATTACTGTTCATCACCGAACACGCCGCAGCCAATAAAATACGGCGATGAAGACACTCTACACTAAGTAGACCCCTCCCTCCCTGATCGCGTGGAAGGTAAATTCGAGGTACAGAAGACCTTGGGTGATGACATCGATGTATTGACATCATCCTACGTGTCTCTCTATCTAGTAACTTTAGGTCATCCACATTCCACTTAACAGCTCCAAATGTATAGAGAAGTAAAGGAATGGCTAATGTATTTGTGGCTTGTATCTTATTCTTCCCAGATAATTCAGATGACCAAATTTTTCTAAGAAGACCTCGATATTTCTTTTGGAGATGATCTTTAAGCTTACAAACATCCTGAGTCTCCGATTATGGAATCCCAAGATATGTGTAAGCATCCCCTACACCAAGATGTTGTATGGTGTTGCCACCGATGAGCTGAAGGTCCTCAGAGTTACTTTGTAAATCCGATGTTTCTCGTCTTCCTCTATTTAGATGAATCACGGCACATTTGTCCAATCCAAAAGACATACCTATAGCTCTGGAATACACAGCTACTGCAAACACTAAGATATTAAGTGCCTCCTTACTGGAGGCATAGAGCTTAAGATCATCCATATAAAAAAGGTGGTTGATCTTATATACTCTATTTTTTGGTTTGCCACACATGTATTATATTATTATTATTATTTTTCTTATTATTATTATTATTTTAATTATTATTATTTATTACGCATTAAAAGCATAACATTTAATTATTGAATCCATGAAGATTGATCCAAGCTTGCTTGCCAATCTTGAATCAAGCTTGGTGATTCCCGCTTAAATCCGTGTTACATTTTAATCTTGAACCAGGCTTGGTTCCACTGCCCCACCAAGCCTCAACCAATATTGACCAGGTTTCAACCAAGCTTAAGAAAGCCTGGTTCCATTGTCCCTTATTCTCGCCTGGAATACAATTGTTTTATTATTTTTTAAAATTTTTAAATCCATTCTTTAATTTTTATTTCCATTCTTCAGTTTCTACTTTTTTTCTTCTATATTCATTAATTTTCGGATTTTTTTAATTACTGTTTTCCAGTTTTTAAGTATATTCTTTAAATTCTAATTCCATTCTTCAATTTCCAATTAGTTTTTTCAATTTTAATTATTTTTTTCTATTTTTAATCCAGTTCTTAAATGTGCAATTATTTCCAACAATTATTCCATTAATTTTATTTATTTATTTATTTACAAGTAAACGGGCTTACAAAAAAATAACAATATTCTTTAGTACTGCCCTACAACGGAAAAACAGACGTAAACCACAAACAGCTCAATCGGAGATATTCAAGAAAAACCATTTGCATCTAGAACTTATGAATAGAGTAATTATTTATTAATAAAAGTCAACCTACCTGGGTAAATCATACCTGCTCTTTTTAATTTTGCTATTAAAAATTTATTATTTCAACAATTTCTATTAAAAAAAGCACATGCGTAGTTTTCAAAGTGCAAATACAATGTAAACAGACACAAAGTCGTTTGCGTGCTTTTCCGCTGTAAAGTTATCGAGTGAAGCAAAGATGTCCAACGGAAAAATACGCAAAGCACAACAGGCTAGAATACATGATGTTTGCGGAGCTTTTCGCTGGACATCCTTTCTTCGCTCGACGACTGTACAAGCTAAGAAACACACAAAGCACACGAATATGCGGTTTTGTAATTGAAGCCGAGCTCGACAGATTTTTCAACGGAAAAAATACGCAAAGTTCCTCGCGTGGGTTTTTACTGTGTATTTTGTGACGTATTTGATGTCTCCTACAGATTTTGTACTCCACAAAAAACTTTATGTGTTTTCTTTCGATGTAATTTCTCATTAATCGCGAATTGCAATATTTTCCATGTTAATTATTTATTATAAGTAATTAATATTTTTAAATTTAATTAGTACAGTTAGATGCAGTTTTCTTTCCCAAGTCCATTTTGATACAAAAAACTCATTTTTTACTAAAATGTCAATTACGTGTGTTTTTCCGTTGTAGGGCAGAGTACATTAAGTACTGTAACAGTTATTTTCGTTATTTTTTACACATTTTCTTTATTTTTCAATTATTTTAATCAATTTTCAATTATTTCTTTTAATTAATAATTATTTTTAATTATTTCTTACAATTTTTTCAATGTTTAATTCTTATCTCAAAATTTTATAACCATTCTTTGACTTTTTTAATTATTTTGTTCGGTTGTGTATTAATCTAGACATTTTTTTAATTTTGTTTTCAATTGTCGATTATTTTTGTCATTTCGTAATTTTTCTTTAAATTATCAATTATTTTTTAAAATGTAAAAAAATCCTATTCTAAAAAGAACAGACGTTGTGGTTAACTTCTGACGTGTAACTCCATTTCCGAGTCTCCCATTGGTCAGTACATATCAAACCTCAGTATCGATAGTTTTCAGTTTCGATTTTTTGTTTTGGAGACGAATTAAAATCTTTTAATTAAATATTGTAACTTCAAGTTTATTTTATAAAATTTCTTATAATGTTAGCAATCTAAAATAACAAAAAATTTTATTAAAATAGTTAATACATAGAAACTAGCTTTGTCCTTGACTTCCTTATACAAGAACCCTTTCGTCCAACTTCAGAGGTCTAACACGTTTTATCAGGCTACTGATTAGCTAGCAGATTTTCGATATTTTTTGTCAACAATAACATCACAGTTTAGACGTTTATTTGGAGTATTTTTCAATTTATTTAGAATCTTCGTTTAATAAATAATTGCATTTTATTAAATAATAATAAATTAAAAATAAATTAAATTCTAATAATTAAGGAGTGATGGTTTAAAAAGTGACAGTGATTTTAGTGAAGTTGTTAAGGTTATAGTGTTTTGAGTGAGCCTCCCGAAAATGCAAAAAATTACCAGGTGTGTATTCAACTTGGTATTTAGAGTTTTTTTGCATCGCTGATTACGAATCTGATGTCAGTTTTTCAAAATTCAAAATGGTCGACCAAATATGGTTCCTCAAAAATACAAAAAATTATTGGATGTGTATTGAACTTGGTATTAAAGGGGTTTTTTGTGTTACTAATTACGAAGCTGAAGTTAGTTTTTCAGAATTCAAATTGTCCGACCAAATATGTCCAAATAATGAACTAGGTATTAAGGTGCTTTTGGGTCGCTAATTACTGTTGGCATTGTTACATTTTTTACAAAATGCTCATACATATCTTTAATGTTAAATAATAATAATAATTAAATCAGAGTAACGATTCATTTTATATGTTCAATTTTTTTGTTAACAACTTCATGTATCTTAAATACAATTTTGTTTTTAAGTAAAATTAGCATTGCCTTGTCAAAATAGAACTGAAAAAAAACTATTTTGTGAATGGTTAAATTTTATTTTGCAAACATTGAAATTCACTAGAACAATATTTGAACATACTGTTGTACAGTTTTAAATTTTCTTAAAGGTTGAAGGTAAGTTTCGTTGAAAATTAATCGGTTTTTACTTTTATATGTCTAGATAACTATATTTTTTATGAATTTTATTAGAATGGTTAAGTGTAAAAGAAAAACAGGAAATAAGTATTTTGATTTTTTAAAAACTATCTTCAGATTAGTAATCAGCGATGCAAAAAAACTCTAAATACCAAGTTCAATACACATCTGGTAATTTTTTGCATTTTTGGGAGGCCATATTTGGTCGGCCATTTTGAATTTTAAAAAACTGACTTCAGATTCGTAATTAGCGACGCAAAATACCCCTTAATACCCAGTTCAAT
The DNA here is from genome assembly GCA_037103525.1 of Ganaspis brasiliensis. Classification (NCBI taxonomy): domain Eukaryota; kingdom Metazoa; phylum Arthropoda; class Insecta; order Hymenoptera; family Figitidae; genus Ganaspis; species Ganaspis brasiliensis. The sequence goes on from JAZKLR010000232.1 coordinate 1,382,654, forward strand.
ACACATCTAATAATTTTTTGCACTTTTGGGCGGCCATATTTCGTCGGCCATTTTGAATTTTGAAAAACTGACTTCAAATTCGTAATCAGCGACCCAAAAAACCCTTAGGTACCTAGCGACTTAAAAATACAGTGACATTATAAATTATCGTAGATTTAGCTGTCATATTGGATCCGCCATTTTGAATTTTTAAAATTTGACTTCAGATTCGTAATCAGCGACCCAAAAACCCCCAAAATGAGTAATATTACTTAAATTTGGTCATTTTTCTTGTTTAGAGACTGAAATTTGTAATTTTTTTGATGAAATTTGGGACTTCAAACATTTATCTCTAACCTTAAAAATATTTAACCTTGTTTCTCTATAATTTTCCTCTATTCTGCATTTATTTAGCTTTATTTTCGTCCGTAAACCATTCATTTTCGAAAACTCCTTCAACAGATATTAGGTTTTGAACACTTTTTCAGAAAAAGGCACACTGTGCGGCAGTTACGTTGTGTATTTCCAGAAATGATCTCAGGTGCTGTCTTAGTTAGACAACAAGACAACCTGAGAAAAGTAAACTATGAAGAACAGATAATGTATATGGAGAAATGTTTTTTCAATTTTTACCTGTTTGGAGTAGTCTGCTCGGACGACAAATTCACAAGGGATTATTTCTCAAGTGGAAATTAATTTGAGAAGACGATACAATGTGGGGAGGAGCTGAAAGAAATTCAAGCAGCCGTGATCCAGAACGAGTGTAAGGCCATTACCAGGAAAATACTATCCTACACACCGCAATGTAAGCCGGAAAACGTACAGACAGAATGAAACATCTATGGCCGTATTCATTATCCGTTGGGCTTAAAGTCTTGAAATACAGTTTGCGGTGGCACTGGATTTACGCCTGCGTACTTAAATCTTGAATACAGAATTAATATCGGCTAGACTCCTCTTCTTTTGTTATCGTTAGCCGTTTTATGCTTGCTTTACAAGCTTGCATATATGCCATGACCAGGTGATAAGACTCCTGATGTCTGACCATGCGCAGACCCTAATACTTGCGAGGAATCGCCTTCAAAGTTTTCGAGAGGCGCTAAAACTCGATTAATTTAAATTTGGAAACTTTTCACCAATGATCTTTTCTGTAGGCAAGACACACAGATACTTACATACAAGGGATTTGAAATCTTCGTTGTAAGCACCCTTCTAGAGGTGCAAAGGTGGACATGTTCTGAGTCCAGTGGACCTTTATGTTTTTGGGGTCGCGGATTATAACACATAACACATAACTTTATCACGTCTAGTTCAAGGTCACGTCAAGGTCAAACACCTAAGTTTCAAAAATAAAATTTTTTACCCCGGGTTCTGAAAGAGCAGGAAATTTTACGTCCGGATATGCCTTGACCGATTTTTCAATTAGACCCTTAGAGGTCATTTGAAGGTCATTTTTAGGTCAAATATTTCGGAAAATAAGGTGCTTGACCTTGATGTGACCTTGAACTAGACGTGATAGAGTTATGCGGACACGGGGATCGTAATCAGCGACCCCAAAAACATAAAGGTCCACTGGACTCAGAACATGTCCACTTCTTCTTCTATTTGTGGGCCTGTGATAATTTAAGGGGTGAAATCTGCTTACCGATTGGTTGTTTTTGTTTCTAGGAATAAATAAACAGAGAAGATTTAAAAAAATCTTTCTAGTCTACTTGAAATTTTCGTAAGTGTTAATCCTTAAAAGAGAGTTAGAAAATTTATTAAGCTTTATGATTACCATGGAAGTCGACCAGGAAGAATTGGACAGAGCAGTAGCAGCTATCTTGAATCTTCAGAAGGATATGGAAACGGATCAGTTTGACTACCTGCAAGACCAGAATTTTATTCCAGAGTCCGAAATCGAGGATATCGAAATGCCCCAGGAGGAGCTGCCATTACCAGTTCTAGAGAAGATCTATACCTCGTTTAAAATCGTGAGAACCCATTCTAGAACCAAAGTGCAGTCTTCTCAAGGAAAACTTCCTTTGTACGAAGTCTCAAGTAAGCCGCTTTCTGAGAAGAAAATGCCGTCGGACTTCCTGCATATGGCAATACCAACCCCATCACTTATGAAGAAGATGGCGTTGGAGAAGAAGGTAATTAATAAAAAAATTAAAATTGAGCTTGCCACCGAAAACCCTGAAGCCAAAAGAAAAACGAGAAGACCTTCAAAGCCCAGGATTCCAAAAAAAAAGAATGCTGAGCCCACAACCAATTCCGGAAAATACCGCTAATTCTGGTAATAACAATAATGCATTGCCGTAAAAAATTTTGGAAAAGGAAGGCAGCGGTAGAAATTTTTAATTTAAACAAAAATTTTAAAATAACCTCAAACGTGAAAGTAAACTTTCCTCTGCCACTCAGCAAACCCACGATACCGGATGCAAACAACAAACTCCATTTTCAGAGATTTCATCACTAGATTTAAACTTCGTACCTGTCGATGAGAAACTCTAAGGAAGACCGACGAAAATCATGCAACTTCCTGACGGTCTGTGTATGGAAGCACCACTCAACACAAAGCGATATAGGCTGGACTACGAGGGACTCCGCAGAACAATCCACCTGGATTACCGCACCGGAGATTTCACCAGAGTTGGAGAACCTCGAGTCATGAACAACCTAATCTGAAAAGCACTTTAAACTTGTAAAATTTTATTTCATTTTTTACTCATTGCTTCGCTCTTCCTGTAAGAGGAGAGTGTGACGAACTCACAATTACGCTTGACTTTTAATTTGCAATTGGAATTTATTTTATGTAAAAAAAATAAATAAACTTAACTTTGAGGTTAAGTTACACTTTCGTCTTATTTATAAAACTGTCAAAACGTGGTTGGCAGAAGTATCTGTTAAACAACCGTGCATCCTGACGCGCGCATTGGCGGAAGATGGCGCTGAATGCCAGACACAGCGCAGATGGCGCTAAGTAGATCGCGTAGCTCCTTAGCGAGCCGCGTCAATATATTGACCTGCATGCCTGTAGATCGGGGAGTCAGCTCCCAGGAGCGAACCGAGGAACATCTCGGGAAAAGCCCCTCTGACTCCTCCAGATACCATAGACTTGGTCCTTTAAGAATGGTAACTGGAGAACGTTCTGAAGATTTTGGCATTAGTCCTCCAATGGAAAATCGAAGGAACAAACTTATGCTTTCCTCTAGCCAGGATCGCCCTAAGATTTGTCACGGTTCACCGTTGAGTCTCAGGCTCGATAAAATTCTGGACATCTACTCCGTAGACTAAGGAATGCTGACTGGAGTAAAGTCACTCCGTGGCAAGTTCTTGATCATCGACGTGGTCCATCACGAATGGTCAAGAAATTCAAGAAAATTGCTAGAACACTTATGACGTAGGAAAGTGTTCGAAACAATTTTAAATCTCCCGCGTCATATCATAGACGTAGATTGGCACATGGGCTTCCCCTGTGCTACGTCATTGCCGATTATATTTCAACATCACGGTGAGTGACGGCGGTATTATTTTTTAACAGTTCGTCCATAATTTATTTTGTAATGGAGACGGAGTTTACCGAGTCAATCCGCGGCCGATTATTCCGGATAATTTTACATGAATTATATTGTTTGATTTTATTGTATAATATCTGAGTTCTGGCAGGACGAAGTCCTGGAATAACGAAAAGGGATTTCATTTTCTTTAATGTTTTTACATCGGCTCTTCTAGCACATTTATTGTTATTTAATTATATATATATATTTTATTGTTAAATTCTCTTATTTTTTATATTCTTTAATAATTAAATTCATTTTATACTATATTATTTTTTTGTACATTTATTAATTTTGGTTACAATATATTATTTTGTTATTTCTTTCTAATAGAAATTCTGTAAGTTTTACTGACTTTACCTATCCCAAAGCGAAAGTAGAAATTAAGCAAGAACAATTAGGGTCTAAAATCTAGTTTACCAGCATAAATAAATATATCATGAGAACCTTGGTTCCGGCGAGCAAATTCGGAGCATAGCAAAATTTGACTTAGTTACAGGACTATTAAAGGCAAAAAACATGAAAATAAGAAAATTGAGAAAAAGAGGAACAGGTGTTACTAAAGATAAGGAATGGATCAGGTGGGAAGATATGGAGACAGCTTTTAAATGTCGAATAAGAACAGGGTTAGTTATTAATTTAAAACATAATGATTTAAATAATGTTATCATTGATGCTAAGAATATGATTATTGCTTGAATTAAAAATGCTCTTTAAAAATTGGGAAATTTGAAAGTTAATGTTATTTTAGCAGAAAAATTTAGTTCATTAGAAGAGGGTCAGGAAATTAAAGAAATTAAATTTTTTAATACCAAAAATTCGATTATTTTTGAGTCGACAGAGTTTGATGAATGGTTTGAAAGTACAATTCATGAAAAAGTTTTAGATAAGGTTAAAGAATTTCAACAAACAAAATCAAATTGGAGATAACTAAAGATTATAAATTTAAATGTAAATTTTAATAAATATGTTCCACTATTAGCTGGTATTTCGATTTTTGTTAAAATGCTAAAATTTGTGCGAAATAAACGTGCAGTAGTAAATTTAAAAAATGATGATGAGTTTTGCTTTTTATGGTCGGTAAAAGCAGCACTGTATCCCGTTCAAGATCACGCTTATCGTCCTGAATCCTATCCTCATTATAGTAAAAAATTAAAATAAACCATGGAGTTAGCTCAGTTGGTTAAGGTCCTAGACTCCACGGTCGCGCCAAGTCAAGCGTCAAGCTTGCTTGGTTCGCGCCCCGGGGAACCTGGGATTTTTTCCGGCTATGAGATGACTTTAGTGGAAGGTAAAGACGTCGAGGTATAATGTTAAATTCGTTAATTTGTGAACGTTTTTTTCGAAAACTTGATTTTGGGCGTAAGGTCCCTTTTAACTTACTAGGTCACCTATGATGGAATTAATTGTCCAATAACTTTACGAGAAATTCCAATTTTTGAAGAACTAAATAATTTGAGTATTAATGTATACGGTATTGATAAAATCGAAAAAAAAGATACAATAGTCCCACTTTATTTAAGTAAGAATCATTCAAATAAACCAACAATACATCTTTTAATGATTGAGAACACTAAAATAGGTTGAAATGAAGATAATAAAAAAATTTATCATTTTGCATACTTCTTATTAAACGAGTTATATACAAATGAGTTACCAAGTTCAAGTAAAGAGGAAAAAAGAAAAACGTATGCCTTTCTGGGTAAACAGAGTAAGAAGCAAATGCGTTACCGATTCAAGGAAAAGATAAGATGGAAAAGTAAATTTCTGTCCTTTTCCTTAAAGCTATTAACCCTTATTATTACAAAAGGTTCTCTCGAAGAATGATAAGCCTAGCAGGTAGCCTATTGTTTGTATGGAAAATGACCATCATTAGCACTGCTCCTTTGAACGATGGATAATAAAAATGTAATTAGAAGAAACGAATAGTTGTACAATGAGGTATATTTTCAGTAAAATTTTATTCAAGTCAGTTGTACTTGAACTGTGACTGTCGTTTGGTTATATTTTCATGCTAAACATCTTTCACAACAATTTTTTTTCTTTTTTTTAACAAAGAGTTTGAGAGATAAAGAGTTAAAGAGATGAAGAGTTATAGGGATAAAGAGATTGAGAGATAAAGAGTTTTTGCGAGAAAAATAGTTTAAGAGATAGGAGATAAAGAGTTTGAGAGATAAAGAGTTTAAGAGATATAGAGATTAAAAGATAAAGAGTTAAAAGATAAAAAGTTTTCGAGATTTAAGAGTTAGAGAAATAGAGAGATAAAGAGTTAAAGGGATAAATATTTTTAGAGATTAAGAGTTTGAGAGATAAAGAGTTTGAGAGATAAAGAGTTTAAGAGATAATGAGTTTGAGAGATAAAGAGTTTGAGAGATAAAAAGTTTGAGAGATAAAGAGTTTGAGAGATAAAGAGTTTGAGAGATAAAAAGTTTGAGAGATAATGAGTTTAAGAGATAAAGAGTTTGAGAGATAAACAGTTTGAAAGATAAAGAGTTTGAGATATAAAGAGTTTGAGAGACAAAGAATTTATAAAGAGTTTGAGAGATTAAGAGTTTAAGAGATAATGAGTTTGAGAGATAAACAGTTTGAGAGATAAACAGTTTGAAAGATAAAGAGTTTGAGATATAAAGAGTTTGAGAGATAAAGAGTTTTAGAGATAAAGAGTTTTAGAGATAAAGAATTTTAGAGATAAAGAGTTTGAAAGATAAAGAGTTTGAGAGATAAAGAGTTTGACAGATAAAGAGTTTGAGAGATAAAGAGTTTTAGAGATAAGAGTTTAAGAGATAAAGAGTTTTTAAAAGAAAAATTGTTTGAGAGATAAAGAATTAAAGATGTAGATAGAGATTAAGAAACATACAGAAATAGAGAAAGAAAGATATGGAAATATACAGTGAAATAGAGATTGAGAAATCAAAAAAAAATAGAGAATAGAGAATAGAGAAATAGAGAGTTTAAGAGTCTTAAAGAGATGATAAAAAAACAAGGGAAAGATGGGCAGAAATTCTAAAAAATTACCGTGAAATGATTAAATTAGAAAGAAAGATTCATCCAAAAAAAGACATAGATAATATTAATCGAAGTACAGATAAATCTTATCCTTCAACATCGAAAGTATCGTCTTTGCCTGTCAGTGATCTAAATGTATCTGAAAAATTTTGCAAATTAATTTTGCAACCGGATAGAGGAAGACCCATAACAAGTTAAGAACCATATTAACATGTCTGCTTTATTCTGTTTCGCATTGGAAAAAGTAATCGACAAATGAACTTAACTGTTTTCTTATGTGTTATTAATGATAGAATTGAAATTCCTTTGGTTTTATGTTTTTCGTAAATTTAAATAATAATAATAGTCTGTGACGGTGCACTTCCAAAAGCAAAAATCATGAAAAATGTGGATTTTTGCATTTATCTCTTTACTTATTACAAATATAAAAAAAATTTATTTGAAAGATGTAGATCTCATTAAAATTCACATTTTATGTTTTATGCATTTTTACTGAAACCTACTACTTTCAAAATAATTGCAAAAAACATAAATCACCATAAATGTGCTTAAATACCCACATTATATCAATATTAAATTACCTATAGCCGTAAATACTTTATTATATGACGTAACATTACATTCATTACGTACTTTCATGTACTAATTACGAAAATCATATTTAAAAAAATTGTGAACTTGATCATTTTTATGATAAATACTATAAAAACCAACAGAACTATAAGTTTTCCCACTGTTGTCTACATTCAACTTTTAGTGTGGCACCCCAACCCCCCGGTATTTTGTACAAGACACGATGGAGAGGTTCGGGGGCGAAGGCCCCCGAAACAACAAACCAACTCAAAAGATTACACAAAAATACGTAAATTATGTTACAAATAACGTATTTTGTACTTATGTAAGCATAGACTGTGTTTATGGTATTTGACAGTTTTTTGCGTTTTTCTAAAAAACTATCACGGAGGAAAATTTGAAATTAAAGCTGCACCAAGACAGTCGGCTGTCCTGTTTTGCTGCGGAGGCATGCGCGCCCAAATAAATACATAAAAAACACAGTAGTAAAAGTCTTGGGTGCGCATGCCTCCCACAGCTAGTGCATTAGATTTCACCATTTAAAAGTTTGGAAGAGATGCGCTCTCAAAGATAAGAGAGATGCCTCTTAAAATTTTCTCCATGTATAGGGGTCAAAATAAGTGAAATGGCCCACTTAAGAAATTTTTGTTTCCGATTTGCAAGTTATCTATGCTGTTTGATAGATATATAAACATATTTTTCTCCTAAAATATTTTTCAAAAATTTCATTGGCGGATCCAAGAGAGGGCACAAGTTCTTGCCCCCTCCCAAAGTTTTATATTTATGCGAGAGAGAAAGAGTTAACACTATAGTGCCATCTCTTTGTGTCTCATATAGTACCCCCTCCAAAACCCTTGTCTAGATCCGCCACTGGTTACTTCAGTGGTAAAAATCCTAATAAATTAGTAAGCATCGAATTAATACTTAAATTATTATAATTATTGTTCATATTCCTTCTTATTATTAAATATTAAGTAAATTTTTCGAAGCTCGACAGTCAGTGGGGAACGTATTCCCGCGCGTTCGCAAGTTAGGTGTTGCTTGCTTGCTGCGCGTCGGCAGAAAAATATGCATAACTTCTGTAATATCGGAGGTTACTAAATTTTTTTTAATTTACTTGTTAGAATATTGCGCGTCGAATGAGCATAGTTTAGTGTTTGGATGACGTTGAGAACATGTTTTAAATTACAATTGTTTAAAAAAATTGTTTGTAACAATCATAAATTTTATTTTTACAACAATCATTTTAATTGCAGTTTAAAGTACAACTTTCATCCTTTAATTTAAAAAAAAGAAAGCTCAATTATCTTTATCCGTTGCCGAGTTATGATTAAAAGAAAAATTCATTACCCAAAAGTTCAACCCCCGTTTATTTCCAAAATAAATGGAATTTTTGAAAAATATTTTAGGGGGAAGAAATATGTTCATATATCTATCAAACAGCATAAAAAACTTGCAAATCGGAAACAAAAATTTCTCAAGTGGCCCATTTCACTTATTTTGCCCCATAGATTTTTTTAAAATAAAAGAAAGAACATAAAATGTGTATTTCAATTAGACTAACAACTTTTTGTGGAAACTATTTTTCGAAATTTTGCGAATTTTTTCAGATATGTTTCAAAATTCATTATTTTTTAGGTTTTTTATTATTTTTAATAAGAACATTATATTTGCGCCAATTTTGACTATAATTTTCGTAATCAGTGCATTAAATTACGTAATTATACCAAGTTTAAAAAAAATCGGAATTGTGTTGTTTTCGGAAGTATATCCCAGCTTCAGAAACTTGCAATCTCTTTTATCACTACACGATCCTGTCAGTATAAAATGATAACAAACAAAAATGTTTATTACACATTTTTTGCGTTTTAGTGTAAGATTCAGACATAATGTATTACTTTACAGTGCAAAGCAGACAGTTCTTACTATAAGTAAGCGAAAAATAGCACAAAAATTAGTGAGTCAGTGAAAGAGAGAAATAGGGAGAAAGAGAGACTTTAAATTCGTATTAGATAACACCTAAATAGCGAGATGGAAGTACATTTGATAAACTTTTCAGAATGTTTATAGGATTGTCCGCCATACAGGCCCGTTTACAGAAACTTTTTAGAAGCAGTTATTAATCATTTAATATTATACCAGGTGAAAAATACAGTTTCTTTTCTTTCAATGAACAAACAGTTGTTGCTAAATTTTAATTTCTAATATTGTAATTTACAGTCATTTTCAACGAGTATTTATGACATTCAGCAAATTGTAAAATAGCAGAGTTACGATATCACCCTTTTAAGGCACATATTAATATAATTCAAAAATATTTGTATAAGAAAAGAGCCTATCAACGGTACGAAGAAAGAGGCGCGCGCGCGTAGCGCGCAATTCATTATGATAGTATACTATAAATTTATATCCATTAGTATGTTTACAAATATCAAAAGATCAGCATAAAACTTTATTGTGTGACAGATGTGTTTAACATTTCAGACATTAAAAATCTTATAATAATCATAAAGAAGATTGTGAAAATGATAATAAATGTAGAGTAATCCTTCCTGAAGAAGAACATTAAATTCTAATATTTAAAAATTAAAAAAATAAAGAAAATGTACCTTTTAAAATATATAATGACATTGAAAGTCTTTTAGAGCCTTGTACTACTACTACAAATGCGTATCAGAAACACATTCCCACTAGTGTTGGTTTTTATTTACAGTGTAACTTTAATGATTCTCTCTCAGAATTTAAATCTTATCGCGGACCAGACTGTATAAATTGGTTTATTAAAGAATTGGAACAATTGTCTCACAAAATAGATACTTACTTAAAAACCATAGTTCCAATGGAAATGTTGACAGTTCAACAGCAGGTGCAATATAATGTGGCAACAGTCTGTCATATTTGAGAAAAACCTTTCAAATTTGATGATATTAAACATAGGGATCATAATTATTTTACGGGAAAATATAGGGGTCCATCTCATCCAGGTTGTAATGCTAATTATAAAGATAGTTATGTTATCCGGTAATATTTCACAATTTTTCGGGGTACGATTCCCATTTTATTATTAAAGAATTAGCTACTTGTTTTAAGGGTGTTTTTCATTATTATACTGCGCTAGAGATCCTATAAAGAGAGTTGAGACACAGTTGTTTTCTGCGCATCGCGATTAAACCGGAACAAGAAGTTCCAGGTAAAAGGCGCGAAATATTTACATTGAAAAATTTGAATTCACGAGATCGTTTAAGATCTGAGTTTATGTTGCAACATTACAAAATCACTTCTGGTTCCGGTTTAATCGCAACCAATCACGAGCCATCACACTTGTGTCTCAACTCTCTTTATAGGATCTCTATACTGCGCCAGAACTGGCATTTGACGCCATCCTAAAATATACGGGAATAGAACTTGATTTGTTTACTGATGCTGAAATTTTACTTTTCATTGAAAAGGGTATTAGGGGAGGGGTTTCTCAATGTTCTAATCGTTACGCGGAAGCAAATAATAGATTTATGGGGAATGATTTCAATCCTTCTGAACCAGAATCTTATATCATGTATCTGGATATTAACAATCAGTGTGGTGTAGCTATGAGCCAATATTTACCATATACAGATTTTGAATGTCTCGAAAATTATGATAATGACTTTTTCTTGAATATTCCAGACGAATCTTCAGAAGGTTAAATTCTCGAAGTCGATCTAGAATATCCGACTGAGATTTATGACTTACATAAAGATCTACTAGTACGTCCCGAATATTTTGTTTCTCCATTACCAAAATGCACAATTTCAAAATTAATTCCAAATTTATTATCAAAGAAAAAGTATGTTGTTCACTATAAAAACTTGAAACAATATTTAGAGTTGGGGATGGAATTAACACAAATACATTGAGCTTTAAAATTTCAACAAAAGCCGTGGCTAAAATCATACATCGACTTAAATACTGAAATGAGAAAAAAATCTGTTAATAAATTTGAAAACAATTGTTATAAACTAATGAATAACTCTGTATTCGGTAAAACTATGAAAAACGTTAGGAACTTTAAACAGAGAGAAACTGAGAGTAGGTACGTAATGCAAACGGCCTATTCCCGTACTTGGGCTACCATTGTCTTGTGGCCAAAATTGGTACTTAGGGAGGTAATTCAAATGCTTGTTAGTTGGCGGGTTGTTTTACCTCCCTAAGTCAGTAAGACGCACACACACGCACTGCTCGATGAAAGCCGAACATTCACCCGAAGGCGATCGATCGGCATTATTCGGCAGTATTCTATATATCACAGAGAATATAAGGAATACGGAATACGAGATTTGCACAAAAATTTCCAATTGGCATTTCGCGTATTATTTCGTTTTCATTGTCAGTTTTGACAATCAGAAGAATTTATTTCTATCTTTTTAATTTCATACTTGCATTTAATTTTTAAAAATTGTTCTTAAAAAAAAATAAATAGTAATTTATTATACTTATAGGGGAACATAGGGCAAAACGGGGACCTTAATTTTTCTATAACTACTGTGCGAAGACTTAAGTGTTACCTTTGTGTACTTGTAGAATGTTCGAAGAAGAACTAACATTATACTAGTAACATAATAAAAAGCATTTTTCGAAAAAGTCACTTTCTCACCGTTTTGCCCTAGGGGCGGGGCAAAATGTAGAGAATTTGAGAAAATTAACAATACAACATAAATATTACGTGCACAAAATTTTTTTTATTTTTTTTTCATTATTTTAAAGAGACTTTCACATAGGTTTCATTGATTTTTACATTAAAGTAAAGTTTTAAATATTTTTTTCGTTTTTAAAATTTGGAGGCTTCGAAATAGGGTCCCAAATTAGGTCTATGTGTAAAAATTTACATGTGCATGGTCGGAATTACTTACTTTCATCAAAATTACATCAATACATTTTATTTACACTAATCATGCCATTCGACACTAAATAGCGCCACCGGTAGAAAAATATAATTCGAAATTCCCGTTTTGCCCCGATCCCCGTTTTGCCTTATGTTCCCCTACCTATTAATTAAGCTAAATGTAGATATTTTGTTTATTATCCAGGAAACATAACCTCAAACTAAAAAACTCAATGGGATAACAAAAATAATCGAAAAATTAATATAAATAACTATTTTTTAATATAAGGTCAAAATAACTTTTAATATAATTGACTACTTTCGTTTTAGTAAAATTCATTAATGAAATTGAAGATTTTTAATTTAATTTATCCAAATTACTATTTTTTAATTTACTTATTATTATGAAGAATAATTATTTAATTTAGTGCTTTCAATTATTTCTACTCTCTAAAATTATATAAGTGAAAATTCACTTATTAGATGTCAAAAGTCTTCCCCTCTTTCAAAAAGTGAATATGCACTTACCATAAGTGTATATAAGTGAAATTTTCACTTATTTTAAGTGCATATATACTTTTTGAAAGAGTGGAAGACTTTTGACATCTAATAAGTGAATTTTCACTTATTTAAATTTAGAGAGTACAAAGAATAAAGGGAAACTATTTATTTGTACATATTTAATTAAATATGTTTGCGTATAAAATTTATATCCTTACTCGACTTAGGTATACCTATTTGAATGTAATAATAAACTAATTCTATTTGTAACAAATTTGGGTGGAATATATATCATTCAATTTGAATAAATAATTTTGATCATGGAACATTAGAAATTCAAAAAAGACATATTCTTAATTATCATTTGACATCAAAAAATATTAATTTTTAATTCTACTTTATTATATTTTTAGACAATTTTACTTCCAATAATGATTTTAATTAAAAAAAATTTATTCTACAGACAATTAAGCATACACATTTTTTGTTAGTCAGTTAATTGTAATTTCTATCAATAATTTATGAATAAATCAGAAATTGTCAAATTTGTACTTCTTCCGCAATTTTCACTATTCTTATCGCTAATTTTATATAAATGTTTCTTTTACCACTGTATATGAAATTATGAATCGATTTTAAAAACTCTCAATTTTTTATAAAAATGAAAGTTTTTAAATCCATCAAAATTGTCTCTTTTCCACTTTTATTGCTGTATAGAATAATTTTACATAAAACATTAATAACAGAAAGAAATTAACATTATCCATATTACTATTTAATAAATGGCATTATCAGATTTTTAATTCTGCACTTATGTTTCTTGTAAATTAATTCTTTTTCTTGGCGAATAAGAAGTGATTAGCCGATTTTATGATAATAAATTATTATTAGTCATTATGGAATATTAGGAATCGAAAAAAGTAATTTTTTAGTAAAATATGGTTTACCTACGATTTACAAATTTTTGGTATGAAGGAAGCAAAATATAATATTACATTTTTATATCTTTAAGTCATAATAATTATTTAAATTCCAAACGTCTTATAATTTCTTATTTTTACAAAATTTTAATTTTTTTCTACTTTTGCTTTTGATATTTTTTCATTTTGGATTTTCTTTAATTTTCTAAAGTTATTGTTGGACTTATTTTAAGTGTAATATTATAACAATGTGTTTGGTTTAATTTGTTTAAACTTTTTTATTTTTAAATGGTTTTGAAGTTTCTTTCGTAGACTTTTTTTTTATTTATCTTGATAATTTTTTTTTGTACTTTTTACATTTTTTTAGTTTGTTAGATTAAAAGGAAAAAACATTTCTCTATTTTCTTTCTATATTTATTTAATTTTTTTCTATGTTACACTATTTTTTTAGTTCTTCCTTGCGTTTTAATTAATTCTTTAATTTTTGACATCATTTTTTCATTTATAACAATAAAAAGCATTTTTACTTTTTTTTCAATTGTTTAGTTTTTATATTATAATTACGAATTTTTGAAAACATTTATTTGGAGCTTTTTCTACATTTTTAAAATTTCCCAATTTTCTACTTTTTTGAAAGCTTTTATTCTTTTATTTTATATTTTGTGAATTTAATCTTGTACTAATTATTCTCATTAGAATATCGTTCTTGTACTGGATAGTATTTCTTTTCTTTTATAAATGTTCATAATTTTATTGATTCTTTTTTTATTCAATTTGTAACGTAATTCTCTAATTTTTATAATTATAAAATTTTGTTCTTTTTAGTAATAGATTTTAACGTTCTTTTTTATTATCTTTTTATTAATTATTTTTAATTTTTAAAGAATGTCTGTAAATAGTTTAATTTTTTAAATAGAATTTCTACTTGTTTGAAATATAATTATGTCACTGTTTGATTCTTGTGTTAATTTAAATTTTTTTCTTCATTTCATAATTAAACTACTTACAAATAAACATTTAGAGATTTTAAATACTAATTATATTTAAAAAAATCATGATTTTTGACAGCACTGTTTTTTTGTTTCTTTTATGATGCCCAAGCATCGGTGGTATTTCAAAGCATCAAAAATCACTTACAATCACTAACAAAAAATGTGTATGCTTAATTGTCTGTAGAATAAATTTTTTTTAATTAAAATCATTATTTGAAGTAAAATTGTCTAAAAATATAATAAAGTAGTATTAAAAATTAATATTTTTTTATGTCAAATGATAATTAAGAATATGTCTTTTTTGAATTTCTAATGTTCCATGATCAAAATTATTTATTCAAATTGAGTGATATATATTCCACCCAAATTTGTTACAAATAGAATTAGTTTATTATTACATTCAAATAGGTATACCTAAGTCGAGTAAGGGTATTAATTTTATACGCAAACATATTTAATTAAATATGTACAAATAAATAGTTTCCCTTTATTCTTTGTAGAAATAATTGAAAGCACTAAATCAAATAATTATTCTTCATCTAATAAGTAAATTAAAAAATAGAAATTTGGATAAATTAAATTAAAAATCTTCAATTTCATTAATGAATTTTACTAAAACAAAAGTAGTCAATTATATTAAAAGTTATTTTGACTTCATATTTGAAAAAATAGTTTATTAAAATTCCAATATTGATTGTACAAAAAATTATCTTTATATATTAGTTTGCATTTCTTACATTCTATAAAGTCTGAAAAAGAGTTAAAAAATAAATAATCTTAAAACTAGGTTCCTAAAAACTAGAAAATGAATAAATTTTATAGAAATTTATTTACAACAGTTTTTAATAATCTATTTAGTTAAATTGCCAGAAAAAATAATCTAGGTTTAGCCAAATTTTGTTGTCAAATAATAATTATTAAACATTGAGTCTTTTCTCTTTTAGCACAGATAAAAAGTTAATTTTTTCAAAAAACAAAAGCTTATTTAACTCTTTAAAATATATTCTCCACAATTTTTAATCTCTGTTATATCCAATAACCAAATTTTTGCTAAAACTTCTTTAAATAGCTATAATTCATATTGTCCGTTTGTATCAGTATAATTGTATGTCACTCTAGGTGTGATACATGCAGGTGTATGTGATTGTATGCCCATGTTATGTACATACGTTTGCATGTCTCGAGCATCTGTGTTCCGTACATCATACATTATGACATTGTATTGTAGGATAGTGTATTATTATTAAAGATAATAATAATCTATTACTCAGACTTTTAATTACAAAGCAAGCAATTTATACAACTTATAATTATTAGGGCGATATGAAAGAAAACTGTTAAAGATCTTGAATCAATGTAAAATCTGTAACGAGTATTCGACTATAGGTAACGACCCCGATGATAATTAGTCGTTGTCTTATAATGTTAATAGAATGAAGCGCTGGGTATGATAAGGCAGAGTGAATTCGGTGTCTTACCACTTCGTGATATGGAGCACTTATCATAGTGCGATATAAGAAGTAGTTACAATGTGTATTACTATATATGACATATTAAGTGATGAGAGTCAACGAGGATGTCAGACATCGTTTTGTCTCTTCGTCATACTATCTTACTACTGATCTTCGAGTAAACTTTGATATTTATATAGTTTAACGGTTGAGTCAAAGAGTGCATCATGTGTGATTCATATTACGTCACCAAACACAAGTTAGCATGAATTGTTATGAGATTGCCAGTTTGTCACGACGCGTGCCTAAACACAGTTTATCATGAGATTGACATCTTGTCTTGTACTGCCTATGGTATTGCTGGTACTGGCTAAAGTTCTGAGCGCGTCTGTCGTTACTTATGCCTAGCGATAAATCAGTTTCTTCGCAAGTTTGGTAGATTAAAAAACTGAAATTTTAATAACAAATTATAAGTCTTAATCGGCAAGGCACCATAAATACCAGTGTTGGGCCAGCGTTCATACGTTATCACGCAAGTAACAGCGAAGCTTAGCGTGTTTCAACCGTAGTTACCAACAGTAACACTCTAAAAGTAAGTTTTTATTGTATTCTCTTTTATTCTTTATAAACAATAATAAAAAATATAAAGATTAGATCTCAAGTCTAGTTGTTTAGCTGTTATTCACTTGATTGTGTTCAGTTTATACTTAACATTTTGATTAGAATAGCCTCGCTCTGCTCGGACATAACAGCTGAAATGGTGTCAGAAGTGGGATTGTAATTTGTTAAATAAATAACTAAAATTCTTTAAGAATAAAGTGCTCATTGTAGTTTATGAAGTTCATCTTCATTTGTCTTTGAATATCGTGCTATATAACAATTCTTTTGTTAACTAGTAACTTGTTATAGTACTGTTAAACAGAAAAATAAGAAATTTCTTTGAAATTTTGCTTAAATTTTAAAGTAATTTCTAGAGATTTTGAGAAACGCCTTTCGGCAGATATCTTCAAACATTTCGAAACAGTCTGTTATCAATACTTGTTATTGGTTATAAGTTCAAATTATAATTTAAAAGAAACATAAAAAGTTATTTTTCTAAAATAACTTTCTACAACTTTTAAGAAATGCCTTTTGGCAGATAGCTTTAAATGTTCCAAACTCTCTATTATCAAAACTAAGAACAATAACAAAGAAGAATCAAAAAAAATTTTGATATTGTATTACTGTCAAACGGAAAAATAAGAAGTTGCTTTAGAAATTTTATCTACATTTTAAAGTAACTTCTAGAAATTTTGAGAAACGCCTTTCGGCATATATCTTAAAAATTTCGTAGCAATCTGTTATCAGTGGCTACAATTGTTTAAAGTTCTTATTATTTGTTAATAGAAAAGTAAGAGGTTATTTTGACAAAATAACTTTCTTGAACTTTTAAGAAACGCCTTTCGGCAGATAGCTTTAAAAGTTCGAAAGATTTTATTGACAGTAATAAGAACGGTAACAAAGTCAAAGCAACTAGTAACTTGTTATAATACTGTTAATGAGAAATTATGAATTTTCTTTAAAATTTATTTAAATTTTAAAGTAATTTCTAGAAGGTTTGAGAAACGCCTTTCGGCAGATATCTTCAATCTTTCAAAAAATTCTGTTATCTGTATTTGAAGCTTGTTATAAGTTCTCATTATCAGTTAATAGAAAACTAAGAGGTTATTTTCCGAAAGTAACTTCTAGAACTTCTAAAAAAAGCCGTTCGGCAGATAGCTTAAAAGTTCGAAACTTTCTATTAACAATTATAAGAACAATTACAAAGCAAAAGGTAAAGAAAGTATTAATTTTGTAGTACTGTTAACTGGAAAAATAAGAAGTTGCTTCAGAATTTGACCCAAATTCTAAAATCACTTCTAGAAATTTTAAGAAACACCTTTTGTCAGATATCTTCGAAATTTCGAAACAGTCCTTTATCAGTTACTGCAATTATAAGTTCTGATCATTCGATAATAGAAATCCAAGAAGTTATTTTGTCAAAATAACTTCTAGAGTTTTTAAAAAACGCCTTTCGGCAGACAGCTTAAAAAATTCGAAAAATTCTACTATCAATAATAAGAACAGTTACAGAGTAGAGTAGAGTAGTTACAAATCAAGTAGATTTAAAATAACAAAAATTTAAAAACTCTTTCATTGGCTATATTAGAATTAAATATATTCAAAATGTGGTTACAGTTCTATGCCCGAGCAGAAGAATAAAAGGTTCAGATCTCGCGGAGGTAAAATGGCTGTAGACAGAATACTCAAATCCCTTAAAGAAATAAATTACAAAAGGCAGGACCTAGCTAATGAGGCAGAATTCTCAAAATTCTTCGACACGTTGATAAAAGAAGAGGAAAACTTGATTGCTAATAAAAATTCGAAATAATTGTAAACCTGTAATTGTTAAAATCTAGATTATCGAGAATTTAAATAAATGCAGTTGTATCATTAAACTTAACATTGAGGCATTATCCATGAGTTCACACTTTGTAATTAATCACAAAAACAAGACATTATTTGCTATCTACACCGAGTGTTTAAGAAATAAAGTTGGAGATTTCATTTATGATCCTACTCTAAACATAAATCTAATAGAGAAATCCAGTTTAGCAACTAAAATTATAAATTATTAATAAATAATTAAATGAATGAAATAAGAAGTTATTTTGACACTAATTGACACTAATATTCCGTCAAGTATTCGTTGTATATCTGTATATCCCCCGCATACATGCCCCCCGCTTAGTCAAAGTGGAGTTTTTGACTCCAGTTTTCGGTTCCTTGTTGTTTTAACTCAGTTTCTGTCGATTTGTCCTTTACGCAAAAACTCCAATTCTTTACATCTATAACCTAAATCTTAACCTAAATCTTAAGGTTAAATCTTTCAACCTTTTTGCTGATTTTATATTGAGAACCCCCACCCCTCACCTGCTTTTGGGGAGGATAATTTTTTAATTATGGAACCTCCTTCTATTACCATCATGTTTGCTAGAGGGCTCTAAACCCCTACCTCAAGTTTTGGTTCGAAGAGAACAACTTTTTAGTGTGCTTGGGTGGTAGACCTTGTTTGGATGATAGACCTACAACGAAACGATAATTAATGTTACAAGCTGTAATTTGCTGGTCAATTATTATAATCGTTGTAGGTTTAATCATTTTAGGGCTTAGGGCAGTACACATCAACTACCAACTTAACAGTTTCTTTTTAACTGAAAATGTCTATATTAAATAATTATCACCATGACTAAGGACAGAGAAAATGCTTTCTTTGGTGGGACTATTAATAGGATCCTAAGTTACGCTATGGTAACATCCATTGCCGAGTGCTTTGCACTACAGCAAGAAAACATGAATATCCCCTTTTATGACGGAAAAAACATTCCTGTACGTGACTTTATACAAGATATAATAAACGCGGAACCTAACATTCCTTCAAACTGCGAAACACAGTTTATAAATACTGTTTTGTCTAAATTAAAGGGTGCGGCAAGGAATAGTTCTCACGGTAAAAGCTTTACAAAGATCAATGACCTGATAGAATACTTGAAAACCAAGGTTTGCCACGTATAAATCATATTCGTGATACTTGCACAAACTATCCACCGTTCGTATGGGTCGTGGTGACAGTGCGATTGAATTTAATGATAAAATAACTTTGTTAGTATCAAGAGCCCGAGCAGCCATTAAAGATAAATACGGAGTAGATAAGACGAAGGATATGATGGTTCCTTTAACCGATTGTACTAGGTGCGAAAACTATAGAAGGAGCTTTAAAATATGCCTTAGAATTCGAGTCTAGACACCAATACCAGTCCACAAATAATAGTTACATTAACACCAATCATCTATCGCGCTACAATCAACCGAGTAAATACGGCTCTAGGGATAGGAGTCCTAGTCCGCACGTTCGTTTCTAACCCCCCGATTGCAGCTCCTAGATATTCAAGACAATCACCACTTCCACCAGGAATTCTCAGACAACCTTATCCACCCCAACCAACTTCATCTAGCCAACTTCCACCACAATCCTATTACCCGTACTTCCCTTATACACCATACCATTATTATCCTATGCTTAATCAGTCAGGGCACGTCAACTCTCCCTATGGAAGCCGGAAACCCCCTCACTCACCATCACCAGCTCCACTACAAGATAATAATTTAAACTCGAACAGCGCTGGTCGAGATAGTTCCACGACAAGCGTGCAAAAAACAGGACAACGACAAGCAAATGTAATGATGCCAAGGAAACAAGAGCAGTCCTGCAAGCAAGAAAAAATAGAGAATCTCCTGTAGCACAATTAACCTCAACCAGCTTTCTAAACTTAAAAGCTTTATTAATAATAGACACAGGCGCTGACGTTAATCTAATCAAGTTATGTGTCCTGCAGTCCGAACTTATGGTCACAGAAAATGAAGCAATTCACATAGCTGGAATCACCCCGACAAAGATTATAACTCTGGGAACAGTACAGATCTGTATAGTAAATAGTCCAGTAGTCTTCCAAGTAGTGCCATCGGACTTTCCATTAAATTCCGATGGAATACTAGGTCGCGAATACTGAAGGCAAGAGAAAGTGGAAATTTCTATCTGGCATAATACGATGGTGCCTCATTCTGATCCCATTAAGCCGATTTTCTTTATAGATCATAAATAAACTCAAGCTAGAGAGGCTTTGGAAGGAAGTAAGAAAAATACAAAGAGAAAAATTGTGATAAAAGCAAGAACAAAACAGGTAGTACCAATCGAAGTTGTGAACAAAGAACTTAGAGAAGGTTATCTACCAATAATAATATACATGGGCGATTCTTACGTAACTGCCCTACTTGGCGGCGTTAAAAAATACACCTAAATTAAAAAAATATATAATATATATTAAAAATATATAATCTGAAGTGTATTAGTGAATTTTAAAGGTATATATGAAAGTAACTGAAAACCAAATATACATAAATATATATATTATAACTTATATTATATTGCACTATAACTGCTGAAATTTCAGCTTTATGGCGTGTCCCTTATGCAAAATGTTAACTTTAATTTAATAATTTTTGGTGAAAATATCATTATTATAACTTAGCCTTTTTTATGCATAAAGTGTATATAATTATGAACAATTTAGATTTATATTGCACTTCATAATACCTTTTTCATACTTAAAAATCTGTAAAAATATTTTGTCCCTCAATTTTTCCAATTTTTGAACGCAATCTGTAAACTTATAATTAAGGTGTCATGTGTTTAGTTATTACGCTTTCTAATAAATTAAATCTCAATTTTAATCCATTACCACTAAATCACATGTAAAAAAATTTTAAAAAAGAAAAATTTTTGATTAAAAAAAAATTATTTTTGTGAAAATTGCATGGGTACAAAAAAAGCGTTTAGTTCCATGTCATTACTATTATATTACTGTAACAACTATTTGAAAGTATTGTTACCATTTCCTTTAAGTTTTCATGTGAAAAAAGCGATCTGCAGAAGGAATAGATTTATTTTGCAATATTGTAGAAGTGAGGTTAGAATAAATGTCAAATTCCAGGTCTATGGTATCACGTAAAATTTAAGCTCCATGGCCTATATAAAGTGTTCAGTGTGCTTCATGCAGAGAAACTTTTTTGTCTGTGGTGGTTATTTTAAAATATTATTCTATAAAGTAGTTTAGCAATGCCGGATTACACTGCTCGATCTCGATTTCAAATTATCCAATAAATAAAACGAAATATTCATTATTAAATATTGTATTTGCTGTTTTTTTATAAAATTTTATATATGTTAACTAATATCTAAAATACTGTTAGAATATTAAATAATTTATAAATTTATTATTTATTTTCGTTTGAGCAAAATATCAAAAAGAAATTTTTATTTTGTACAATATATTTGCAATAAAAGGATGTGGTTTAGCTCCACATGGCAGCCAATTTTCAAAAATTTGCTATTATTTTCGTATAAATATAGTTGTAGTAAAATCGTTTAAAATATACTTATATTACACCCTAATAAGAAAAATAAGTGCAGAGAAACATTAAATAAAAAAATTTTTTTTTACCAATACTAATCTTTAAATCGGGCAGTTACGCAAGAATCGACCACATGCATCTTTCTATGACATGATCGAATTTACACCAAAGACTAGATCAAAGAAATAAAACCTAGAGAAGGAATAAAAGTAAAATCATGTTTTTCCACGTTAAAAGTTATTGAAAGGTATCTCTACTATTTGTTTATTTATAAATAAACAAATTGTAAACAATTAAAATACTATTGATCTTTAAATTTTTCGTCCGCTATATCGGATCCGACATTTTGAATTTTTAAAATCTAACTTCAGATTCGTAATCTGCGACCCCGAAAACTATAATAGAACCTGAAATTAAAAATTTTTCTATATAGGAATAATTTAACCGTTCCGGTACAATTTTTTGACACTTAATTCAGCCGTCAGAGGGTTAAGACGCACAATTGATAAACTTTCAAAGCTTTGATCAATGCAGAAAGTCAAATCTTGTAGTATTTTAAAAGAGGGTTCTTTTATTATAAATGGTTAATTTACATCGTTGTCCAATGCTACTGCTTTGCCTCCAAACAAGACTCCTAATTTTATTCGAAAATTATCACAATTTATGGTTTGTAGTTCTTCTTCTCCGTCCAAATATGCCAAAATAATACTATTATAAGCTTTAAATAATTTCCAGTCTTGAAAATTAAAAGAAATGCTGCTTCGAGGGTGATTTGATATAAGTTTTAAAACACTCGTTAACTGTCCATTGTTTCTCAATTTTACTCCAGTAACTGCATGTTTTGCAAATGATGGATTTAAATTAAATGTAGTTAAGAGCATAAGTTGAGATTTTGGTATAAAAGACATTGAAAACTTCTGTAAATTCAATGTGATTATATTTTCCTCCTAAATACTTGAGTTTTAGCTTTTCTCTTAAAATCAGTTCTCGCAAATGAGGTAGTAATGTTTTATCTTCTCCCGTAGCATCAAAAATTCTTTTTTGGAGAAACACTGAAAACTGGTTTTCAGTTTTAACTCAAATTCTCTTGCTGAATTTCGTCTTCAAGATGCTTATATCAGTAATAAGGTAAACTTGATTTAACTCAAGATCACTTAATTTTTTTTTTGGTGGAAAAACTTTTCCTTTTGCAATTTTGTTTAATTTATCAAAATTCATATTTAATTTTTAAAAAAAATCCCTTGAAGAAAAGTAAATTTTAAGTTTAAGTTTTTAAATCTTGAATTTTAATTAAGAAATTATTAACAGAGAGTGCACACTCTACCATCAGCATGTTTTGAAATAAACTGAGGATGCTCTTCAGCCTAAACTCCTTATACAGATAACACTTTATGCTTTATCCATTTGTATCGCATTATTTACCATCCTTGTCACATTCTTTCTCACATTTAAAAAATTCCTGAGAGAAATAATAATTAATAAACTCAGGAAGCAATAAATTCTATTCTTGACAAATTCTTAGAAATCGGAAACCATAATCTAAGTATATGAGAGAGTATACACGTTGAAACTTGTCAAGGGTTGATCTTGTAAATTCCTTTCTGATGACGTAAGAGTATACACGTTGAAACTTGTCAATGGTTGACTTTGCAAATTCCTTTCTGATGACGTAAAAGACACGTTGACACTTGTCAAGAGTTGACCTTGCAAATTCCTTTCTCATGACGTAACACCCATCTTTAGGAAGTCACGGGGATACATACACACACATACTTACCTCACATACATACTCACTAACACTTCTTGGCCCAGAACCAACCTAGCATATCTACTTACAATAAACAGAAACAAAGCTAGAAATATTTTTTCTTCCATTCATGCACAAAAACTCATGTTTTTGTGCCGGTGAAGCATGGTTGAAGTCAAAGTTGTAGGTGAGATGACGTCAGACGGGAAAAAAGACTCACGGCAGTGAAAAAAAAGATGATGCGCAGACGCTAGGCATTTTTTTTCACTGTCGTGAGTCTTTTTTTCCGTCTGACGTCATCTCACCTAAAACTTTGACTTCAACCATGCTTCACCCGCACAAACGTGAGTTTTGCGCACTTGTGAAAGAAAATAACGTATGAACCGCGGGTGGACCTCGTTTATTGACTCACACAATGTTCTCCGAACTCGTCTTCGCACACGTTTCACTCGTGCTTCGACTCGTTCATCGAACATTATGCTCGTCAAAAAAACTCGGGTTTTCCACCCTTAGTGCATAATATACTATTTTGTAGGAATTGTTCAACTAATTTAAAAATAAAACAATTAAATTTCATAAAAATGTTGATTTACAAAAAAGTTATTTCTTTAAGAAAATTTTACTTAATATAAATTACAGTGCCACTCAAAAGGATTTGCCCACCCTACGGCATGCAAGGGCTTTGCAAAAAGTTTTGTATCCTCATTAATAATAAAGATAAATGCTTCATCAAATATTTATTTTAAAGTTTAAGTATTTGACATTAAACGACACCTAAACAAAATTAAATTGCTTAAATTAAAAAAAAAAAAATTTTCACTTTTTTTAAAAAATTTCAAATTAATACAATTTTTGAAGAAATCATCACATTTTAATTCTACAAATGTCATTTGAAAGCATTTTTTGTCACCTTTAAAACTATTTTTAGAAATTGCTCTACGATAATTTTTAAGGAAGATATGATCATTTGTTCATAAAAATAGCCTCTTTTAATTGTTGGTAACTTGAGAACAACTGACTTTTGGAAAAAATTGTTAAGGAACAAATTTGTCTTTTTGTGCGTAGAATTAGGAAAAAAATATTTGAACATTAAAAAAAAATTTTTTTATCGATATGTATTGGCATGTATGTTATCTGTTTTAAAATATATATACAAAGGAAAAATGGAATAAATTTTTTTTTAATGTTTAAATATTTTTTTCCTAATTCAACGCACAAAAAGGCACATTTTTTTCTGTAACAATTTTTTCCAAAAGTCAGTTGTTCTCAAGTTACCAACAATTGAAAAAAGAGGCTATTTTTATAAACAAATGATCATATCTTCCTTAAAAATTATCGTAGAGCAATTTCTAAAAAAATTTTTTAAAGGTGACAAAAAATGCTTTCAAATGACATTAGTAGAATTAAAATGTGAGGATTTCTTAAAAAATTGTATCAATTTAAAATTTTTTAAAAAAAGTGAAAATTTTTTTTTTTTAATTTAAGCAATTTAATTTTGTTTAGGTGTCGTTTAAAGTCAAATACTTAAACTTTAAAATAAATATTTGATGAAGCATTTATCTTTATTATTAATGAAGATACAAAACTTTTTGTAAAGCCCTTGCATGCCGTAGGGTGGGCAAATCCTTTTGAGCGGCACTGTATATTATACTTCTTGAGTTATTTTAACATTAAAAGTTTCAAAATTACCTTGAAAAGCATGTAATTATTAATGTTACTGTTTTAAGCTTTTTATTATCGTTTGTGCTGTTTGATATAAATTTATGTATTTTGGGCATTCTTTAAAATCAATTATTTTTGAAAAATTTGTTTTGTAGTTAGTAAAAAATACTTTAGAATTTAAGTTTTGAAACAATTTTGTCTTATTTTTGTTATAAAAAATGAAAAATAATTATAAAATTTTAATTTTATACGCGGCGTCATAAAAACTTTTAAAAAGTAACTTTAAAAATTACATGCGTTTCTAGTTAATTTTCAAACTTTTTTTCTTTAAATAACTCAAAAAGTGTAGTAGAAGTTTTATTTAGTAAGATTTACTTAAAGAAATAACTGTTTTTGTAAATATACATTTTTGTAAAATTTTAGTGATTTACATTCAAATTAGTTAAACAATTACTACAAAAAAAATATTTCTGGCTTTGTTTTTATTTATTGCTCTCTAGAATATCTAAGAAAAATTACTTCATACAGTAAAAACGATAAAAAATGTTTTTACCCATCTTTATAAATAAACAGACTTTGATGCACAAAATAGCCCCATCAGTGTGGCTATTTTGTGCACAACTTCGAGTTTCTATAACTCAGACAAAAATTTTTTTCCAGTAAGCTAACTCATAGGACACCTTAATTAGAATGTCTACATCGTAACTAAATAGTTAAATTCTTTATTTTTTCAACTTCTGAATTTTAATAAAGCAAATAGTGAAAAAGAGCGGTTTTGTGCACAAAATAGCACCAGTTGACGGTCACCTATAAAAATGTCAGTAACTTAAAAAGCAATAGTAATCTTGCTGCGCAAATTTTATAAATGTTAATTTTAATTAGAATTTTGATTTGACTCCTGCGACCAATTCTTGCGCAGATATCCTGACTCATAATTTGTAATTAGTAGACGGATAATCAGTCTCACGAAAACCGAACGGTGAAACGAATCGAACGAAGCAAACGTGCTTATAGAACTTTTATTATAATATTTCAAGTGTGACTTCAGTTAATATTTATACAATAAAGAGAACCGATCGAATAAAAAACAACCCCATTTATTCTCCTAAACTACAAACTAAATAATTAAGAAATTTAAGTGATTTTTATCTTTTCTTTGAAGAACTCTTTTTTAATTTAAACAAATTCACGTGTCAAGAAAACGTAATAGACATTGAGGCTTGTGCACGTTGTTCATGGTCCTTCGAGCCGGATCCGCGTATTGAAATTGTGGACAAAATAGTGGTTCAATATGTGGATTAAAACTTTGGTTTGTGAATGAAATCGTGAGACTCCTACTTTAAATTTGTGAATCGCAGTTCGGAAATCCAAAAACTGTTGGTGAATCCTGTTTGGCAGTTTGATATAATCATTTGTTCAGTCCGTTACTACTAAAGTGGCTGAAAAGATTAATTTTTACAATAAAGAATAAATTGATGAAAACTATATTCGAATTTGGAATCAACTGTCAGGGACCATTAGCTGGAAAGGAAGAATTTGGAGCATTCAATTCTTTGAGCAAGAACTTTTCTTCTTCTTATTTCATTTGGACAGAAGTGAGATTGATACTCTTCGTTTTTTAAATAAATTGACGACGATTATATTATTGGGAAATTGGCAGAGCAAAACTTCGGATACGTTTCTACTGACTTGGATTGCTGATTCATCATCTTCTATTTATCGTTTGATTGTATTCAAGTAAGCGTATTGTTTTGAAATTCTGTTAATCACCTTTAATTATAATCAAGTAAGCATATATTCTGATAATTGTTATTTGTATTGTGACTGGAAATATTAAACCTCGAAATTTTATTTCTTAAATTATAATTTTTTGACTGTCTTAATTATGGAATTAGAAACCGCTCGTCAAATTCGCACTGTTTCCAAATCTCGACTAATGAAATTTAAAACATTTTTGGATAAATGCTTAGATATTGAAACTAGAGATACAATAGACTTAGAAGAAATTCGCTTAAGAATAAAAAAAATTGAAGAGGTTTGGCATGAGTACGATAAAGCACAAAATATATTCGAGATTCTTGCTCCAGATCCGACTCATGAGGCTGAAAGAACAAATTTTGAGGACAATTATTTTAGAAATATTGCTATTGCTAATAAAATCATTAATGAATATATGCCTCGTGAACTCGTTTCTGGTCGCTTCCCTCTCCCCAAGCTTGATCTTCCCACTTTTACGGGTAATTATGAGGACTGGCTGGGATTTAAAGAATCATTTACCGCAATAATTCACGATGATTCTTCTATCCCGAAAATTCAGAAACTTAGATATTTGAAATCTTACATTCGAGGTATCGCGGCAAAGATGATTGAGATTCTACAAACGACAGAAGCCAATTATGAAATTGCTTGGAATTTACGTGACGAAAGATATAATAACACTAGAATAATTATACAAAATCATATGCAAGCTTTATTCGATTTATCATCTTTGTCAGCTAAAGATTCTGCCGTGGGTTTACGTGACTTATTAGATTCAGTTCTCAGACATTTTCGCGCATTAGAAGCTCTGAAAGAGCCTGTTGAAGGGTGGGGTACACCACTTGTGTGTCTGATAGCGAATAAGTTAGACAAAGAATCTCGAAGAGAGTGGGAACGGTCAATTAAGGGGAGTGGGATGCCCACGTTTGAGGAATTACTTGCGTTTCTACGTGAAAGGTGTCAAATTTTAGAGGCTATAACTCCTGATTGTATTGATCATCCAAAAAATAATTTAAAGACAGGATTTAAGAGAAATCCTAATATACAAAAAAATCAATAAGGAAAAACATTTCTTAATACTCAGACTACTAGTTGTTGTTCTATTTGCAGCGGTGATCATTATGTTTGGAGTTGTGGAGAGTTTGCAGGTCTATCGGTGAATGAAAGAATACAATTAACAAAAAAGAAGGGTCTTTGCTAAAACTGTCTTAAGGCTAATCATTTACTTAATAATTCTAAGTCTACAAATTGTACGATTTGCGGTCGACGTCATCTTAACCTATTACATTTAGAAAGAAAAATTGAATCAAATTTAAATTTAGAAAAAATTAAAAATAGTACTGATAAGTTAAAAAATTTACATGTTATGGATTCTTCAAGGGTTATGCTGTCTACCGCATTGATCTATACATACGATAGTAATGGGAAAAAACATACATGTTGGGTGTTGTTGGACAACGGTTCTTAACCCAATTTAATGACAACTGAACTTGCTGATAAATTGAATCTTAAAAGGAAGCGTTTAGAATCATCAGTGGAAGTGCTTAATAGTCAAGAAACAGTTAGTAGGGAATGGGTTGTAACTAAATTTGAATCTAAAACTTCGAATTATTCAGTGACACTTAATTTTTTATTGTTTTCACGTATCACTGGCAATCTTCCTGCTGTTCCTATAAAGATACCCTTAAAATCCCAAATCATCTCAAGTTGTCCGATCCTAATTTTCATAGGCCATCTAAAGTGGAAGCATTGATAGGAGGAGAATTTTTTTATGATTTATTATGCAGTGGTAAAATTTCTCTGGCATTGCCAAAAACTTACGCGCCAAATACACATCTGGGATGGATCATAACTGGGAAGGCGGATTTTGAATGGAAGAGCCAGCGATTGTCTTGTAATTTAGTTAGAGATACAATTGACCAGGATCTCGAAAGATTTTGGACCCTGGAAAATTTCGAAGAGAAGCTGCACCTTTCAACGGAGGAAGAGGCTAGCGAACAGCACTTTCGTGAGAATGTTCGACGAGATCAACAAGGACGATACATTGTTCGACTTCCGTTTAATGGAAAGCAGCATCAACTAGGCTCAACATACGAACTTGCTCGACGTAAGCTTCTTATACTTGAGAGAACATTAGGTCGAGACCAGACCTTGAGAGATCAATATCATCAATTTATGAGAAATTATGAAGAACTTGGACACATGCGTCTCATGTCGACTAATGACAAGGAGAGCTACTATATTCCACATCATGCGGTGATAAAAGAGTCAAGTCTCACGACCAAGCTCAGGGTTGTGTTTAATGCTTCAGCTCGATCAACTACGGGATTATCACATAACGATACTTTATTAGTGGGTCCTGTTTTTCAAGATGGAGTTTTTGAGTTGATTCTTCGATTTCGTCAGCACAATTTTGTACTTACCGCTGATGTGGAGAAGATGTTCCGACAATTTCTGATTCACCCCGAGGACAGACAATTTCAGAAAATATTGTGGCGTTACCATGAGAAGGAACCTTTAAGAACGTACCATCTACAAACGGTGACTTATGGTTTGTCTGCTGCTCCTTTTTTGGCTACTCGATGTCTGGCACAACTGGCTGAAGATGAAGGACAGTCGTATCCAGAGGCAGCTGAAGCTTTAAAGAATGATGTTTATGTCGACGACCTACTTACGGGTGCTGAAACATTGGGATCAGCTAGAATACTTCGAAATCAGTTAATGGTTGTGACTGAGAGTGCCGGATTACGGTTTTGCAAGTGGGCATCTAATGATGCGAGTTTAATCAAGGATCTTCCTGATTGTTCCAATATGACACGTCAAAAAATTTGTGAAGAAAACGTGCCAAGAACCTTGGGTGCTAGCTGGTATCCTTTCAAGGACACATTGAATTTTGATGTAAATTTGGATCCAAGAAGAGAAGATATGTCTCAGAGGATTATGTTGTCACAGATTGCTCAATTGTACGATCCACTAGGATTGGTAGCGCCAGTTGTTGTCTTCGCAAAAATAAGAATGCAGGATTTGTGGAAGCTGGCCTTGGGATGGGATGATCCTGTACCAGAAGCATTGGCAACATTGTGGTATGATTTTCAAGAACAATTAAAGTTACTAAATACTTGGAGTATTCCAAGAGCAGTCAAGGTCACGGAGTGCAATGACCTTTAGCTTCATGGTTTCGCTGACGCCAGCGAGAAGGCGTATGGCGCATGTGTATACTTAAGGTCATCAAATCAACAGGGTTGTCATTCAATGTTGCTGTGTGCCAAATCACGAGTGGCACCGGTTAAGACTGTGACACTTCCTCGACTGGAGTTATGCGCTGCAGTCTTATTGGTGAAACTTTATAATGTGGTCAAAGCTTCACTAAAATTAAGCTTTGAAAAAACAACATTTTGGTTGGACTCCACAATATCATTGAATTGGATTAACACTGCACCATATACACTGAAAACATTCATCGCCAATAGGGTGAGCAAAATACAAACTACTACCAACACTTCAGATTGGAAACATGTGCCAACAAAGGAGAATCCAGCGGATTGCATTTCTAGAGGACAATTACCTCGAGATTTCTTAGAAAATTCACTGTGGATGAATGGTTCAGGTTGGTTGAGAGAATCAGAATCATTGTGGCCCAATAATCCGTTACAACGCATTAAAGTTCCTGAAATCAAGAAAACTCATGTTTTACTGAAAACATTGACTCAAGAATCAGATCTTTGGAAACGATATTCATCATTATCCAGATTGATTTCCATAGTGTCTTACTGTTTACGATTCGTAAAAAAATTGAAAAAAGAAACATGTACTTCAGGATTATTGAGTGTCGCTGAACGGAAGGAAACCTTAAGAAAAATTATTCTACTCGTGCAGCATGAGAGACTACGGGACGAGATTCAGGCGTTAACAAAGAAAGGGGAACTTTCAAGGAATTCAAGAATTTTGACACTACGACCCTTTATGGAGGATGTATTATTACGGGTGGGGGGTAGAATCAAAAAGGCTGATATTGATTATGATCAAAAACACCCTATTTTACTTTCTAAAAATTATCCCTTTACCGATCTAGTGATACGTGATTGTCATGAAATAACTATGCATGCTGGATGTAATGCAACTTTGTACGCGATAAGACAGAGCTATTGGATTGTTGACGGCAGAGCAATGGTTAGAAGAATTATACAGTCATGTATTAAATGCTTTAGGGTAAATCCAAGGGATGTAAATTATTAAATAGGTAACCTTCCTAAGGTTAGGCTTACTGCGAGTCGACCTTTTGATAGCACAGGCATCGATTGTGGTTATTTTTATGTTAAAGAGAAAAAGCACAGAAATAGAAATAAAGTCAAGGTGTACGCCGCAATTTTTGTATGTTTGGCCACTAAATGGAATTGGTCAGCGATCTGACAACAGAGTCCTTTTTGGGTGCTCTACGGAGGTTTTTTTCTAGAAGAGGTAAACCTAGGAGCCTTTATTCAGATAATGCGACTAATTTTATCGGCGCAGATAATGAGTTACGGACACTTCACGAATTTCTAGTTTCAAATGATCATAATGATAAGATCACTCGTGCATTAACAGAAAAAGGAATTGATTGGCATTTTATTCCAGCTCGCACTCCCCATTTCGGGGGTGTGTGGGAAGCCGCAGTGAAGTCTCTGAAACATCATATGCGCAGAACAATTGGCGAAACCTTATTTACATATGAGGAATTAGAAACTTATATGTGCGAGATAGAAGCGGTGCTTAATTATAGATCATTAACGCCGATGTTATCCGATCCTTATGACCTGCAGGCTCGCACACCTGGACATTTTTTGATTGGACAGGCTTTGGTGGCTCTGCCTTCTCATGATTTTTCTCAGGAAAAAGTTAATCGTCTGTCCACTTGGCAACACATTTAAAAGTTAAAATTGGATTTGTGGCAACGCTGGCAGAGGGAGTATTTATCAAAATTAAATATTAGAAGTAAATGGAGTACTGCTCAGCCTAATATAATAAAGGTTGGTACTTTAGTTGTCTTAAAAAATGAAAATTTACCGCCCTTACGTTGGGCTCTAGGCAGAGTTACTGAAGTGCATCCTGGCGATGACGGAGTGATAAGAGTTGTTACTGTTAAGACTAAGAGTGTAGAATTTCGACGAGGTGTAAAAAAAGTATGTCCACTACCTATTGAAAATTAAGTGTATTTGAACGCGATCGTTCAAGAGCGGCGGCATGTTGCTGCGCAAATTTTATAAATGTTAATTTTAATTAGAATTTTGATTTGACTCCTGCGACCAATTCTTGCGCAGATATCCTGACTCATAATTTGTAATTAGTAGATGGATAATCAGTCTCACGAAAACCGAACGGTGAAACGAATCGAACGAAGCAAACGTGCTTATAGAACTTTTATTATAATATTTCAAGTGTGACTTCAGTTAATATTTATACAATAAAGAGAACCGATCGAATAAAAAACAACCCCATTTATTCTCCTAAACTACAAACTAAATAATTAAGAAATTTAATTGATTTTTATCTTTTCTTTGAAGAACTCTTTTTTAATTTAAACAAATTCACGTGTCAATAAAACCTAATAGACATTGAGGCTTGTGCACGTTGTTCAAGTAAACTGTTGATTCGACAAGCAGAATTAGTGTTTCTAATTAGTGTTAATTAGAATGTCTACAGCGTAACTGAATAGTTAAATTCTTTATTTTTTTAACTTCTGAATTTTAATAAAGCATATAGTAAAAAAAGAGCGGTTGTGTGCACAAAATAGCACCAGTTGACGGTAACCTATAAAAATGTCAGTAACTTAAAAAGCAATAGTAAACTGTTGATTCGACAAGCAGAATTAGTGTTTTAAAATGGTTTGTTTTAAGTCTGAATAACACTTGGATGTTTTTTGTTGAACATCTGGCAATGACACAATTTTATGATCGATCATGACCAACCCCCAAACTCACCCCTTATCGATATTTCCATTATTTATAACTGTTACTCACTGTTGTGAACTAAATGATTCTTTTCAAGCCTGACTAACACTTGGATGTTTTTTGTTAGACATCCAGCAATGACATCATTTGATGACAAATCATGATCAACCCCTCAAACTCGCCCCTTATCTATAATTCCATCCCTTAAGACTGTTACCCACTTTTGTGAACTAAATGATTTTTTTCAAGCCTGACTAACACTTGGATGTTTTTTGTTAGACATCCAGCAATGACATCATTTGATGCGCAGTCATAATCAACTTCTCAAACTCGCCCCTTATCAATAATTTCATCCCTTGTGACTGTTACTCACTTTTGTGAACTAAATGATTTTTTTCGAGCCTGACTAACACTTAGATGTTTTTTGTTGGACATTCAGCAAAAACATCAGTTAATAACCGGACATGATCAACCCCTTAAACTTACCCTTTATCGATATTTTCACCCCAAATGATGTCATTGCTGGATGTCTAACAAAAAACATCCAAGTGATATTTAGGCCTGAGAAAAATCATTTTGTTCACAAAAGTGAGTAGCAGTCTTGTGGGATGAAAATATCGATAAGGGGTGATTTTAACGGGTTGAACATATTGCCGCATCAAGTGATGTCATTGCTGGATGTCCAACAAAAAACATCCAAGTGTTAGTCAGACTTGTAACAAACCACAACACTAATTTTACTTGTCGAATCAACACTTTACTATTGCTTTTTAAGTTACTGATATTTTTATAAATTATATTTCAATAATATCGATTTTTTAGCAGTTAAACGTTATACTAGAGATTTTCACGAGTATTAAAAAAAAAAAAAAAAATCGGTTCTTTTTTGAGTTGTCGGTAGACTTTTGTCCAAAAAAAGAGCTTTTGGACACACTCTGCGTCGGCAAACCTATAATACTAGGACGTCAGTAAGACCGCAGTTTAGGCGTGCAGGAGCCCCTTCATTTCAACTTCAGACCTAAAACCGGTGCTCTGTTACACCTAGGGCTACCGGCTGAACAGTCTTCTCGATATTGTGTCTGCAGTTAAACCAACCGGTGCTCCTGCACGCCCAAATTGTGGCAGTACCGATGCCCCAGTTTTATAGGCTTGTGTAGTGAGTGAACGTCGCTCGCGATAAGATGCAGAAATGCCGTGCTGTGCCGTAACGTATTCTTTGACGTCTAATATCTCGAAAACAAAAAAAATTCGGGCTTCTGAAATTTGGTATACTTATAGCTAAAAAAACTCCGCTTTTGATTGCAATATTTTATTTTAAATTTAGACTGACCAATTTTTGTGAAAATAGCAAATTAAATATTAATTATAAAATATTAGGTTCAAATTTTCAAAATATTAAAAATAAAATTTTCCAATAAAAAGAGTTTAAAGAAAAATCTTTAAGTAAAATATTTTACGAAATTTGTTTTATTACATCTAAAGACAGAAAAAAATTAAGAATGTAGACGTTTTCAAGCAAATTTGATAAAATTGGCCCCTGTATCCCCACCAATTTTTCAAAAAAGTCAAAAAAAAGTTTAATTTATATTAGCACTGGGCAGGACAATAAATTTCTTAAGTTTTAATTTTTTTGAAGGAGGTGGATTTTTATCTTGGGGTATTACACGTAAAATGCCTCATATCTGTTAACTCTATTCTGTGGGATTAAGTTTATGAACGATGTTACGGCACGACGGATTTTTGGAAAGAGAGGATAGGGTGAAATCCCATGTTAGCTGAAAGCGTTAAACCGAAAATAGAAAATCATGAGAGTGAGAGTGTAAACAATAGCAACCTAGAGTAATTTTCAAAATACGTACTTGCAACAATGTTAATTGGCCCAGTTCCAGCCACAGGTACTAAGATTTTTGCATTTACATCATAATCAGCGTCGAGGATTACTTCTTTGAACGTTACTTCTACATCAAATTGTTGTTTCTTCAAATGTGAATGTAAATCATTTACTTTAAAGTTTGAAAGTCCATAAAGTTTAACGTTACGGGCAAAAGCTTTTAAATTTGGTAAGTCCGACAATGAAACCTTATCCAAAACCATTGGTTCAATTGAAGGAACGTTAATTTCAGGGATGCCTTCTTTTAGTTTGCCTCGTAATCCTTCAACAGAATTTAAAATGCATTCATCTAAGTTAGGATTCCTACGTCCACATATTTGAATGTAATATGCTGAAAATCAAACAAAATTACATAAGTCTGTGTTAAACTTATTGTTACACCAAAATATTAATTAAATATTAACTAAAGAGTATAAGGGAAAACGAGTAGAGCTACTTTTATCTAATGAAAGAATGAATAAAAATGTTTTTTAATTTTAAAAAATTTAATTAACTAAAGAAACTTAAAATAAAAATTCTACGACGTCATAAAGTCTAAGACATGTTGAAAACGTCAATTCACAATGGAGTGTCCGGAAAAAGCAAAGAAAGCAAAAATTTTACTAGGCGCATTTTGATTAAGCCAACAATAATTGTTGTTGGACCCAATTTCAAATTACTCGATAATTACTTTAAAA
Source organism: Ganaspis brasiliensis (assembly GCA_037103525.1). Classification (NCBI taxonomy): domain Eukaryota; kingdom Metazoa; phylum Arthropoda; class Insecta; order Hymenoptera; family Figitidae; genus Ganaspis; species Ganaspis brasiliensis. The sequence continues at coordinate 1,418,129 of JAZKLR010000232.1, forward strand.
CAATATTTTTCCTAACCTAGGGGTACATTTTAAAACAAAACTAGGATACTATGAGTACTTTTTTGAGTGAATACAGGACCTCAAAATTTGCCCGTTCTTTGTCCCTCAATTTTCGTAACGAAACCTGCGTAATACACTACCTTATGGTATGACATTAAATACAAATAAGTTTAAAAAAGAGTATGATCAGTGAGCACAGTTGGCTTAAAAATGTTCTACAAACGTATTTTTGAAAACGTTCTTTGAAGGCCTTTGAACATTGGAGAAAAAAGGTCCATTAATTACGTGAGGTAAAAATAAGGAGGGGGTCTGTCTAAATTTTACTTTCTAATTTTAAACAGAACACGTTTTTCTACACAAAGAAAAATCTGTTGCGATTATTGCTTGAAATCATTTGTGCATTTTTTCCATAATTCTATTGATGATATATTTCTTACAGGGGGTCAATTGTGTAATTTGATCTCATTCTCATCTCATCTCGTTCTCATCTCATCTCACCGACTTTCAATTTTTTCTCACTTTTGAAGTTTAATATTTTGATAGTGTAGTTTTTCCACATGGTTATTAATGTTAAAATTTCAGTACAAACTAATGCACACTAGTGTCCTAACGGACAAATACATGCGCACTAGTGTTCTAACCTATAAACACATGTGCACTAGTGTCCGAACCTACAAATACATGCGCATTAGTGTCCTAACCTACAAATACATGCGCATTAGTGCCCTAACCTACAAATACATGCGCATTAGTGTCCTAACCTATAAACACATGCGCACTAGAGTCCTAACCTACAAATACATGCGCATTAGTGTCCTAACCTATAAAAAAATACTCACTAGTGCCCTAACCAACAAACACATGCGCACTAGTGTCCGAACCTACAAATACATGCGCATTAGTGTCCTAACCTACAAATACATGCACATTAGTGCCCTAACCTACAAATACATGCGCATTAGTGTCCTAACCTACAAATACATGTGCAATAGTGTCCTGACCTATAAATACATGCGCATTAGTGTCCTAACATATAAACACATACGCACTAGTGCCCTAACCAACAAATACATGTGCAGTAGTGTCCGAACCTACAAATACATGCGCATTAGTGTCCTAACCTATGAACATATGTGCACTAGTGCCCTAACCTACATATACAGGCGCACTAGTATTCTAACCTATAAAAACATGCGCACTATGTCCTAACCTACAAACACATGCGCACTAGTGTCCGAACCTACAAATACATGCGCATTAGTGTCCTAACCTACAAATACGTGCACATTAGTGTCCGAACCTACAAATACATGCGCATTAGTGTCCTTACTTACGAACAAATGCACAGTAGTGCCCTAAAGCACAAATAGATGCGCAGTAGGGTTATACTAAGTCAACACTAGTGCGCTTGTACTCGTAGGTTCGGACACTAGTGCGTATGTGTCTGTTTGCTTAGTCTCAAGTGCGCATGTGTCTATAGGTTGAGACACTAGTGCCTATGTATTTGTAGGTTAAGACACAAGTGCGCATGTATTTGTAGGTTAGAACTCTAGTACGCATGTGTTTATAGGTTAGGACAGTAATGCGCACGTATTTGTAGCTTAGGACACTAGTTTACATGTGTTTGAACGTTGGGCCACAAGTGCACATGTATTTGTAGATTAGGACTCCAGTGCGCATGTGTTTATAGGTTAGGACACTAATGCGCATGTATTTATAGGTTAGGACACTTATGCGCATGTATTTATAGGTTAGGACTCTAGTGCGCATGTGTTTATAGGTTAGGACACTAATGCGCATGTGTTTATAGGTTAGGACACTAATTGCACATGTGTTTGTAGGTTAGGACTCTAGTGCGCATGTGTTTATAGGTTTGGACACTAATGTGCATGTATTTGTAGGTTAGGACACTAGTGCACATGTGTTTGAAGGTTGGGCCACAAGTGCACATGCATTTGTAGGTTAGGACTCTAGTGCGCATATGTTTATAGGTTAGGACATTAATGCGCATGTATTTATGGGTTAGGACACTAATGCGCATGTATTTGTAGGTTAGGACTCTAGTGCGAATGTGTTTATAGGTTAGGACTCTAGTGCGCATGTGTTTATAGGTTAGGACACTAATGCGCATGTATTTGTATGTTAGGATTCTAGTGCGAATGTGTTTATAGGTTAGGACACTAATGCGCATGTATTTTTTGGTTAGGACACTTATGCGCATGTATTTATAGGTTAGGACACTAATGCGCATGTATTTATAGGTTAGGGCAATAATGCGCATGTATTTGTAGGTTAGGACACTAATGCGCATGTATTTGTAGGCTAGGACACTAGTGTGCATTAGTTTGTACTAAAATGTTAACATTAACAACCATGTGAGGAAAACTACACTATCAAAATATTAAACTTCAAAAGTGAAAAAAAATTGAAAGTCGGTGAGATGAGATGAGAACGAGATGAGATGAGAATGAGATCATATTACACAATTGACCCCCAGGACGTAAAGTTTTTGCTCCCCAGTTGAGAAAACTTGTAAATGATCTTGGACAAGTTCTTATATGATTCCTTGTACCTGATCAGTGGTACGAACTTGTACAAGACCTTGTGTGGCTCGTCAAAGAAATTGGAACATGTTTATGTACAAGTTCTGGTGTAAGGTCCCGTACAAGAACACTTACTCGTACAAGACCTTATACATGTGCTTGTACATGTTGTCCAGTCAAATAAGCATTTTTTCAAGTTATAACTTCGAACTGAAGTTTTCTTCGTCTAAAAGCTTCATTTTGGGGCCCAAATAAAGTACCTAACTTTGGTACTTCGAACTCCTACCGGAACCCGGAAATTTCTTTTGAAAAGTGTGCACAACCTCTGAAAAAAAAACCGTTTTTTTCGTGATTTTAGCCAAAAATCTGTATTTTTTAGTTTTTTGTGTACCGTTTTTAACTCAACTATTTTTCGAAAAAGTGGTCTACAGAAAAGTTAAAGCCCACTAAATTTGGAATAATTAAAAAAAAAACCAATGTCGTAACCCTACACTGAGAAAACTCTGGACCGAATACCGCACGAGCGGTTTTTGCTTATTTTGCACATTATTACTGCGGGCGAGAATTGCACAAATCCATGCTAGTTTTTCACCGATCCGTGCGGTAGCCGCACGGGCCGTGCTAATATCGCATATCCTTATTGCTTTTTCTGATATAGTGTCTAATGCGAAGAACGAACCGTACGTATTCATGCGTTATTAGCATTAGATTTGTCTCAGTGTAATAGTGTCCAAATACAACTTGTCAAAGTTGACCACTTTTCTGAATAAATCTGAGCAGGCCTATTTTCTTCGTATAAATAATCTTTTTTTTTATCTTTACAATGTTGACATACAAGAACGTTAACTTAAAATTATTAAATTGTGCGTAAAGCATAAAACAATATTTTATTTTTAAAATTTACTGTATTATATTATAATTTTTTTTAAAAATGCACAATTTTTGACCAAAACCTAAAAACTTTTAATCCGAGGCTACTCTCACAAAAAATTGTACTGTTTCAAAAGATTTCTTACATGTCTAAATGAATAGTTGAATATGATGATAAAATGACTTTATAAGTCTGCCAATCAGATGGCGTGACCGGAGGGGTGGGGGAACCCCATAATGTGTAGGTAGTTCTTAACATGCATATTGACTTATTTCAAAACACACCAAACTTGTCCTACGATTTATTCGGAGTTCAATGTGAGTTTTAAAATCAGTCTGTCGCTTAGATCGTGTAATCTTCCCAATCTGCTGGGGGGGCATGTCATTTTTAATATATGTGAATCGACTTACTTTGAAACATTCCAAACTTAGGATGTGGTCAATTTAGAGTGTAATAAGAGCTTTAAAATCAGCCTGCCAATTGCTTCGTGTGATCCCCCACTAAACTTCCAAGGGGGGGGGGGCAGTAACTAACTACATATGAATTGACGTATTTCAAAACACTTCATTCATGGTATCGGGTCAGTTTTGAGTGTAATAAGAGCTTTAAAACCAGTCTGACGATTTGATCGCGTGACTTCCCCTAGTCTTCCAAAGGGAGGCCTTGTAATTACCTACATATGAATTGACTTATTTCAAAACACTTGAAACTTGGTATTTGGTTAGTTTGCTGGAGAGTAATAACAGCTTTAAAACCATTCTGCTGCTTTGATCGTGGGCCCTTAGTCTTCCGAGGGGGGATGGTATATAATTTACTATATGTGAATTGACTTTTTTCAAAACACTTTAAACTTAGTATATGAATAATATGATTAAAATATGATTAATGATTAAACCAGTGTGACGCTTCGACCATGTGACCCCCTCTCTAGTCTTCCGGGGGCAGAAAATGTTATTTACTATATATGAAGTGACTTATTTTAGGCCATTTAAAATTGATATATAATCAATTAGGAGAGTAATAAAACTTTAGAAATCATTATGCCATTTATATCATTCCTCCCCTCCCACCGGATAACTAGTGGGGGGCTACGATTCAAGGCGCATCCTTTTTTTTAAAGTTATATTTCTAAAAATATTAATCGTACATTAACATGTACGATACATGTACATGTAACGTACGTAACACTTGAAAGTAGGTTGTATAACATATTAGAAATCAGACGGACTTTAAACTCTTATAACACTCAAAACGGACCAGATACCACGTTTAAAGTGTTTTGAAATAAGTCAATTCACATATAGTAAATAATATACTATCCCCCACCCCGGAAGACTAAGAGCCCACGATCAAAGCAGCAGAATGGTTTTAAATCTGTTATTACTCTCCAAACTAACCAAATACCAAGTTTCAAGTTTTTTAAAATAAGTCAATTCACATATGGTCGATTCTTGCGTAACTGCCCGATTTCAAGATAAGTTTTGGTAAAAAAAAAATTTTTTTTATTCAATGTTTTTCTGCACTTATTTTTCTTATTAGAGTGTAATATAAGTATATTTTAAACGATTTTACTACAACTATATTTATACGAAAAAAATAGCAAATTTTTGAAAATTGGCTGCCATGTGGAGCTGAACCGCATCCTTTTATTGCAAATATATTGTACAAAATACAAATTTCTTTTTGATATTTTGCTAATACGAAAATAAATAATGAATTCATAAATTATTTAATATTCTAACAGTATTTTAGATATTAGTTAACATATATAAAATTTTATAAAAAAACAGCAAATACAATATTTAATAATGAATATTTCGTTTTATTTTTTGGATAATTTGAAATCGAGATCGAGCAGTATAATCCGGCATTGCTAAACTACTTTATAGAATAATATTTTAAAATAACCACCAGAGATAAAAAGTTTCTCTGCATGAAGCACACTGAACACTTCATATAGGCCATGCAGCTGAAATTTTACGTGATACCATGGAGCTGAAATTTGACATTTATTCTAACCTCACTTCTACAATCTTGCAACATAAATCTATTCCTTCTGCAGATCGCTTGTTTCACATGAAAACTTTAAGAAAATGGTAACAATACTATCAAATAGTTGTTACAGTAATATAATAGTAATGACATGGAACTGAACGCTTTTTTTGTATACATGCGATTTTCACAAAAATAATTTTTTTTTTAGTAAAAATTTTTCTTTTTTAAAATTTTTTCCAAGTGTGATTTAGTGCTAATGGATCAAATTTGAGATTTAACTTATTAGAAAGCATAATAACTAAACACATGACACCTTAATTATAAGACTACATATTGCGTTCAAAAATTGGAAAAATTGAGGGACAAAATATTTTTACAGATTTTTAAGTATGAAAAAGGTATTATGAAGTGCAATATAAATCTAAATTGTTCATAAATATATACACTTTATGCATAAAAAAGGCTAAGTTATAATAATTATATTTTCACCGGAAATTATAAAATTAAAGTTAACATTTTGCATAAGGGACACGCCACGGAGCTGAAATTTCAGCAGTTATAGTGCAATATAATAGAAGTTATAATATATATATTTATGTATATTTGGTTTTCAGTTACTCTCATATATACCTTTAAAATTCACTAATACACTTCAGAATATATTTTTAATTTAGGTGTATTTTTTCAACGCCGCCAAGTAGGTCAGTTACGTAAGAATCGCCCATATAGTAAATTATATACCATCCCCCCTCGGATGACTAAGGGCCCACGATCAAAGCAGCAGAATGGTTTTAAAGCTGTTATTACTCTCCAGCAAACTAACCAAATACCAAGTTTCAAGTGTTTTGAAATAAGTCAATTCATATGTAGGTAATTACAAGGCCTCCCTCTGGAAGACTGGGGGGAGTCACGCGTTCAAATCGTCAGACTGGTTTTAAAGCTCTTATTACACTCAAAACTGACCCGATACCATGAATGAAGTGTTTTGAAATACGTCAATTCATATGTAGTTAGTTACTGCCCCCCCCCCCCCCTGGAAGTTTTGTGGGGGATCACACTAAGAAATTGGCAGGCTGATTTTAAAGCTCTTATTCCACTCTAAATTGACCACATCCTAAGTTTGGAATGTTTCAAAGTAAGTCGATTCACATATATTAAAAATGACATGCCCCCCCCCCCAGCAGATTAGGAAGATTACACGATCCAAGCGACAGACTGATTTTAAAACTCACATTGAACTCCGAATAGATCGTAGGACAAGTTTGGTGTGTTTTGAAATAAGTCAATATGCATGTTAAGAACTACCTACACATTATGGGGTTCCCCCACCCCTCCGGTCACGCCATCTGATTGGCAGACTTATAAAGTCATTTAATCATAATATTCAACTATTCGTTTAGACATGTAAGAAATCTTTTGAAATAGTACAATTTTTTGTGAGAGTAGCCTCGGATTAAAAGTTTTTAGATTTTGGTAAAAAATTGTGCATTTTTAAAAAAAATTATAATATAATACAGTAAGTTTTAAAAATAAAATATTGTTTTATGCTTAACGCACAATTTAATAATTTTAAGTTAACGTTCTTGTACGTCAACATTGCAAAGATAAAAAAAAAGATTATTTATACGAAGAAAATAGGCTTGCTCAGATTTATTCAGAAAAGTGGTCAACTTTGACAAGTTGTATTTTGGACACTATTAAGGTTACGACATTGGTTTTTTTTTAATTATTCCAAATTTAGTGGGCTTTAACATTTCTGTGAACCACTTTTTCGAAAAATAGTTGGGTTAAAAACGGTACACAAAAAACTAAAAAATACAGATTTCTGGCTAAAACCACGAAAAAAACGGGTTTTTTTCAGAGGTTGTATCTCAGTCAATTTTGTAGTTACAGGGATCAATTTTTTTTTAAATTGATCAGAATTTTATACACTTTCTATTTTGTCATAACTATTTAGACGCTAAAATGTAATGGGACACAGCAATTCACAAAAAACTGATTTTTGGCACACTTTTCAAAAGAAATTTCCGGGTTCCGGTAGGAGTTCGAAGTACCAAAGTTAGGTACTTTATTTGGACCCCAAAATGAAGCTTTTAGACGAATGAAACCTTAGTTCCAAGTTAAAACTGAATTTACCCTAATTTCTGACTAATTTAACTGGACTAATGTTTTTGTGCACGTTCTTGTAAATGTTCTTATACATGTTCTTGTACAGGTTCTTGTATAGGTTCTTGTACAGGTTCAAAAAACAAAAAAATTAACACTGACGAGTTTCGAACCTGTCAAACCCGCATATAACTCATCTAACGACATACTTTAATACCTCACGGCCATTGTTAAATAGAAGTAATTATACAAAATCTTAATCATATCATAGAAAAGGTAAACTTGTATAAGAACCTGTATAAGAACTTGTACCAGTAAGTGTTCTTGTACGGGACCTTATACCAAAACTTGTACATATAAACATGTTCCAATTTCTTTGAAGGAGATCACACAAGTTCTTGTACAAGTTCATACCACTGTTCAGGTACAAGAAATCATATAAGAACTTGTCCAAGATCATGTACAAGTTTTTTCAACTGGGTCTGGCTTGGTCTAAAAACTATATTTCGCATATTTCAAAGAAAAATAAAAAATCTCACCTCAGGGGAAAGGTGTACCATATCTTGTCAAGGGGAGGGGGGGCTCTAGATTGAAAAAAATACCTTACTTAATTAAGGTGAGATTACAGTGATTTTTTTTTAAAAAATCGAAATTATTTTTTGTACATTTTTGGTTAGTATAATTATCTAAAAAGGCGGAAAAATTAATCTAAAGTAAAAAAAAAACCTCGAAAATTTGTATTTTTTATTAATTAACTAACTGTAGTACGTAATTTTTAAATTAACAGTTTTTTTGGTACACCCCTTGAAAGAGCAGTTCTTAAACTTTCCCAAATCTTGAAAAAAAACTGTATTTTTTCTTTAATTGACAAATGATTGTGAAATTTTTTGGCGAAAAATAAAAAATTATTTCTTTTGTCGTTAAATTTTTCTCAAAATAGAATGTTAGAAAATTTATTCAGTTAGAAGTTTCCAATAGATCATGAAGAGATTCTACTGATTGTTCAGAATAATATCCCAAGCTTCGTTGTGTCTCAGTACAAAATTCCGCAGCGTGTTTGAAGTGAATTTGGGTTTTAGGAATTATTCTTAATTCGGCAGCTAAGTAAGAAGCACGAAAGTTTTATATATATTCCTCAAAATTTGGCTTCAAATCTTCAGAGAAACTCGAATCCACGACCAATTTTAATTTTCATAAGCTTTCTACGTACTTTAGTCATCCCAAATTACATTTTGATCGCAAAATGTCAACATTTTTTAGTAATTTTTAGCAGCTATTGCCAACAAAAGCTGGAGTTCCCCCATAAGTAGCTTGTCTTGACACCCCACAGGATTTGACTCATTCTAAATCATCGGTTTCAAACTCTTTCATCATTGTGTCAAATATTATATTTACTGTTCCAAATAGCAAGTGCAACTCAGGAGGAGGTATGATGTTTATGATTTTCGCAATTTTATTAAAAGCGTCTTGAAAAACATGATAATTGACACAATTTTTATAGTTTTTGGCAAACTTTTTAACAAAACAATTTTGTTTAAAGTTTTCGAAATTTTGCGAGATACTTGCTACGATAGCGCACAGCCCCACAAAAAAAAAAGTGTCATGTACTTTTGACCGGAATACACTTGCCCTATGTATTTTGACGCGCTGAACACGAATCCGAAGTCCATTTTGCTCCATCACGTCAGGATTTTTTTCTAACCTCAAAAAACATGTCGAATTTTGAGAGGTAGGCGATTTTTTAAAAAAATTTATGGATTTACTTCAAACTTGGTATCTGGGTGTTTTTTGGGTCGCTGATTACGAATCTGAAGTTAGATTTTCAAAATTAAAAATGGCGGATCCAATATGGCGGACGAATTTTGAAAAAATTAGAAGATTTACTTCAAACTTGGTATCCGGGGTTTTTTTGGGTCGCTGATTGCGAATCTGACGTCATATTATCGAAATTTTTATGAAATTTGGTATCGTCAGGTTTTTAAGTTGCTGAGTGTGATTTCGAAGCGAGTTTCTCACATTTTCAAATATGACTTCTATTACAATTTTATCATAAAATATTCCTTGGTAACAGATTGGATATGTTTGGTGCAGAAGCCAAATAAGAAAGTACATTGTTCCATTCTGCATCTTATTCCTGATGGACATATCATTGTCATTCTATGTCTAACGTTCTTATTGAGCTTTGGCACAATTTAAATCCTGCTGCTTCGATAAATGTAGTAGGCGATGACAACTGCCCCGAAAGGGGATGTGTAGAATGATTCGCTTCCTGTTTATCGAAGTAACGAATCCAGCGTAGGCTCGCTGCCTTGCAGGTGGGCGTTAGGGTGTGAGGATGATACCGCAGTGTGTCCGACGACGAGTTGACATTGTCCTCGTCAAAGTCGGAATGCTCTCATACTTAGGCCTGGGGAGGTATGAGAGTTATCACCCCTAGGACGGTGGACTCGCCTGCGATCGGACCAGGATCCCTAACGTGCGGGTTATTCAATAAATCATGGCTTTTCAAAATCAAAACAACACAAAAACTTCAAATGCTTCAAAAATTAATTTTAAAGCATTAAGATCAAAACACATATGCAATAGCAATGCAGATGCATTTTGTTATATATGTGGACAGTTCGATGTCCCAAAGAATTGTAAACCAATCAATGACAATATTAGACAAATTTACAAAGATTGCTTTGATTTAGAGATAGCCGATCAAAATGAAAATTGGGTTCCACACAAAATTTGCTTATCCTGTCACATAATGTTAACTCGTTGGAATAATACTAAGGAGGATAAGTACTTTAAATTTAAAAAACCAATGCTGTGGAAAAAACCATTGAAACAAGAAGATTGTTACTTTTGCATGACCAATGTAGAAGGTTATAATAACAAGAATAAAGGAAAAATATTGTACGCTGATGTGACAACTGTAACAAAACCAGAAATTTTTTGTGATACACCTTCTTCTTCAAAAAATTTTGAAATCGACTGTTCAAAAGTAGAAGATGTATTTAGTGATATAGATGACGACATGAGTATTAATGACAAAGATGACTATTACATTCCAACTGGTAAACAGGAAGAAGAAATACGTGAAAAGTTCACACAAGAAGAACTCAGCAATCTCATCAGAGATTTAAAACTACCAAAAGATGTTGCAGAATATCTTGCATCAGTTCTTAAGAAGAAAAAAATGCTATCGAAAGGAACTACATCTTCCTTTTATCGCGATAGGGAAAAGGAATTCAGAAAATATTTTACAGAAGACAAAAAGCAGTCATTGGTATATTGTTCTGACATTAATGGGTTAATGGATCAATTAAAACCTGGCGTATACAAAGATGAAGATTGGAGGTTATTCATAGACTCTTCTAAAAGAAGTTTAAAAGCAGTATTACTTCATAATACTAATATTTATGGTTCGATTCCTATGGCTCATTCTACAGAACTTAAAGAAAGCTATGAATCTGTAAAACTAGTTTTAGATAAAATAAAATATCAAGAACATAACTGTCAAATTTGTGGGGATTTTAAGATCTTAAGTATTATGCTTGGACAACAAGCAGGTTTTACAAAAACGCCCTGTTTTTTGTGTCTGTGGGATAGTAGAGATAGAAAGAATCATTACAAAAAAAAAGGAATGGCCAAAAAGAAAATCTTTTAAACCAGAATCGAAAAATATCATTAAGAAGCCATTGATTCATCCCTCAAAGGTATTGCTTCCACCATTGCACATTAAACTAGGAGCAGCAAAACAGTTTGTTAAGAGTTTAGATAAAAATGGAAAATGTTTTAAATACCTAGAACAAAAATTCCCTGAGGTCTCTGATGCCAAACTAAATAAGGGAGTTTTTGATGGCCCACAAATTCGAAAATTATTAAAAGATGAGAAATTTGTCAGAAACATGAGTAAAACTGAGAAAAATGCATGGATTAGTTTTAAACTAATTGTTGAAAATTTTCTGGGGAATAACAAAAGCGAGAATTGGGAAGAAATGGCAAATAATATGATAACAAACTTCGGAAAGCAAGCTACACAGATCTTTCGAAAACAAAAGAGTGCGCTACCATAAAAAGGAATAAAGGAAAATTATATACTTCAGAACTGACATATTGAATTTTGACAATCTGTTTTCAGATTTGCAATCAGTCACCCCACAAACCACTAGATACCAAATTTTATGTAAATTTTAATATTTTAAAAAAATTCATCAGCCATATTCTTGCCGCCAAGTAAATCTTAATATGTTTTTTAATTCGGCCGCCATATTGGATCCACCATTTTAAATTTAGAAAATTTAACTTCGGATTCGTAATCAGCGACCCAAAAAACCCCCAGATACCAAGTTTAAAGTAAATCTTCGATTGTTTTCAAAATTCGTCCGCCATATTGGATCCGCCATTTTGAATTTTGAAAATCCAACTTCAGATTCGTAATCAGCGACCCAAAAAACCCCCAGATACCAAGTTTGAAGTAAATCTTCAAATTTTTTAAAAATTCGTCCGCCATATTGGATCCGCCATTTTGAATTTTGAAAATCTAACTTTAGATTCGTAATCAGCGACCCAAAAAACCCCCAGATACCAAGTTTGAAGTAAATATTCAAATTTTTTAAAAATTCGTCCGCCATATTGGATCCGCCATTTTGAATTTTGAAAATCTAACTTTAGATTCGTAATCAGCGACCCAAAAAACACCCAGATACCAAGTTTGAAGTAAATCCATAAATTTTTTTAAAAAATCGCCTACCTCTCAAAATTCGACATGTTTTTTGAGGTTAGAAAAAAATCCTGACGTGATGGAGCAAAATGGACTTCGGATTCGTGTTCAGCGCGTCAAAATACATAGGGCTAAGGTATTCCGGTCAAAAGTACATGACACTTTTTTTTTGTGGGGCTGTGAGTTTATGAAAATTAAAATTGGTTGTGGATTCAATAATACATGGATTAAATACAAAGTTGAACATCAAGCTGAGACGTATTCCACATCCTTTTTCAACGCTGTTTGTGAATATAATAGTTTACATGTGTAATAAAAATCTTAAAATGCTTCAATTAATCTTCATGTAAAAATTATAATACAAGAAATTAAGTTATAGAATAAACTTATTTACTTTGGAAATATTGCGCACAATTTTTTCGTTTTTAAAATATTTTAATAGCTTTTATGATCATTTTTTGATCAATTAAAGAAAAAGGTAAATTCTATTGGAATTTTCTAACTGATTAAATTTGCTTACATTCTATTTTGAGCAAATTTAACGACAAAAGAAATAATTTTTTTTTTTCGCAGAAAAATTTCCCAATCTTTTTTTAATTAAAAAAAAAAGTTTTAAAAAAATCGGCCCAATACGCGATTTTAATTCCAGTTGATATCAACTCAGTAGATACTGCAGAAACGTTTTTTTAAGATTTGGAAGAGGTGTGTGTCAAAGCCATTTAAATTATTTCAAGATCAACGTGATTTTCAACTTGTTTACACTCTTATTTTGACACTATTCAACGAAATAACTTGAAATTTGGACAGCATAATCATTAAATGTGTAGTTTTCGTGTAAACTAGGATTTTTAAGATCCATTAATATTTTAAAAAGTTATTAACAATTTAAGTTGCAAAATTAGGGTTGAAATATTCAAAAGTCTGTCATTCAGTTATTTTTCAATAAATTTTTTTTATCCTAGTTTACACGATAGCCAAAATGGTACAGAATAAGAAACTTTTTAATTTTTTTATTTCACATTAACCGTTGCAGAGAAAAAGTGCAAACAACTGGAGAGGACCACTTTCGGCAGCCATTTTCTAAAACTATAACAAAAAAATCTTTGAAAAAAACCTTAAAATCACTGGAATCTCCCCTGAATGTTATAATATTATTTATTTATCGTATAATAATATTCTAACATGATTTTACTAAATTTGTGTTTGTATACAAAATTTTTATTGCTGTTCAAAAATGGTATCATGTACCCTAAGATGGACAGACACGACTTCTTAGGGTCAAATTCGATGCGAGCACACGGTGGTCTTGAAGGGCCCAAAAAGGGGGTGGAGGTTGTTTCTAGGATACTCTTGTAGGTTTAGAATCTGCAAAATTTGAAACCTTAGCTGCTCCCTTTTTTAAGTTATCGATTTTTTTGTGTATTTAACCCATTAACGTCCAAAATCCAAAAGTTTGTTTTCTATTTTCAAGCTACGTTATTATAAACGTAAAAAATAAAGCTTTACCGGTGAAACATTTTCTTTAGGTTTTGAGTGTGCTCTTTTTAAATTTGAAATAAAAAATTATGTTCTTTAAAACCGAAATTAAATATGGCGGTTTTAATGTTAAAAGACACACAAAAATTGAAATTTCAAATTTCAAATATTAATTTTAGTTTGATTCAGTTCAAATTCGTTTCCCAGGGGTTTTTGGGGTCGCTGATTAATCAGAATTATATTCTGATTACGAATATAAAGTTAAATTTTTAAAATTCAAAATGGCAGATGCAATATGGCGGAAAACAAATTTAAATTTTCGTCTGATTCAGCTTACATTTGTTACCCAGGGGTTTTTGGAATCATTGATTACAAATTTAAAGTTAGATTTTCAAAATTCAAAATGTCGGATATCCAATATGGCGGCAAAAAAGTTTTAATTTTTGCCTGATTCAGTTCAAACTCGTTACTACATATTTGGTAAAACTTGTATGTTCTAATGACACAATGTTTTAAAGAAAATGTTTTTTGTTTACTTTTGTAACGTGCGTCGTGTGGTTATATAACTTTCGAAGAAGCGTTTCCAGTATAGTGTTTTGTAATTAAAAGAAAAAATTTCTTTGTTCTAACATTATGTTCTTCCAAATAAGCGGAATTGTGTAATTATAAAATTGTATTTACAATTCATTATTCCTGATTGCTTGTCTTTAATGTTTTTATAATTATCAGGGAAGTAAGTTATTATTGAGTATTTTTGTATATGTTTTTTCATATACTTCACGAAGTCGTGTGACAGATTGATATGATCAAGTATTCTTCGTTTTTTCATTTGAAATGCTGTTGTATAGGTTTTTTAAAGTATTAGTAATGTTGTGTCATTAATGTCCTTTGTAACTAGTTCTCAAGTGCCACGGTCAATTTCAGTCATCATTTTGCTGTGTTTTGTTGTTACAACCCTTCAATAATTATGACGTGTTGTATGTCAGTATTGTCCTGATACTTGTAATACCTGAAACTTAAGTTTGAACGTGGAAGCTTTTCACTACTGAAAATTCATTAGTACGGAATTTGATCGAGTGTATTGTCGCAGTCTTTTTAAGGGGGGGGGGGGGGGGGGTAGGGTTTTCAAATTTTTTTTTTCGATTTTTTTTATTTTTTTATCTGAATGTATTATATTTCAACAATATTGTGTCAAAATTTCAAGTCGATCGGAGAAAAATTGACGACGTTATGAGTATTTTTAGACATGCCTGATTTTCATATCTGTCCGGTCCGAGCGCACTATTGTTATCTGGCAGTTAATTCGATTTTTATATAATACCTTAAAACAGGAGTAAAAAATACTTTAGAAATCATGGATGATGGAAACATACCTTATAAACTTGGAATCAATAATTTAGTTTAAAGTAAGCCGATAAAACTCGCTTATGAACGTCTTTAGTGTTCAAAACTGTAAAGCGTTTTTCCCAAAAGTCACATTTTCAAAGTCGGTGCCCCTCGTAACTCCAAAACTACTCAACCGATCCTTTTGAAAATTGGAACACTATTTCTGTATAAAATTTACGAGGTAGTGACGAAGCCCTTTTTTTAATTTTTCTTTTTTTCTTTTTTTTACAATAAAAAATAAGCCGATTTTTTGGGTAAAAATCACGTTTTTCACTTCAAAGTGTTCCCAAAAATCGAAAAATTAAAATTTCGAAAATCCCCCTCGACATTACCTGGGGAAATCGATCTTCTAACGAAAAATCTTTGGTTTTTTTATTTCAGATGATTTGCACTTAGTTATGAGGGGCTCCGCAATTCATCTTTTTTCTGAGGCGCCTCACAATAATTGCTGCCATTGCTCCATTTTCAGATATTTTTCAGTAAAAATTTGACACAATATTCTTCAAATGTTGTACATTAATGTGCAATAAGTTTTAGTGAACTGATTTTAACTGTGTCATCAGAAAAAATTCAGAAACAAGTGCTTTTTTTTGCACGAATTAACCCTACCCCCCCCCCCCCCTAAACATTATTCGAGAATAAATTCTATAATTGGTAAATAAATAGTGTAAGTGAATTGTGAATTGAGAACTTCTGGCATAACTTGTCAGTATAAATAACTGTTAACACTTCTGAGATACTCCTGCTAATTGCATTCCTAAACTTAATCCTTTTCCTTAAATTTACAAGAATTTCAATCTATTACTTCTCAGATTAAAGAACCCTTTAGGTTAACCCTTTCCCAATAAATCTTAATCCTTGCTCTCTAAATAATAACCCTCATAGCACCTAAATTTGCCTCAACTTTTCCAACCTTCTCTCAAGTTTCTAAACTTGCTGCAAACTTTCTGAAACTTGTCGACCCTTGAGGAAAGGTTGGCCAAGTTAAGGCAAATTAAGGTGCTGTGAGGGAATTGTTAATCGTCAGCAACCGATGATTGAATATTCGGATTCGGAACTGTCATTTCATCAAATTATTTGGAATGACACTCTCCCTTCTGAGTAAAAGTTGAGATTAGCACACAAACATAAACCGTAACCTGACACCGTACCAGCCTTCTGTTCGATCCTAGTATCTTTCCGGACTTGCCTGAACCTTTGCTCTTGCCGTCAACGCATTGGCAAGGAAGACTGCAGGTCATAAATCTCTCCCGCTGCAGTCATTGGGTGTAACTTCGATCCAGTAGCGGATATTTGAGAGACCAGGTTGAACGACTGCTTTTTTCATAGTGAGGGTAAGAATCTATGTTTTGAGAACTTTCGTATTAGTCCCTTATCCTGTCTAATAGTATGAAGATTGCAAACAGGATACAAGTAGTCCAGTCAACAGGTACTTTTAGACGGTAATAACTCGGAAGGTCGATGTTTTTGGCTTAAACCCTTTATTTTGGCATACAATTAAAGACCCTAAGTTTTCGGCAGGCGTGGCGACCGGGAAACCGGGTAAATTTTTCAAAAAAGGTGCAAAAAATTGCGTTTTCTGAAATTTTCGGTTTTCTGTGCATTTTATGTGAAAAATATGTTACATGAAAGAAAAAATATATAAAATTTTAAGTTTTTTAAAAAAAAGATGAACTTAATTGGCCAAATAGTTCCCGAGTTATGCCTTTACAAAGTTTACTAATTTTTCATCATTTTTGCCCGAAAAAACCTTGTTTTCAAAAAATAATGCCGAACCTTTTTTTACTTAATCGGATGAAAAAATAATGCACATAAAAGTTGTAGTAGACTATATTAGCTTCAAATTCCCGTTTAGAAAATTAAATTCGGCCCACTAGTTACCAAGCTATGACCTCCTAAAGTATACCAGTTTTCACGTTTTTTCACATAGTTGCAAATTTTTTAGTTCGGATCGATTGCTTTTGTATTTTATTATTGTTAAGTACATAATACAAGTTTGTTTCTATAAATTTTTGCATTATTTGAAAAATCCAAAATGGCGGATCCAATATGGCAGACGATATATTTAAAAATTGGCTATAATTTTCGTGACACTTGGTATCTTAGAGTTTTTGGGGTCGCTGATTACGAATTTTTAATTCGATTTTAAAAATTCAGAATGTTGGATATAATATGGCGGACGATATTTAAAATTTTGTTAATTTTCAAGGTGCATCCAATATGGCAGACAATATTTTTAAAAAATTTGTTGATCTTCATAAGTCATTGAATCTATTGGCTTTTAAGGTCACTGATTACGAATCCATAATTACATTTTAAAATTTCAAAATGGTAGATTCAATATGGCGGACCATATTTCTTAAAAATTGGTTCATTTTCGTGAAACTTGGTATCTAGAAGATTTTGGGGTCGTTGATTGCGAATTTGCAATTAGATTTTAAAAATTCAATATGGCGGATACAATCTGGCAAGCGACATTTTTTAAACCTTCGTTAATTTTTTGAGACTTGGTATCTAGGAGTTTTGGGGTTGCTGATTACGATTTCGCAGTCAGATTTCACAAATTCTAAATTGCTGATTCAACATTGCAGAGGAAATTTTTTTTGTGAGACTCTGTATCGGTTTTTGTTGTCACTGGTTACGAATTGCAGTCAAATTTTCAAAAATTTTAATTAACCCTGCCGATAGGATATACCTAAAATATATCCAAAATATACCTGGTACGACATTTTTTAGTCATTTTTACTCTAACAATGCCAGGTACCACTTTTTGCTCCGAGTAGGTAGTCCCTTTAAATTTCGGAAGTACTTATTTAAATTTTAATAGGATCATAAATGTGTTGAACTGGAATATATGAATGCCTACCAGGATATTTTTTTCATTTATGGCTTCGGTAACCCAAAAGTTTTATGACTCAAAAATTTTGCAATTTGCAAATTTGAAATTGTAAATTAAAAAATTATAAATCTTTCGTTTTTCACGATTATAAATATCTAAAAATTTTCTCAAAATGAATAAAATTATATGACAATCAATTATTATAAATATTGTTATTTTTTATAAAAAATAACATTATCGGGAAAAAAATTAGATACACATAATCGTTGAAAGACGTAGAATGCAAATTCTCAATTTATAAATTTATAATTACAAAATTAGAGAAATTTTTATTTCTGATTTTTAATCCATTCCAGATGTTTGAAAGTTTTACAACATAGCTCGTCCCTTTTTCGACATCTCAAATGCGAAAAATGTACTGGTAAAAAATATTTATTTCTTAATAAATAAAAATTTTCTAATTTTTAAGTTAGAACTTCGGTTTTTTTAAATTTAGAATCTGTAATTTCTGACAATTACAGAGATGTAAAATTTTTGGTAAAAGCCTTACAATTAAAAGAATAGTAGCGTAACTCGTAAACAGTAGAGGATATTAAAAATCTGACATCATTTTTGAATTTTGTTTCAAAAGAATATATCTTATTCATATAAACATATAAATAACTAAATTATTGAAAATCGAGTATAATTTTGCAATAAATAATATAAATAATTTAGAATTAAAAAAAGGACTGTAAAAGAACCTTTCATTTTATAAGAGGGTAAAAGCATAATAAAATTCTTCAGGGTTTAGAATTTACGGTCATAAATAGCCATAAATTAACCTTTTTGATCCCTTTTTCGTTGGACATTTTCTAAGCACGGAATCATTCAAATCGTACTTCAAAAATGACTGAATTCATTTAGTCATTTTAGCCAGTCATTTTTTAGGTATTTCCTATCGGCAGGGAATGGATCTAGTATGGCGGACTACACTTATATAAAATTGGTTAAGTTTCATGAGACTTATTACACGGAGAAAAAAAGGCGATCAGAACCGGGGACTCAAGTAAAAACTGCTTGATTACTCCGGTAGTGGAACTCAAGTCAACGCAACTTAGGACCCAGGCAGTATTTGCCTGGCAGTCACAAGTTGTGTTAGCTTGGCAGTACACAGCTGTGCGTTGTTTGGGTAACGCAACTTGTGACTGCCAGGCAATACAGTAAGTTTCAATAAATCAGAATTATTTTTTATTACGAAATAATATGTTACATGGTATAGGAACTACAAAGTTTAGTTACGACGCCACATATTGCACAATTTCATTTAAGGACATGTAACATTCTCTATGTATGCACAATTTTATCATTGTAAGATTAAAGAATCAAACGAACTTACCTTAAGTAAAGTTCGATTTCAATTATACAAAACGTCTCGTCCGAATAGGTCAAATGTGTGTAGTAACGTTAGTTGCTCGGTCCAATCCACAATATTTAAAGATTCGCTGTAGTTTTTTTGTTGAGGTGGCGTTACCTTCCTTCCTCTTCCTTTTCCTGCTTGGTTAATTATTTTTAGAGTCTCTAACTCGTGACAGTTGATTTTTAAGGGAGGGAATTAAATAAAGGGAGGGTTTGACCTATTCTGGCCAGAAAATTCGTATAATTGAAATCTAACTTCATTTAAGGTAAGTTTATTTGATTTTTCATTTATACTTCATCGTCTTGTCTTCTAGATTAAATGTGTAGATTTTTAGAGAGAAATAAAGAAACAATTATAACGAATTAATTTGTTAGAATTGATGAAAAGTCTTTTTTCAGAGGACGATTGTAAAATCTTGCAAAAGTTTTTGAGGTCTCAGTCCATCCAGCGGTTTTCCTGATCTTCCCAACGTTTATATGCCTTTCCTCAAAGCCGCAGATGCTGTGGCATGTCAAGTGCTGTGGAGAAAATATTTCCGTATCTATTCCCCCTGTTGAATCGTTTCTTTTTTGAATCGACTGATGATCAAATGGATCACTTTGGTTGCTTTTGTAAAATTTCCACCATGTGCGAAGAAGCCTCTTGTACGGTTTTAAAGTTTCTATACTAATCAATTGCATCATTATTTCTTGTTATTTTTCTGGTAATCCTTTGAACTCAAATGCCCTCCATATAGTTTCCCTACCACCAGGGAAAAATTCATTCTCTGTTCCACCCTGAAAGGTGAAATTAATAAATTATTTTTATTGTTGTTTCCCAGTTTTAGTGGCTCTGATGTAAGCAATTGTTGGAACAAAGGGAACCACGCATGTGTTGGACAATTTGGGACTACAAGGACACCTTCTGCTTTTTCAATTATTATCTTTTGCAGAACTCTGGGTATCCGCACGAAAGGAGGAAAATCAAAAAAGTAAAATTCATTCCATCGATAGGAAAAAGCATTAACTCCCGCTGCCTCAGGATCGGGGAACCAAGAAAAGAATCTCGGACACCTAATGTTTACATTTGTTGCCAATAAATCAATGTCAACCTCTCCAAATGTTCTTATCATTTATTTGAAACTATTGTTATTTAATTCCCATTCCGTGTCCACAGAAGTTTTTTGTGATTCCCGATCTGCTGTAACATTTTTATTCGATTAAATGTATGAAGCCCAAACCCAGAGATCACGAGATTCAAACCACTCTCATATTTTCATGCATTGTTTGCTCAATTTCGGATATTGCAAGGTCCCTATTTAATTGATATATGCAATGGCAGTCGTGTTAGAATGCAGCTTTTAATTCCAGTTTATTGAGGTGCTCTTTTTTATCTTCTTCACACCACCAGCCGTGAGATTTTGACCCGTTACATGACACACCCCATCCCACAGTGGTTCCAAATACACAAAGAGCTAGCCAAAAATAGAAAAAATGATTTTTTAATTTAGAATTTTTTTCTAAATAATCTCGTTTAGAATACTTTTGCACGTATTGCTGCTGAAAAAAATACCGAATATCAATTTTATACTCTTGAATATTAGCGGAAAGACAAGGATCACGGAACAGTTGTATATTAGAAGCTTGCAAAACAATGTTGTACCCATTCTTAAATTTATAAGAAAATGACCTAAGTAAAAATTTTTTTGTATATTTAAGTAGGGTACCTTAGTAAGTAAATTAACAATATTTAAGAATATTTTAAACAAAAATTTATGTTTTTTGCGAGTATAAAACTTGTAAAACTTTAGTTCTACAAAAAAAGTTCTACTCGATACCGCTTTAGATGTCATGCAAAAACTTTCCTTGTTTAGTTTTGAAATAAATTTATTAAAATTTAGTTGACAATATCTGCCAATTTGAGTTTTTTAACTGTTTTTTTTA
The DNA here is from genome assembly GCA_037103525.1 of Ganaspis brasiliensis. Classification (NCBI taxonomy): domain Eukaryota; kingdom Metazoa; phylum Arthropoda; class Insecta; order Hymenoptera; family Figitidae; genus Ganaspis; species Ganaspis brasiliensis. The sequence goes on from JAZKLR010000232.1 coordinate 1,439,377, forward strand.
TAACGTTGCACATTTTTACATTTAAATGATACAAATCGTTTTGCAATAGTATGAAATTAGCTACATCTGTTAACATTCATTTTTATGCTTCATTTTATTTACTTCACACCAACTATATAATGGCTACTCATTGACATAACTGTCAAATTTCCCCTTGTATTATGTACAATAATTAATAATAATAATCGCAAACTTCATTCTTGCATTCTTTCATTCTGTCATCCTTTCATTCTGTCCACACCTGAAGTTTGGCACAATAGATGTTTTTTGTTTTAAATCAATAACTTTTAAAAAACATATTTTTATATTAATTATAAGATTTCAAATTTTATTTATTTAATTATAAATTCTCCTCAATGTAAATTTTAAATAAATTGACAAACTTATATTTTCTTTTTAATAATAATAATGTATTACAATACAAACGTGTCTTATTTAAATTTACTTTACTGATTTTAATAACGATTCAAATCACTTTAAACATAATATGAAAATTAAATAATATTTTATATTATAATTTATAATAATATATGAATAATTTTCATAATAATATTTCATTCTTTTAATTACTTTTAAAAAATACAATATAAATAAGAATAAAAAATGAAAAATCATGATATAATTGGTAAAAAGCGAGCACTGTTTTCAAATATTTTTTAAGACTTTTAAATGCCTGTTTTATAATTTATTCTTTTTTTAATCAATTTTTTTTTAAATGTCAAACTTTCTTCCCCATTTTAAATAATAAATTTAATTTCTCCAAATAAATGTTGTATTTATTATCTTAAAATGCTTATTTTTTAATGGTAAGTTATTAAACTTATTTAATTTCTAATTTTGGGTGTACTTCCGATTAGCACACCCGTCCAATTTCTTTAAAAGTACGTATACTTATGTATTTTAATGCCCTGATTACGAATATTATAGGGGAGTGGGCCCCAAGATGGACACCCTTTCGATTTATTGCTTTAGAATTCAAACCAAATAAAATATATTAAAATGTTTTATATTGGGTGATAGTACAATTTATAAGGTGACACAGGTTTGGGCACAGGGGAATGAACGGGACCCCGTTAATTCGGGTAGCCGCCGTTTTTCGAACCTGTGCACTAGCTATCCTGTGCGGATGATGTTGATTCGGATTCCAAATGGGGGCTAACCATCCTCGTCAGCTGTGAACGACATGGGTTCTGGGAGGAATGGGACACTCCTGCCTTCTTGGTTTTTCTAAGTTGGTGTGAAGTAGTCTCGATTTAGGGTTGGCGCCCGATCTGACCAACGACACTAGCCGATCGGCACCTTGCAGGCAGTACACTGGGAGTGATAAGTCCTGTTACGGCGTTTCCAACCATGGCAGGTACGAGTCTGATGTGAGCGTAGCTCTGCCGAGGTGGACCTGCGGTAGGGTGTCAGGAGCCAGCCCCTTCGGGATTGATCGGCGAGTGCGTAATGGATGTAAGGGATCGGAACCTGCATTGTTACTGGCGAGTCCGTTCCGTCCGTGTATTCCGGAAACGGCTAAGCAGCTGATTGGGCCTCAGGGATCTGGGGTAGGATCGCAGTATCCGAGGGTATACCCGCTCCCAATTAAGGCGGCCCGCCACTTTACGCACGAGGCGCTGGTAAACTATCTAGTATGGAAAGCAAAGTGGAAAATTTAGTTCAGGACATGGAGGTAAACGAAGACCAAGTAGAGGCCTTGCCATCTACGTCTGGTCAGTTTAGTCTTCCCCAGAGTGCTTGGACTGGTGAACAAGAACGTTTTAAGGAAAACTTCATCCAACAATTGGGTTGAATTGAATTGAATTGAAATTCCTGAGTTCTTCGAAACCATAAAGAAGGGCATTAAGAAACGAAAGAATATAAAAAGAGAAGTCCAAGAGGCAGTTAAAGCTCTCGAGGTGGCCTTCAATGAAATCCGCAAAAATTTGCGGTTTATTGAAGTGCAGACCCCGACGTCTGCAAAGGCAACCTCGAGGAACGCGAGCTTGCAAAAGCCTGGTGGCGACAAGAAACGCAGCCGTACCGAGGGTGACAGCCCAGATGCTAGTCACCCAGTAGTACAGGAAAAGAAGGTTAGGTGCAGGGCCCCACCTACAGCGAATCCTGAAGCGGGAAAACCGAAAGAGCAGAATACTGCTCCGGCCAAATCCCCTACCAGGAGTTATTCGGACGCCGTGCTGGAGAAACCTCCAGGAGACAGCGACGGCTTTACACCTGTCGTCGATAAGAGAAAAGAGGCCAAAGAAAGGAAGGCTGCTGAGAGAAAGATCCCAATGGCAGAGAAGAAAATCTCTTCTTCTAAGTCAAGGATGACGGAAGCCTTTAAAATCTCAGCACAAAAAGACCGTCGAGATCCGAGATCTCGACGAGACGACCACGGAAGAGGACATTGTGGCTGCCCTCAAGACTAAACTTGAGAATGTCAACCCGGATCTGACATGCCGCCTCGTACCGCGTTTTGGTGGAATGAAGATGGCATTGGTCCGCCTACCGGAGGGAGATTGTGATACTCTCCTCAAGATAGGCAAAGTCCGGGTTGGCTGGGTTAATGCAGCAATTAGACTACACGTCGAAGTCCCGAGGTGTCAAAAGTGTCTAGGGTATGGACACTCGACTCGCGTATGCAAAGGCCCCGACAGGATTAAAAACTGTCGGACATACGGTGGCGCGGATCACCTGGCCAAGTCCTGTGACGCGAAAGAGCCAAAGTGTTTAACTTGCTCCGACCTGGAAAAGTCCGATCTCGGACACTGGGCTGGTAGTATTATCTGCCCAGTGTATAAAGAGGCACTGCAGAAACTCAAACAGGCAAAAGCCTAAAGTTTCTGCAAGTTAATCTGCATACGTCGAAAAAGGCTCAAGACCTGATGCTAGTGACAGCCAGTCAGGAGCGGATCGATGTTCTGTTCCTCAGCGAACAGAACAAAAGAAACGACCTCGCTCCCTGGTACCAGGATTCATCGGGTAGGGCAGCCATCCAGGTCTACAATCCCGATTTGAGAGTAGACAAGTTCCTGGAGACGAGCAGTGGGTTCGTGTGGGTGGAAATTTCAGATATGCGCATGTATAGCTGCTACTTCTCGCCCAACGACCCACTGACAACCTTCGAAGCGGAGATGGATGAACTCGAGTCGAGCCTGCGAGAATCCAGGCTGGATGTTCTCGTCACCGGCGACTTCAATTCGAAGTCGCCAGACTGGGGCGAGACAAGGCTCGACAATAGAGGAATCCTAATCGCAGAAATGGTCTCCAGGAACAATCTGATGGTTGTCAACCAGGGCCAAAAATGGACGTTTAGGAGAGACCATAATATCGGATTAATTATCGATCTTACGATAACAACGTCTCTCCTGAACAAGCGCATCAAAGACTGGCACGTCTCTGAGGATCATACCGAAAGTGACCACCAGTATATTAGGTTTTCAGTCTCGGTAGGAGACACACCTAGAGCAAACAAGCAGGTTGCTTCCTGTAAGAAAGGCCCTAGGTGGAACATTAAGAAGCTAGACGTCGAAAAGTTCGGTCGGTCCCTTGAAGAATCCCGCCTCATTGAGGAACTTGGATGGGTAAAGAGACCGAACAATCTGGATGGGGAGGTGCGGCCGGTGATGAACATGATAATCACCGCATGCAACGCGTCAATGCCGCGTTGTAGAAGTACCACTCCCAGAAGACGTAATGTATACTGGTGGTCAGAGGAGCTGGCCTCTTTGCGAAAAGCATGCGTCAGAGCAAGAAGGATATACACCCGCTCTAAAGGAGACCCTGTGCTAAAGGACGCATACACAGAGGCCAAGAGGATCCTCAGAAAGGAGATTCGAGCTTCACAGCGAAGGTGTTGGAAGACCCTGATCGAGGATGTAGAGAAGGACCCATGGGGTCTGGGCTATAAAATCGTCACCAAGTAATTGGTTACGAAGCAAAAGACCCCCGGCCTGGACAATCCCGATTGGGTGCGTCAAATAATCAGGGCCTTGTTTCCACCAGCAGAACCATGGCCTAGGATGGACTGGAAGGACTGTCAAGTCGGTGAGGAGGAACTCTTCACTCTTGCAGAGATTCACGAGGCAGGCAAAAGACTGAAGCCAGGCAAGGCGCCTGGAATCGATGGGATAAGTAACGAGATACTTAAACAAGTGATCGTTGCTTCACCCCAGATTCTCTTAGATTGCTTCAACAATTGCCTAAGAAGAGGAGAGTTCTTCCGGGACTGGAAACGACAGAGGCTGGTCCTCCTAAGAAAAGGTAACAAACCCCTAGATAATGTCTCATCTTACAGGCCAATATGCCTGTTAGATACGATGGGCAAACTTCTGGAGGACATGGTTCTGCAGAGGATGCAGCTCCACTTAAATGGAGAGAATAGTCTATCCGACTACCAATTTAGTTTCCGTAAAGGCCTGTCCACAGTAGATGCCATACAAAAGGCAGTGGACCTAGCCAAGGAAGGAAAGGACAAATTGGGTCCGGGGAAGAAGAAGAGCTTCTGCGCTTTAGTAGCTATAGATATACGCAACGCGTTTAATACCGCTAAATGGGAAGATCTCATCAAATCGATGAGAAACAAAGGAATACCGCCCTACCTGTTGCGGATAATGAATAATTATCTTAGCGATAGGTGGGTAATATACGAGGGGGACACCTGCACTCTGAAGAAAGAGATGCAAAGAGGTGCCCCTCAAGGCTTGAGGATAGGACCATTCGTATGGAACGTCTCGTACGATGACTTCTTGCGAATGGGTCTACCCGAAGGTGCAGTGATCATCGGCTTCGCGGACGACTCGTTGATCGTATGCTCTGCCGAAACTGCAGAAGAGCTCGGAATCTTGGTGAACGAATGTCTGCGACGAACAAAGAGCTGGCTGGATGCCGGAGGCCTTCAAATGGCCCTGGACAAAACTGAAGCGCTCATGGTCACAGACAGACGTGGTTACGAACTTCCCCGGATCGAAGTAGACGGATTCGAGTTCAAGTGGAGCAAGCATATAAAGTATCTTGGTGTACAACTCGACAAGTTTTTGAATTTTAAGCACCACATTTCTGTGGCTTCCGACAAAGCTGCAGAATGTGCACTAAACTTAGCCCGTATAATGCCGAACGTCGGTGGGCCTTTTGAAAAGAAAAGGAGATTGGTGGCGAGTGTGTTCCACTCAAAGCTGCTTTATGCAGCACCAGTGTGGGCTCCCTCCCTGCGAACAGATTGAAGCAAGACCATCTTGGAGAAGATGCTGTCCTCGCAAAGGATTATCACTAAGCGTATAATCTCTGCCTACAGGACAGTATCTGCGAGTGCTGCTCAGGTCCTTGCCAGCGTCCCGCCCGCAGATCTTTTGGCGCAAGAAAGGGAGGAAATTTTCCACCTTTTCAAAGATAGGATGTCCACCCGTTACACGGATGACAATAGACCCAGCAAGGGCCAAATTCGCCGAGATGCGAGAAGCAGACTCGTCGAAAGATGGCAAGCAAGATGGAGCGGGGATGAGAAGGGTAGATGGACATATCGGCTCATGTCTACACTCGCCACCTGGATAGATCGAAAACATGGAGTAGTCTCGTACTACCTCACCCAAGCGCTCTCAGGTCACGGCTGTTTTAACTCGTACCTAGAGCGCTTCAAAAGACGACAAAGTTCAGAGTGTGCGTACTGCAAATCCCCAAAGGATGACGCAGAGCACACACTCTTTACATGCACACGATGGAACGACGAAAGACGGGTCATGTTCGCCGGTGTAAACTGCGAAGTTACACCGAAGAACATGGTCCTGTTAATGACTCGATCCAAAGAGAATTGGCGGCACATCGAGACCTTCATCCAACATGTTATGAGGGTTAAGGATCTCGATGGCCGCCAACAAAGGTAGTTCCCGTAGGTCGAGGGATGATATCGTTTAGGCGATAGAGGTGGGATATAAGACCACTCCTGAAGGCGATACGTCAGTAAACTGGATCTACCTGTGAGTGGTCTTAAGGTCCCAAATAAGGGTGTGTTTTTAGCGGGTCGGCAGAACATCGCCACCCCCGCATAACCCTGTAGTACGGGCTGCAGGGTACCTGAAGGCAGGTTTTCACATCCTACGCAAAAAAAAAAAAAAAGGTAACTTATGACCACAGGGATAAAATTTTATTTTGAACATAAACATTTTTTAAAGCATTTTTTCTAATTGTTAAAATTTTCGGTCTAAAAAAAGTTTCCCTAAGAAGGACACCTTCTTAAAAGTCTCTGAAAATTGTAGTAAATAAAAAATGAACATCGTGTAACAATTCTTAAACTAATTTTTAATCATTTTACGGAATTTATCAAGAAATAACAATTCTAAAAACTTCAATTTAATAACTTAACAGTAAAAAGTAATAAAATATCGAAAAATATCGATATATCATGTTTTCTAACATCACATTTTATGGTGGAAAATAAAAAATTTTAATTAATTAAGTCAAAAAATTATTGAAAAAAGTGAAAAATAGAAAATATGCAAATAATTACATTAAGATTTAAAGCCTGTCCATCTTATTAGGGTACATGACACCATTTTTTAATCCCAAGTAAAAATATATATATGGGCGATTCTTACGTAACTGCCTTACTTGGCGGCGTTGAAAAAATTCACCTAAATTAAAAATATATTCTGAAGTGTATTAGTGAATTTTAAAGCTATATATAAGATTAACTGAAAACCAAATATTCATAAATATATATATTATAACTTCTATTATATTACACTATCACCGCTGAATTTTCAGCTTCGTGGCGTGTCCCTTTTGCAAAATGTTAACTTTAATTTAATAATTTTCGGTGAAAATATCATTATTATATCTCAGCCTTTTTCAAGCATAAAGTGTCTATATTTATGAACAATTTAGGTTTATATTGAATTTGATTATACCTTTTTCATACTTAGAATCTGTAAAAATATTTTGTCCCTTAATTTTTCCAATTTTTGAACGCAATCTGTAGACTTATAATTAAGGTGTCATGTATTTAGTTATTACGCCTTCTAAAAAGTTAAATCTCAATTTTGATTCATTAGCACTAAATCACATGTGAAAAAAGTTTTAAAAAAGAAAAATATTTACTTAAAAAAAAATATTATTTTTGTGAAAATCGCATGCGTACAAAAAAAGCGTTCAGTTCCATGTCATTACTATTATATTACTGTAACAACTATTTGATACTATTGTTACCATTTTCTTTAAGTTTTCATGTGAAACAAGCAATCTGCAAAAGGAATAGATTTTTTTTGCAATATTGTGGAATTAAGGTTAGAGTAAATGTCAAATTTCAGCTCCATGGTATCACGTAAAATTTCAGCTCAATGGCCTATATAAAGTGTTCAGTGTGCTTCATGCAAAGAAACTTTTTATCTGTGGTGGTTATTTTAAAATATTATTCTATAAAGTAGTTTAACAATGCCGGATTACACTGCTTAATCTTGATTTTAAATTATCCAAAAAATAAAACGAAATATTCATTATTAAATATTGTATTTGCTGTTCTTTTATAAAATTTTATATATGTTAACTAAGATCTAAAATACTGTTAGAATATTAAATAATTTATAAATTTATTATTTATTTTCGTTTTAGCAAAAGATCAAGAAGAAATTTTTATTTTGTACAATATATTTGCAATAAAAGGATGCGGTTCAGCTCCACATGGCAGCCAATTTTCAAAAATTTGCTGCTATTTTCGTATAAATGTCGTTGTAGTAAAATCGTTTAAAATATAATTATATTATACCCTAATAAGAAAAATAAATGCATAGAAACATTCAATAAAAAAAAAAAATTTTCTACCAAAACTTATCTTGAAATCGGGCAGTTACGCAAGAATCGACCATATACGAGCACTGAATTAGTAAAATCATTTTAGGGTATTATTATACGATTAATAAAGAATATTATAACGTTAAGTACTCATTCTAAATCACAAATTTAAATAACTTTTCTACCACACATGCACGAGAACCTCGTGTTTTCGTTCGCCTTAAGCGGGGCAGAACTCACAGTTTTTAGGTCAGTGAACGTTAGAGGTAAAAAAACTTCCGATCAGTGAAAACTGCGAGTGCTGACCCCCTAACGCGTACGAAACACGAGATTTTCGTACATATGTGATAGAAAATAGCATATGCACCTCGGGAGGCCGATTTTTTGTCTCGCACAATGTTCTCCGAACTCGTTTCGCACTCGCTACGCTCGTGCTACACTCGTTCTTCAAACATTTGTGCTCGACAAAAAAACACGGCCTTCCCTCCCTTGATGCATAATATACTATACTAACTTGAGAAAAAACTGTTACAAAACTTTTTAAACACAAAATTACGTGGTATGTGTAGAAGAAAAACCAACTGGTTTTTTTTCTTCAAATGTGCATCAAAATCTTTGTCTATACAAACAACAAAATTGACAGAAAGCATAAGTTGAATTTGAACACAAATTTTATACGAAATGTCCATCTTAGGGCCCTGTCCATCTTGGGACCCACTCCCCTAATGAAAATTGGCGCAAATTTGATTATCATGCTAAAAATCATAAAAAACTACCATAATAATTAATAGTTTTTTGCTATTATCTCAAAAAGTATTCAAAATTTCAAAAAAAAATTTAAACGAAAATTGTAGGTCTTACAAAAATACACATTTTATCATGTATTCATTTTTTATGAACAGTCAATAGTTTATTTTTTAAATACAAAAAAGTGTTAATCAACGTTAAGTCTTAGTTTTTTGCTATTATCTCTTAACCCTTTAACGCCTGCGGGACGTATATGTTGCCTCCCAGGCGGACATCAAAGTCAAAAATAAATTTTGGGACACAGAATTTAAAAGTTTTTGAACTACTTAATACGAATGTAGTCCCAAAATTAAAAAATTCAAAATGGCGTATCCTAGATGGCCCTCAAACATAAAAAAAATAACTTGTGTTTCCCAAGTAGTAACAATAATTATAAATAAGTGACACATGTTAATAAGGGTTTTTGGGGTCGCTGATTACGAATAGAATGTCAAATTGACAATTTGACAATTGCCAGCTGTCAATTCAGTTGTCAACTTTTGTAAAAAGTAATTAATTTTGACGAAAATGACAGTATAAAGGTTTTCGGGGTCGCTGATTACGAATATAATGTCAAATTGACAATTTGACAATTGACAGCTGTCAATTCAATTGTCAACTTTTCTAAAAAGTGATTACTTTTGACAAAAATGACAGTAAAAGGGATTTCGGGGTCGCTGATTACAAATATGATGTCAAATTGACAATTTGACAATTGACAGCTGTCAATTTAGTTGTCATCTTCTCTAAAAAGTGATTATTTTTTACGAAAATGACAGTATAAGGGTTTTCGGGGTCACTGATTACAAATATGATGTCAAATTGACAATTTGACAATTAACAGCTGTCAATTCAGGTTGTCATCTTCTCTTAAAAGTGATTATTTTTGACGAAAATTACAGTATAAGGGTTTTTGGGGTCGCTGATTACGAATATAATGTGAATTTGTCAGCTAACAGCTGTCACATAATCGAAATCAGCCCAGATTGTAACAAGCAAAAAAAAAAGTTTACGCATTGTACAACCTGTCTTTCGTTCATGAAAAAAAGGAAAAAATAATCATTAAAAATGTTCTTATATGCTCTTATACAACATTTGCTTTGACAGCTGTCAAATTGTCAAATTGACATCATATTTGTAGTCAGCGTCTCCGAAACCGATATTACTGTCATTTTCATCAAAAATAATAACTTTTTAGAAAAGTTGACAACTGAATTGACAGCTGTCAATTAGAAAATTGTCAATTTGACATCATATTCGTAATCAGCGACCCCAAAAACCCTTATACTGTCATTTTCGTAAAAAATAATCACTTTTTAGAAAAGTTGACAACTGAATTGACAGCTGTCAATTGTTAAATTGTCAATTTGACATCATATTCGTAATCAGCGACCCCAAAAACCCGCGAGAGGAAGTTTTCATCAACAATAATCACGTTTTAGAAAAGTTGACAACTGAATTGACAGCTGTCAATTGTCAAATTGTCAATTTGACATCAAATTCGTATTTAGCGACCCAGAAAACCCCTAGAATGGTTTTTCATTTTTTCATACCTACTCTCAATTTTGCTTGGGTGTTAAAGAGTTAAAATATTCAAGAATCAAAAAAATATTTTAGACAAAAGTTGTAGATCTTATAAAAATACACATTTTATGTTGTATACATTTTGTACCAAATGATAGTATTTTTCATTAAAATTCTTTTTCTCGTAGCCACTGTAATAATTTTTCACGATCTTTAACGATCGGAATCAATGTAAAAAATGAAAACTACTATCTTTTGGTACAAAATGTATTCAACATAAAATGTGTATTTTCATAAGATCTACAAGTTTTGTCTAAATTTTTTTTTGATTTTTGAATATTTCAAGAGATAGTAGCAAAAAACTATGAATTAACGTTTATTAACACTTTTTTGTATTTCAAAAAGGAACTATTGACTTTTCATAAAAAATTAATACATGATAAAATCTGTATTTTTGTAAGACCTACAATTTTTGTTCCAAAAATTGTTTGTAATTTTGAATACTTTTTAAGATAATAGCAAAAAGAAATCGTACAAAAAGAAATCGTACTTTCAAAGAAATCGGACAGGTGCGCTAATCGGAAGTATATCCGTTGTAATCATAAGGTTTGAATTGATTTAAGTTTTGATATTATAATAGGGGAGACCAAGGAGGAAAGTGACAAAAATCAGTTTTTTGATGCTAGCATTAAAACTATTTGTCGGATAAGTTCTGTAAACATATTAACCCTCTGCCTACTGAAACGACTATTAACGACAAAAATCGACAATTCGGACGCCTGGTGGGGACTATAGGAAACTGAATAGTGCGAGAGTGGGGAGAAGTAACTTTAGGCAGAGGGTTAATTAAGGACTTGTATTTCAAATATAAAACTGCTACTAATTTAAATTATTTTTATTATGAACATATAAAAAGACAAAGTGATATTAACTACATTTTGTACGTAATTGGCAGATATTTTTGCACTTTTTTGAAATCAAGTTTTTTTTATCTATTTAGTATTCGTTGAATAGCAATGACTTTAAAAAAGCATTGTTTCTTTAAAATTCAAATCAAAAGTCCAACATTTAATCTTTAAAATATAAAATAAACATATAAAATCACATAGTTATAAAAAAGGAAGAGGTTTATAAAAATAAAGCATTAGATGAAGAGGAAAGTAACAACGTGTTACTTTCCACCTCACCCCTCTTTCCCTGGATTTCAAAAAACAGGTTTAAATTACACAAAAGTATTTCGCATTTTTTAATTATGCAATAGCACGACTTAAATAAAAAAGCTTCAAAAAAACGAAAAGCATATTTAAAATATCTATAAAATCAAAAAAATATGATATTTTGAAAATTTTGGCAAATACTTACTTTTGTCGTAATTTTTGCACAAAATATCAGTATCAGATATATAGCTTCCGGTAGACCCCTAACATAATTTGGGGGAGGTAGAGGGGTCAAAATTGACTAAAAATTATTTAAAGACTACACTGTAAAAATTGCTGGGACAATATGTCTCAATATGAGACACTTTGAGACGCATATGTCTCAGAGTGAGACACAATATGTGTCTTGTGTCCCCATATTTGAAACATTTGTTTGCATTTGTGTTTGCAGTGTATGTCTGTTTGCTCATTGGTTTAGAAGTTATAAGCGTTGTTACTTTCCACCTCTGTTATTTTCCTCCTCGGTCTCCCCTACACATTTTTTATAATTTAAAGATTATAATATTGGTTGAAGTTTGAAATTCCTAATTTACATATGCATTGTTAAAATTAAGAAATATTTATAAGTTTATAATAATTTCAACATGAATTGATTAAAACTTAAACCATTAAAAGTTTTAAATAATAATTAAAGTATATTATTATTCAAATTTGAATAATTCATAATTCCTACATATCATATTTTAAGACACTTTTTGCGCCTCAGATACAATAAAAATACCAAAATATCATAGTTTAAGACACTTTCAAAACACTTGTTTTAACAGTGTATTAATTAAAGTTTTTACAACAATTTGAATTCGTATTAATAAAATCAAGTTTAAAATTTGTAATTTAATTTAATTTGTAAAAGTTAAAGATTGAAATAAAATAAAATGAACTCATTTTTATTTTAATTGCTAATGGTGGGAATCACTTATTATTTCAATTTTTCACTTTTACAAATTGAATTAAATTTAAAATCTTAAACTTAATTTATAAATCATAAAACGTTGGTTATATTGCAGTTTTGATTAGAATTGAAGTTTAAAATAATTTAAATTTGAATTAATAGAATTTGGGAATTTTTCAATTTGGAAAAGTTAAAATTTATATTGATAGAAATTTTTAAGAATGGTTTTTTACTAATTTTCGTATTTTAAAAAGAAAATTTAAAAATAATGATTTCATATCAATAGAAGTTTAAAATAAATGAAACTTGTAAGTATAGAAAATTGTAATAATTGTACGAAAAAAAAAATATTTTGTTAAAAAAACAATTTAGAAATATATTTTAACTTTTTGTAACGTACCGTAAAACAGGCTAATTTAGCTCAAATTTTTATGTTTTTTTGAAAAAAGTATAGGAAAATGTTAATAATAAATTTTGGTAATGAAAATATATGATCTCTGACTCTTCCTCTTTAATTTTAAAAAATAAAAAAATTACTACATATTCCATAAACCTATTTAATATACCTTTTTCCTGTGAGCAAAATCACACCAGAATGTGGGGTAATTTCGCTTAACATTAATGAATTTAATTTTTAACAACAAAAATATTTTAGTTTAAAAGCTATAATCACTTGATAAAATCATTAGAAAGAAAATAATATTATTTAAATAACATTTACAGTCATTAGAATAAATATTTAACCATGTTTTATGTTTTATAATTTGATAAAACTTTAGAATTTTGTCATGAGAAATAACCTTAGATGCTTGATAAACAATTGAATGATACATTGTATTCATGAACGAAATTACCCCACAAATATAAAATTTTTTTTTTAAATTGACGTTTTTGAAAATCTATTCAAATTTTCCGTAATTTTATTTTTTCTAAATCATTTCTCGCGGTTTGGATTTACCGAGATTCGACCGAGTTCAGTCGCTTTCGGTCGCATTCGGTCGCATTCAATATTTTGATGTTTCATAATGAAAAATGACAAAATAAACTATTTGTAATGATAAATTAATGTTTGTAGAGTAGATTCGTGTAATGTTAGATATATATTAAGTGTGAAATAATTAATAATTCAAAAGTAAACCCTACTTCAAAGTGTGCCTGCTTTGTGATTTGCTAGAAAATAAGTCATAAACGGAAAATTGCACTAAAAATCAATTATTATCAAAATATATGCAATTATTAATCAAATAAATAAAGATTCCGAGGGTTAATTGATAATCATTGACAAAGAAAAACAAGAAAATATTGAAATTACGCGATACAGAATATTTCTGCCGGAGCGTTAAAATAGGCAACTTGACAACCAGTCAGAGGAGATCACGTGCTTCTCGCACCAAATTCAAATTACTCCATTTGACTTAAATAAACAAATATATATTTTCAAAATTACAAATCAACTCATTAATTATTATTAACATTAGTTAAAGTCAACCAACTTAATTTCTCTAGACCGAAAGTTAATAAACCCTAAAAACCACCCCTAAGGAAAAAAGCAGAAAAATATTAAACAAAAAACATAAAATCAACAAAAAAATTATAATCCATCACTGAATTTTTTTAAAATATTCAGGGATATGTCCCCTAATTTTACAAATCAAAAAAATAATTCACAACCCTAAGAAACCACCCCTATGGAAAACTGCCAAAAAAGATCCGTAAAAAATCCAAAATTTGACAAAAAAATTATACTCAAGTTCTAAAATGATTTAAAATAGTCAGAAATACGACCTCTAATTTTACTAATAAAAAAAAAAATTAACAACCCCAAGAAACAACCCCTAAGACAAATTGCAGAAAAAAATCAGCCCAAAAATCAAAAAATCTATAAAAAAATTATAATCCAGCACTAAAATAATGGAAAATACTGAGAAATATCGCCCCCAATTTTACCAAAAGAAAAAAATAATTAACAACCGCAAGAAACCAACCCTATGAAAAACTGCAGAAAAAGATCCGTACAAAAATAAAAAAATCTGCCAAAAAATTATACTCCAGTTCTAAAATTATTTAAAATAGTCAGAGATATGACCTCTAATTTTACCAATAGAAAAAAATAATTAACAACCCCAAGAAACCACCCCTATGAAAAACTGCAGAAAAAGATCCGTACAAAAATAAAAAAATCTACCAAAAAATTATACTCCAGTTCTAAAATTATTCAAAATACTCAGGGATATGTCCCCTTATTTTACCAATCAAAAAAATAATTAGCAATTCTAAAAAAACACCCCTAAGACAAACTGCAGAAAAAAATCAGCCCAAAAATAAAAAAATCTATAAAAAAATTATAATCCAACACTGAAATAATGAAAAATACTGAGAAATATCGCCCCCAATTTTACCAATAGAAAAAAATAATTAACAACCCCAAGAAACCACCCCTATGAAAAACTGCAGAAAAAGATCCGTACAAAAATAAAAATATCTACCAAAAAATTATACTCCAGTTCTAAAATTATTCACAATCCTCAGGGATATGTCCCCTTATTTTACCAGTCGAAAAAAATAATTAGCAATCCTAAAAAAACACCCCTAAGACAAATTGCAGAAAAAAATCAGCCGAAAAATCAAAAAATCAATAAAAAAATTATAATCCAGCACTTAAATAATGAAAAATACTGAGAAATATCGCCCTCAATTTTACCAATAGAAAAAAAAAATTAACAACCCCAAGAAACTACCCCTATGAAAAACTGCAGAAAAAGATCCGTACAAAACTAAAAACTTCTTCTAAAAAATTATACTCCAGTTCTAAAATTATTTAAAATAGTCAGAGATATGACCTCTAATTTTACCAATAGAAAAAAATAATTAACAACCCCAAGAAACCACCCCTATGAAAAACTGCAGAAAAAGATCCGTACAAAAATAAAAAAATCTACCAAAAAATTATACTCCAGTTCTAAAATTATTTAAAATAGTCAGAGATATGACCTCTAATTTTACCAATAGAAAAAAATAATTAACAACCCCAAGAAACCACCCCTATGAAAAACTGGAGAAAAAGATCCGTACAAAACTAAAAACTTCTGTAATAAAATTATACTCCAGTTCTAAAATTATTTAAAATAGTCAGGGATATGACCTCTAATTTTACTAATAAAAAAAAATTAACAACCACAAGAAACAACCCCTAAGACAAATTGCAGAAAAAAATCAGCCCAAAAATCAAAAAATCTATAAAAAAATTATAATCCAGCACTAAAATAATGGAAAATACTGAGAAATATCGCTCCTAATTTTACCAATAGAAAAAAATAATTAACAACCCCAAGAAACCACCCCTATGAAAAACTGCAGAAAAAGATCCGTACAAGAATAAAAAAATCTGCCAAAAAATTATACTTCAGTTCTAAAATTATTTAAAATAGTCAGAGATATGACCTCTAATTTTACCAATAGAAAAAAATAATTAACACCCCAAGAAACCACCCCTATGAAAAACTGCAGAAAAAGATAAGTAAAAAAATAAAAAAATCTACCAAAAAATTATACTCCAGTTCTAAAATTATTCAAAATACTCAGGGATATGTCCCCTTATTTAACCATTAAAAAAAAAATAATTAACAATCCTAAAAAAAACCCTTAAGACAAATTGCAAAAAAAATCAGCCCAAAAATCAAAAAATCTATAAATAAATTATAATCCAGCACTAAAATAATGGAAAATACTGAGAAATATCGCCCCCAATTTTACCAATAGAAAAAAATAATTAACAACCCCAAGAAACCACCCCTATGAAAAAATGCAGAAAAAGATCCGTACAAAAATAAAAAAATCTACCAAAAAATTATACTCCAGTTCTAAAATTATTTAAAATAGTCAGAGATATGACCTCTAATTTTACTAATAAAAAAAATATTAACAACCACAAGAAACAACCCCTAAGACAAATTGCAGAAAAAAATCAGCCCAAAAATAAAAAAATCTGTAAAAAAATTATAATCCAGCACTAAATTAATGGAAAATACTGAGAAATATCTCCCCCAATTTTACCAATAGAAAAAAATAATTAACAACCCTAAGAAACCACCCCTTTGAAAAACTGCAGAAAAAGATCCGTACAAAAAAAAAAAATCTACCAAAAAATTATACTCCAGTTCTAAAATTATTCAAAATACTCAGGGATATGTCCCCTTATTTTACCAATCGAAAAAAATAATTAACAACCCCAAGAAACCACCCCTATGAAAAACTGCAGAAAAAGATCCGTACAAAAATAAAAAAATCTACCAAAAAATTATACTCCAGTTCTAAAATTATTCAAAATACTCAGGGATATGTCCCCTTATTTTACCAATCAAAAAAATAATTAGCAATTCTAAAAAAAAAACCCTAAGACAAATTGCAGAAAAAAATCAGCCCAAAAATCAAAAAATCTATAAAAAAATTATAATCCAACACTGAAATAATGAAAAATACTGAGAAATATCGCCCTCAATTTTACCAATAGAAAAAAATAATTAACAACCCCAAGAAACCACCCCTATGAAAAAATGCAGAAAAAGATCCGTACAAAAATAAAAAAATCTACCAAAAAATTATACTCCAGTTCTAAAATTATTTAAAATAGTCAGAGATATGACCTCTAATTTTACTAATAAAAAAAATATTAACAACCACAAGAAACAACCCCTAAGACAAATTGCAGAAAAAAATCAGCCCAAAAATAAAAAAATCTATAAAAAAATTATAATCCAGCACTAAATTAATGGAAAATACTGAGAAATATCTCCCCCAATTTTACCAATAGAAAAAAATAATTAACAACCCCAAGAAACCACCCCTTTGAAAAACTGCAGAAAAAGATCCGTACAAAAATAAAAAAATCTTCCAAAAAATTATACTCTAGTTCTAAAATTATTCATAATACTCAGGGATATGTCCCCTTATTTTACCAATCGAAAAAAATAATTAGCAATCCTAAAAAAAACACCCCTATGAAAAGTTCCAGAAAAATAACAATACAAAAATTACTAAATCTACAAAAAAATTATACTCAAGTTCTAAAATTATTTAAAATAGTCAGAGATATGACCCCTAATTTTACCAATAAAAAAAAATTAACAACCCCAAGAAACAACCCCTAAGACAAATTGCAGAAAAAGATCAGCCCAAAAATAAAAAAATCTATAAAAAAATTATAATCCAGCACTAAATTAATGGAAAATACTGAGAAATATCTCCCCCAATTTTACCAATAGAAAAAAATAATTAACAGCCCCAAGAAACCACCCCTATGAAAAACTGCAGAAAAAGATCCGTACAAAAATAAAAAAATCTACCAAAAAATTATACTCCAGTTCTAAAATTATTCAAAATACTCAGGGATATGTCCCCTTATTTTTCCAATCAAAAAAATAATTAGCAATCCTAACAAAACACCCCTAAGACAATTTGCAGAAAAAAATCAGCCCAAAAATCAAAAAATCTATAAAAAAATTATAATCCAGCACTTAAATAATGAAAAATACTGAGAAATATCGCCCCCAATTTTACCAATAAAAAAAAATAATTAACAACCCCAAGAAACCACCCCTATGAAAAACTGCAGAAAAAGATCAGTAGAAAAATAAAAAAATCTACCAAAAAATTATACTCCAGTTCTAAAATTATTCAAAATACTCAGGGATATGTCCCCTTATTTTACCAATCAAAAAAATAATTAGCAATCCTAAAAAAACACCCCTAAGACAATTTGCAGAAAAAAATCAGCCCAAAAATCAAAAAATCTATAAAAAAATTATAATCCAGCACTTTAATAATGAAAAATACTGAGAAATATCGCCCCCAATTTTACCAATAGAAAAAAATAATTAACAACCCCAAGAAACCACCCCTATGAAAAACTGCAGAAAAAGATCCGTACAAAAATAAAAAAATCTACCAAAAAATTATACTCCAGTTCTAAAATTATTCAAAATACTCAGGGATATGTCCCCTTATTTTACCAATCAAAAAAATAATTAGCAATTCTAAAAAAACACCCCTAAGACAAATTGCAGAAAAAAATCAGCCCAAAAATAAAAAAATCTATAAAAAAATTATAATCCAACACTGAAATAATGAAAAATACTGAGAAATATCGCCCCCAATTTTACCAATAGAAAAAAATAATTAACAACCCCAAGAAACCACCCCTATGAAAAACTGCAGAAAAAGATCCGTACAAAAATAAAAAAATCTACCAAAAAATTATACTCCAGTTCTAAAATTATTCACAATCCTCAGGGATATGTCCCCTTATTTTACCAGTCGAAAAAAATAATTAGCAATCCTAAAAAAACACCCCTAAGACAAATTGCAGAAAAAAATCAGCCGAAAAATCAAAAAATCAATAAAAAAATTATAATCCAGCACTTAAATAATGAAAAATACTGAGAAATATCGCCCCAATTTTACCAATAGAAAAAAAAAATTAACAACCCCAAGAAACTACCCCTATGAAAAACTGCAGAAAAAGATCCGTACAAAACTAAAAACTTCTTCTAAAAAATTATACTCCAGTTCTAAAATTATTTAAAATAGTCAGAGATATGACCTCTAATTTTACTAATAAAAAAAAAATTAACAACCACGAGAAACAACCCCTAAGACAAACTGCAGAAAAAAATCGGACCAAAAATCAAAAAATCTATAAAAAAATTAAAATCCAGCACTAAAATAATGGAAAATACTGAGAAATATCGTTCCCAATTTTACCAATAGAAAAAAATAATTAACAACCCCAAGAAACTACCCCTATGAAAAACTGCAGAAAAAGATCCGTACAAAACTAAAAACTTCTTCTAAAAAATTATACTCCAGTTCTAAAATTATTTAAAATAGTCAGAGATATGACCTCTAATTTTACCAATAGAAAAAAATAATTAACAACCCCAAGAAACCACCCCTATGAAAAACTGCAGAAAAAGATCCGTACAAAAATAAAAAAATCTACCAAAAAATTATACTCCAGTTCTAAAATTATTTAAAATAGTCAGAGATATGACCTCTAATTTTACCAATAGAAAAAAATAATTAACAACCCCAAGAAACCACCCCTATGAAAAACTGGAGAAAAAGATCCGTACAAAACTAAAAACTTCTGTAATAAAATTATACTCCAGTTCTAAAATTATTTAAAATAGTCAGAGATATGACCTCTAATTTTACTAATAAAAAAAAATTAACAACCACAAGAAACAACCCCTAAGACAAATTGCAGAAAAAAATCAGCCCAAAAATCAAAAAATCTATAAAAAAATTATAATCCAGCACTAAAATAATGGAAAATACTGAGAAATATCGCTCCTAATTTTACCAATAGAAAAAAATAATTAACAACCCCAAGAAACCACCCCTATGAAAAACTGCAGAAAAAGATCCGTACAAGAATAAAAAAATCTGCCAAAAAATTATACTTCAGTTCTAAAATTATTTAAAATAGTCAGAGATATGACCTCTAATTTTACCAATAGAAAAAAATAATTAACACCCCAAGAAACCACCCCTATGAAAAACTGCAGAAAAAGATAAGTAAAAAAATAAAAAAATCTACCAAAAAATTATACTCCAGTTCTAAAATTATTCAAAATGCTCAGGGATATGTCCCCTTATTTAACCATTAAAAAAAAAATAATTAACAATCCTAAAAAAAACCCTTAAGACAAATTGCAAAAAAAAATCAGCCCAAAAATCAAACAATCTATAAATAAATTATAATCCAGCACTAAAATAATGGAAAATACTGAGAAATATCGCCCCCAATTTTACCAATAGAAAAAAATAATTAACAACCCCAAGAAACCACCCCTATGAAAAACTGCCGAAAAAGACCCGTACAGAAATAAAAAAATCTACCAAAAAATTATACTCCAGTTCTAAAATTATTTAAAATAGTCAGAGATATGACTTCTAATTTTACTAATAAAAAAAATATTAACAACCACAAGAAACAACCCCTAAGACAAATTGCAGAAAAAAATCAGCCCAAAAATCAAAAAATCTATAAAAAAATTATAATCCAGCACTAAAATAATGGAAAATACTGAGAAATATCGCCTTCAATTTTACCAATAGAAAAAAATAATTAACAACCCCAAGAAACCACCCCTATGAAAAACTGCAAAAAAAGATCCGTAAAAAATCCAAAATTTGACAAAAAAATTATACTCAAGTTCTAAAATGATTTAAAATAGTCAGAAATACGACCTCTAATTTTACTAATAAAAAAAAAAATTAACAACCCCAAGAAACAACCCCTAAGACAAATTGCAGAAAAAAATCAGCCCAAAAATCAAAAAATCTATAAAAAAATTATAATCCAGCACTAAAATAATGGAAAATACTGAGAAATATCACCCCCAATTTTACCAAAAGAAAAAAATAATTAACAACCGCAAGAAACCAACCCTATGAAAAACTGCAGAAAAAGATCCGTACAAAAATAAAAAAATCTGCCAAAAAATTATACTCCAGTTCTAAAATTATTTAAAATAGTCAGAGATATGACCTCTAATTTTACCAATAGAAAAAAATAATTAACAACCCCAAGAAACCACCCCTATGAAAAACTGCAGAAAAAGATCCGTACAAAAATAAAAATATCTACCAAAAAATTATACTCCAGTTCTAAAATTATTCAAAATACTCAGGGATATGTCCCCTTATTTTACCAATCAAAAAAATAATTAGCAATTCTAAAAAAACACCCCTAAGACAAATTGCAGAAAAAAATCAGCCGAAAAATCAAAAAATCAACAAAAAAATTATAATCCAGCACTTAAATAATGAAAAATACTGAGAAATATCGCCCCCAATTTTACCAAAAAAAAAAAAAAAAAAAAATTAACAACCCCAAGAAACTACCTCTATGAAAAACTGCAGAAAAAGATCAGTACAAAACTAAAAACTTCTGCCAAAAAATTATACTCCAGTTCTAAAATTATTTAAAATAGTCAGAGATATGACCTCTTATTTAACCAATAGAAAAAAATTATTAACAACCCCAAGAAACCACCCCTATGAAAAACTGCAGAAAAAGATCCGTACAAAAATAAAAAAATCTACCAAAAAATTATACTCCAGTTCTAAAATTATTTAAAATAGTCAGAGATATGACCTCTAATTTTACTAATAAAAAAAAAATTAACAACCACGAGAAACAACCCCTAAGACAAATTGCAGAAAAAAATCGGACCAAAAATCAAAAAATCTATAAAAAAATTATAATCCAGCACTAAAATAATGGAAAATACTGAGAAATATCGCTCCTAATTTTACCAATAGAAAAAAATAATTAACAACCCCAAGAAACCACCCCTATGAAAAACTGCAGAAAAAGATCCGTACAAGAATAAAAAAATCTGCCAAAAAATTATACTTCAGTTCTAAAATTATTTAAAATAGTCAGAGATATGACCTCTAATTTTACCAATAGAAAAAAATAATTAACACCCCAAGAAACCACCCCTATGAAAAACTGCAGAAAAAGATCCGTACAAAAATAAAAAAATCTACCAAAAAATTATACTCCAGTTCTAAAATTATTCAAAATACTCAGGGATATGTCCCCTTATTTTTCCAATCAAAAAAATAATTAGCAATCCTAACAAAACACCCCTAAGACAATTTGCAGAAAAAAATCAGCCCAAAAATCAAAAAATCTATAAAAAAATTATAATCCAGCACTTAAATAATGAAAAATACTGAGAAATATCGCCCCCAATTTTAGCAATAAAAAAAAATAATTAACAACCCCAAGAAACCACCCCTATGAAAAACTGCAGAAAAAGATCAGTACAAAAATAAAAAAATCTACCAAAAAATTATACTCCAGTTCTAAAATTATTCAAAATACTCAGGGATATGTCCCCTTATTTTACCAATCAAAAAAATAATTAGCAATCCTAAAAAAACACCCCTAAGACAATTTGCAGAAAAAAATCAGCCCAAAAATCAAAAAATCTATAAAAAAATTATAATCCAGCACTTTAATAATGAAAAATACTGAGAAATATCGCCCCCAATTTTACCAATAGAAAAAAATAATTAACAACCCCAAGAAACCACCCCTATGAAAAACTGCAGAAAAAGATCCGTACAAAAATAAAAAAATCTACCAAAAAATTATACTCCAGTTCTAAAATTATTCAAAATACTCAGGGATATGTCCCCTTATTTTACCAATCAAAAAAATAATTAGCAATTCTAAAAAAACACCCCTAAGACAAACTGCAGAAAAAAATCAGCCCAAAAATAAAAAAATCTATAAAAAAATTATAATCCAACACTGAAATAATGAAAAATACTGAGAAATATCGCCCCCAATTTTACCAATAGAAAAAAATAATTAACAACCCCAAGAAACCACCCCTATGAAAAACTGCAGAAAAAGATCCGTACAAAAATAAAAATATCTACCAAAAAATTATACTCCAGTTCTAAAATTATTCACAATCCTCAGGGATATGTCCCCTTATTTTACCAGTCGAAAAAAATAATTAGCAATCCTAAAAAAACACCCCTAAGACAAATTGCAGAAAAAAATCAGCCGAAAAATCAAAAAATCAATAAAAAAATTATAATCCAGCACTTAAATAATGAAAAATACTGAGAAATATCGCCCTCAATTTTACCAATAGAAAAAAAAAATTAACAACCCCAAGAAACTACCCCTATGAAAAACTGCAGAAAAAGATCCGTACAAAACTAAAAACTTCTTCTAAAAAATTATACTCCAGTTCTAAAATTATTTAAAATAGTCAGAGATATGACCTCTAATTTTACCAATAGAAAAAAATAATTAACAACCCCAAGAAACCACCCCTATGAAAAACTGCAGAAAAAGATCCGTACAAAAATAAAAAAATCTACCAAAAAATTATACTCCAGTTCTAAAATTATTTAAAATAGTCAGAGATATGACCTCTAATTTTACCAATAGAAAAAAATAATTAACAACCCCAAGAAACCACCCCTATGAAAAACTGGAGAAAAAGATCCGTACAAAACTAAAAACTTCTGTAATAAAATTATACTCCAGTTCTAAAATTATTTAAAATAGTCAGGGATATGACCTCTAATTTTACTAATAAAAAAAAATTAACAACCACAAGAAACAACCCCTAAGACAAATTGCAGAAAAAAATCAGCCCAAAAATCAAAAAATCTATAAAAAAATTATAATCCAGCACTAAAATAATGGAAAATACTGAGAAATATCGCTCCTAATTTTACCAATAGAAAAAAATAATTAACAACCCCAAGAAACCACCCCTATGAAAAACTGCAGAAAAAGATCCGTACAAGAATAAAAAAATCTGCCAAAAAATTATACTTCAGTTCTAAAATTATTTAAAATAGTCAGAGATATGACCTCTAATTTTACCAATAGAAAAAAATAATTAACACCCCAAGAAACCACCCCTATGAAAAACTGCAGAAAAAGATAAGTAAAAAAATAAAAAAATCTACCAAAAAATTATACTCCAGTTCTAAAATTATTCAAAATACTCAGGGATATGTCCCCTTATTTAACCATTAAAAAAAAAAATAATTAACAATCCTAAAAAAAACCCTTAAGACAAATTGCAAAAAAAATCAGCCCAAAAATCAAAAAATCTATAAATAAATTATAATCCAGCACTAAAATAATGGAAAATACTGAGAAATATCGCCCCCAATTTTACCAATAGAAAAAAATAATTAACAACCCCAAGAAACCACCCCTATGAAAAACTGCAAAAAAAGATCCGTACAAAAATAAAAAAATCTGCCAAAAAATTATACTTCAGTTCTAAAATTATTTAAAATAGTCAGAGATATGACCTCTAATTTTACCAATAGAAAAAAATAATTAACAACCCCAAGAAACCACCCCTATGAAAAACTGCAGAAAAAGATCCGTACAAAAACAAAAATATCTACCAAAAAATTAGACTCCAGTTCTAAAATTATTCAAAATACTCAGGGATATGTCCCCTTATTTTACCAATCAAAAAAATAATTAGCAATCCTAAAAAAACACCCCTAAGACAAATTGCAGAAAAAAATCAGTTGAAAAATCAAAAAATCAATAAAAAAATTATAATCCAGCACTTAAATAATGAAAAATACTGAGAAATATCGCCCCCAATTTTACCAATAGAAAAAAAAAATTAACAACCCCAAGAAACCACCCCTATGAAAAACTGCAGAAAAAGATCCGTACAAAAATAAAAAAATGTACCAAAAAATAAGACTCCAGTTCTAAAATAATTCAAAATACTCAGGGATATGTCCCCTTATTTTACCAATCAAAAAAATAATTAGTAATCCTAAAAAAACACCCCTAAGACAAATTGCAGAAAAAAATCAGCTGAAAAATCAAAAAATCAATAAAAAAATTATAATCCAGCACTTAAATAATGAAAAATACTGAGAAATATCGCCCCCAATTTTACCAATAGAAAAAAAAAATTAACAACCCCAAGAAACTACCCCTATGAAAAACTGCAGAAAAAGATCCGTACAAAACTAAAAACTTCTTCTAAAAAATTATACTCCAGTTCTAAAATTATTTAAAATAGTCAGAGATATGACCTCTAATTTTACCAATAGAAAAAAATAATTAACAACCCCAAGAAACCACCCCTATGAAAAACTGCAGAAAAAGATCCGTACAAAAATAAAAAAATCTACCAAAAAATTATACTCCAGTTCTAAAATTATTCAAAATACTCAGGGATATGTCCCCTTATTTTACCAATCAAAAAAATAATTAGCAATTCTAAAAAAACACCCCTAAGACAAATTGCAGAAAAAAATCAGCCCAAAAATCAAAAAATCTATAAAAAAATTATAATCCAACACTGAAATAATGAAAAATACTGAGAAATATCGCCCTCAATTTTACCAATAGAAAAAAATAATTAACAACCCCAAGAAACCACCCCTATGAAAAAATGCAGAAAAAGATCCGTACAAAAATAAAAAAATCTACCAAAAAATTATACTCCAGTTCTAAAATTATTTAAAATAGTCAGAGATATGACCTCTAATTTTACTAATAAAAAAAATATTAACAACCACAAGAAACAACCCCTAAGACAAATTGCAGAAAAAAATCAGCCCAAAAATAAAAAAATCTGTAAAAAAATTATAATCCAGCACTAAATTAATGGAAAATACTGAGAAATATCTCCCCCAATTTTACCAATAGAAAAAAATAATTAACAACCCTAAGAAACCACCCCTTTGAAAAACTGCAGAAAAAGATCCGTACAAAAAAAAAAAATCTACCAAAAAATTATACTCCAGTTCTAAAATTATTCAAAATACTCAGGGATATGTCCCCTTATTTTACCAATCGAAAAAAATAATTAACAACCCCAAGAAACCACCCCTATGAAAAACTGCAGAAAAAGATCCGTACAAAAATAAAAAAATCTACCAAAAAATTATACTCCAGTTCTAAAATTATTCAAAATACTCAGGGATATGTCCCCTTATTTTACCAATCAAAAAAATAATTAGCAATTCTAAAAAAAAAACCCTAAGACAAATTGCAGAAAAAAATCAGCCCAAAAATCAAAAAATCTATAAAAAAATTATAATCCAACACTGAAATAATGAAAAATACTGAGAAATATCGCCCTCAATTTTACCAATAGAAAAAAATAATTAACAACCCCAAGAAACCACCCCTATGAAAAAATGCAGAAAAAGATCCGTACAAAAATAAAAAAATCTACCAAAAAATTATACTCCAGTTCTAAAATTATTTAAAATAGTCAGAGATATGACCTCTAATTTTACTAATAAAAAAAATATTAACAACCACAAGAAACAACCCCTAAGACAAATTGCAGAAAAAAATCAGCCCAAAAATAAAAAAATCTATAAAAAAATTATAATCCAGCACTAAATTAATGGAAAATACTGAGAAATATCTCCCCCAATTTTACCAATAGAAAAAAATAATTAACAACCCCAAGAAACCACCCCTTTGAAAAACTGCAGAAAAAGATCCGTACAAAAATAAAAAAATCTTCCAAAAAATTATACTCTAGTTCTAAAATTATTCATAATACTCAGGGATATGTCCCCTTATTTTACCAATCGAAAAAAATAATTAGCAATCCTAAAAAAAACACCCCTATGAAAAGTTCCAGAAAAATAACAATACAAAAATTACTAAATCTACAAAAAAATTATACTCAAGTTCTAAAATTATTTAAAATAGTCAGAGATATGACCCCTAATTTTACCAATAAAAAAAAATTAACAACCCCAAGAAACAACCCCTAAGACAAATTGCAGAAAAAGATCAGCCCAAAAATAAAAAAATCTATAAAAAAATTATAATCCAGCACTAAATTAATGGAAAATACTGAGAAATATCTCCCCCAATTTTACCAATAGAAAAAAATAATTAACAGCCCCAAGAAACCACCCCTATGAAAAACTGCAGAAAAAGATCCGTACAAAAATAAAAAAATCTACCAAAAAATTATACTCCAGTTCTAAAATTATTCAAAATACTCAGGGATATGTCCCCTTATTTTTCCAATCAAAAAAATAATTAGCAATCCTAACAAAACACCCCTAAGACAATTTGCAGAAAAAAATCAGCCCAAAAATCAAAAAATCTATAAAAAAATTATAATCCAGCACTTAAATAATGAAAAATACTGAGAAATATCGCCCCCAATTTTACCAATAAAAAAAAATAATTAACAACCCCAAGAAACCACCCCTATGAAAAACTGCAGAAAAAGATCAGTAGAAAAATAAAAAAATCTACCAAAAAATTATACTCCAGTTCTAAAATTATTCAAAATACTCAGGGATATGTCCCCTTATTTTACCAATCAAAAAAATAATTAGCAATCCTAAAAAAACACCCCTAAGACAATTTGCAGAAAAAAATCAGCCCAAAAATCAAAAAATCTATAAAAAAATTATAATCCAGCACTTTAATAATGAAAAATACTGAGAAATATCGCCCCCAATTTTACCAATAGAAAAAAATAATTAACAACCCCAAGAAACCACCCCTATGAAAAACTGCAGAAAAAGATCCGTACAAAAATAAAAAAATCTACCAAAAAATTATACTCCAGTTCTAAAATTATTCAAAATACTCAGGGATATGTCCCCTTATTTTACCAATCAAAAAAATAATTAGCAATTCTAAAAAAACACCCCTAAGACAAATTGCAGAAAAAAATCAGCCCAAAAATAAAAAAATCTATAAAAAAATTATAATCCAACACTGAAATAATGAAAAATACTGAGAAATATCGCCCCCAATTTTACCAATAGAAAAAAATAATTAACAACCCCAAGAAACCACCCCTATGAAAAACTGCAGAAAAAGATCCGTACAAAAATAAAAAAATCTACCAAAAAATTATACTCCAGTTCTAAAATTATTCACAATCCTCAGGGATATGTCCCCTTATTTTACCAGTCGAAAAAAATAATTAGCAATCCTAAAAAAACACCCCTAAGACAAATTGCAGAAAAAAATCAGCCGAAAAATCAAAAAATCAATAAAAAAATTATAATCCAGCACTTAAATAATGAAAAATACTGAGAAATATCGCCCCAATTTTACCAATAGAAAAAAAAAATTAACAACCCCAAGAAACTACCCCTATGAAAAACTGCAGAAAAAGATCCGTACAAAACTAAAAACTTCTTCTAAAAAATTATACTCCAGTTCTAAAATTATTTAAAATAGTCAGAGATATGACCTCTAATTTTACTAATAAAAAAAAAATTAACAACCACGAGAAACAACCCCTAAGACAAACTGCAGAAAAAAATCGGACCAAAAATCAAAAAATCTATAAAAAAATTAAAATCCAGCACTAAAATAATGGAAAATACTGAGAAATATCGTTCCCAATTTTACCAATAGAAAAAAATAATTAACAACCCCAAGAAACTACCCCTATGAAAAACTGCAGAAAAAGATCCGTACAAAACTAAAAACTTCTTCTAAAAAATTATACTCCAGTTCTAAAATTATTTAAAATAGTCAGAGATATGACCTCTAATTTTACCAATAGAAAAAAATAATTAACAACCCCAAGAAACCACCCCTATGAAAAACTGCAGAAAAAGATCCGTACAAAAATAAAAAAATCTACCAAAAAATTATACTCCAGTTCTAAAATTATTTAAAATAGTCAGAGATATGACCTCTAATTTTACCAATAGAAAAAAATAATTAACAACCCCAAGAAACCACCCCTATGAAAAACTGGAGAAAAAGATCCGTACAAAACTAAAAACTTCTGTAATAAAATTATACTCCAGTTCTAAAATTATTTAAAATAGTCAGAGATATGACCTCTAATTTTACTAATAAAAAAAAATTAACAACCACAAGAAACAACCCCTAAGACAAATTGCAGAAAAAAATCAGCCCAAAAATCAAAAAATCTATAAAAAAATTATAATCCAGCACTAAAATAATGGAAAATACTGAGAAATATCGCTCCTAATTTTACCAATAGAAAAAAATAATTAACAACCCCAAGAAACCACCCCTATGAAAAACTGCAGAAAAAGATCCGTACAAGAATAAAAAAATCTGCCAAAAAATTATACTTCAGTTCTAAAATTATTTAAAATAGTCAGAGATATGACCTCTAATTTTACCAATAGAAAAAAATAATTAACACCCCAAGAAACCACCCCTATGAAAAACTGCAGAAAAAGATAAGTAAAAAAATAAAAAAATCTACCAAAAAATTATACTCCAGTTCTAAAATTATTCAAAATGCTCAGGGATATGTCCCCTTATTTAACCATTAAAAAAAAAATAATTAACAATCCTAAAAAAAACCCTTAAGACAAATTGCAAAAAAAAATCAGCCCAAAAATCAAACAATCTATAAATAAATTATAATCCAGCACTAAAATAATGGAAAATACTGAGAAATATCGCCCCCAATTTTACCAATAGAAAAAAATAATTAACAACCCCAAGAAACCACCCCTATGAAAAACTGCCGAAAAAGACCCGTACAGAAATAAAAAAATCTACCAAAAAATTATACTCCAGTTCTAAAATTATTTAAAATAGTCAGAGATATGACTTCTAATTTTACTAATAAAAAAAATATTAACAACCACAAGAAACAACCCCTAAGACAAATTGCAGAAAAAAATCAGCCCAAAAATCAAAAAATCTATAAAAAAATTATAATCCAGCACTAAAATAATGGAAAATACTGAGAAATATCGCCTTCAATTTTACCAATAGAAAAAAATAATTAACAACCCCAAGAAACCACCCCTATGAAAAACTGCAAAAAAAGATCCGTAAAAAATCCAAAATTTGACAAAAAAATTATACTCAAGTTCTAAAATGATTTAAAATAGTCAGAAATACGACCTCTAATTTTACTAATAAAAAAAAAAATTAACAACCCCAAGAAACAACCCCTAAGACAAATTGCAGAAAAAAATCAGCCCAAAAATCAAAAAATCTATAAAAAAATTATAATCCAGCACTAAAATAATGGAAAATACTGAGAAATATCACCCCCAATTTTACCAAAAGAAAAAAATAATTAACAACCGCAAGAAACCAACCCTATGAAAAACTGCAGAAAAAGATCCGTACAAAAATAAAAAAATCTGCCAAAAAATTATACTCCAGTTCTAAAATTATTTAAAATAGTCAGAGATATGACCTCTAATTTTACCAATAGAAAAAAATAATTAACAACCCCAAGAAACCACCCCTATGAAAAACTGCAGAAAAAGATCCGTACAAAAATAAAAATATCTACCAAAAAATTATACTCCAGTTCTAAAATTATTCAAAATACTCAGGGATATGTCCCCTTATTTTACCAATCAAAAAAATAATTAGCAATTCTAAAAAAACACCCCTAAGACAAATTGCAGAAAAAAATCAGCCGAAAAATCAAAAAATCAACAAAAAAATTATAATCCAGCACTTAAATAATGAAAAATACTGAGAAATATCGCCCCCAATTTTACAAAAAAAAAAAAAAAAAAAAAATTAACAACCCCAAGAAACTACCTCTATGAAAAACTGCAGAAAAAGATCAGTACAAAACTAAAAACTTCTGCCAAAAAATTATACTCCAGTTCTAAAATTATTTAAAATAGTCAGAGATATGACCTCTTATTTAACCAATAGAAAAAAATTATTAACAACCCCAAGAAACCACCCCTATGAAAAACTGCAGAAAAAGATCCGTACAAAAATAAAAAAATCTACCAAAAAATTATACTCCAGTTCTAAAATTATTTAAAATAGTCAGAGATATGACCTCTAATTTTACTAATAAAAAAAAAATTAACAACCACGAGAAACAACCCCTAAGACAAATTGCAGAAAAAAATCGGACCAAAAATCAAAAAATCTATAAAAAAATTAAAATCCAGCACTAAAATAATGGAAAATACTGAGAAATATCGCTCCCAATTTTACCAATAGAAAAAAATAATTAACAACCCCAAGAAACAACCCCTATGAAAAACTGCAGAAAAAGATCCGTACAAAACTAAAAACTTCTGCAAAAAAATTATACTCCAGTTCTAAAATTATTTAAAATAGTCAGAGATATGACCTCTAATTTTACTAATAAAAAAAAATTAACAACCACAAGAAACAACCCCTAAGACAAATTGCAGAAAAAAATCAGCCCAAAAATCAAAAAATCTATAAAAAAATTATAATCCAGCACTAAAATAATGGAAAATACTGAGAAATATCGTTCCCAATTTTACCAATAGAAAAAAATAATTAACAACCCCAAGAAACCACCCCTATGAAAAACTGCAGAAAAAGATCCGTACAAAAATAAAAAAATCTGCCAAAAAATTATATTTCAGTTCTAAAATTATTAAAAATAGTCAGAGATATGACCTCTAATTTTACCAATAGAAAAAAATAATTAACAACCCCAAGAAACCACCCCTATGAAAAACTGCAGAAAAAGATCCGTACAAAAATAAAAAAATCTACCAAAAAATTATACTCCAGTTCTAAAATTATTTAAAATAGTCAGAGATATGACCTCTAATTTTACCAATAGAAAAAAATAATTAACAACCCCAAGAAACCACCCCTATTAAAAACTGGAGAAAAAGATCCGTACAAAACTAAAAACTTCTGTAATAAAACTATACTCCAGTTCTAAAATTATTTAAAATAGTCAAAGATATGACCTCTAATTTTACTAATAAAAAAAAAATTAACAACCACAAGAAACAACCCCTAAGACAAATTGCAGAAAAAAATCAGCCCAAAAATCAAAAAATCTATAAAAAAATTATAATCCAGCACTAAAATAATGGAAAATACTGAGAAATATCGTTCCCAATTTTACCAATAGAAAAAAATAATTAACAACCCCAAGAAACCACCCCTATGAAAAACTACAGAAAAAGATCAGTAAAAAAATCTACCAAAAAATGATACTCCAGTTCTAAAATTATTTAAAATAGTCAGAGATATGACCTCTAATTTTACCAATAGAAAAAAATAATTAACAACCCCAAGAAACCAACCCTATGAAAAACTGCAGAAAAAGATCCGTACAAAAATAAAAAAATCTACCAAAAAATTATACTCCAGTTCTAAAATTATTCAAAATACTCCGGGATATGTCCCCTTATTTTACCAATCAAAAAAATAATTAGCAATCCTAAAAAAACACCCCTAAGACAATTTGCAGAAAAAAATCAGCCCAAAAATCAAAAAATCTATAAAAAAATTATAATCCAGCACTTTAATAATGAAAAATACTGAGAAATATCGCCCCCAATTTTACCAATAGAAAAAAATAATTAACAACCCCAAGAAACCACCCCTATGAAAAACTGCAGAAAAAGATCCGTACAAAAATAAAAAAATCTACCAAAAAATTATACTCCAGTTCTAAAATTATTCAAAATACTCAGGGATATGTCCCCTTATTTTACCAATCAAAAAAATAATTAGCAATTCTAAAAAAACACCCCTAAGACAAACTGCAGAAAAAAATCAGCCCAAAAATAAAAAAATCTATAAAAAAATTATAATCCAACACTGAAATAATGAAAAATACTAAGAAATATCGCCCCCAATTTTACCAATAGAAAAAAATAATTAACAACCCCAAGAAACCACCCCTATGAAAAACTGCAGAAAAAGATCCGTACAAAAATAAAAATATCTACCAAAAAATTATACTCCAGTTCTAAAATTATTCACAATCCTCAGGGATATGTCCCCTTATTTTACCAGTCGAAAAAAATAATTAGCAATTCTAAAAAAACACCCCTAAGACAAACTGCAGAAAAAAATCAGCCCAAAAATAAAAAAATCTATAAAAAAATTATAATCCAACACTGAAATAATGAAAAATACTAAGAAATATCGCCCCCAATTTTACCAAAAGAAAAAAATAATTAACAACCGCAAGAAACCAACCCTATGAAAAACTGCAGAAAAAGATCCGTACAAAAATAAAAAAATCTGCCAAAAAATTATACTCCAGTTCTAAAATTATTTAAAATAGTCAGAGATATGACCTCTAATTTTACCAATAGAAAAAAATAATTAACAACCCCAAGAAACCACCCCTATGAAAAACTGCAGAAAAAGATCCGTACAAAAATAAAAATATCTACCAAAAAATTATACTCCAGTTCTAAAATTATTCAAAATACTCAGGGATATGTCCCCTTATTTTACCAATCAAAAAAATAATTAGCAATTCTAAAAAAACACCCCTAAGACAAATTGCAGAAAAAAATCAGCCGAAAAATCAAAAAATCAACAAAAAAATTATAATCCAGCACTTAAATAATGAAAAATACTGAGAAATATCGCCCCCAATTTTACCAAAAAAAAAAAAAAAAAAAAATTAACAACCCCAAGAAACTACCTCTATGAAAAACTGCAGAAAAAGATCAGTACAAAACTAAAAACTTCTGCCAAAAAATTATACTCCAGTTCTAAAATTATTTAAAATAGTCAGAGATATGACCTCTTATTTAACCAATAGAAAAAAATTATTAACAACCCCAAGAAACCACCCCTATGAAAAACTGCAGAAAAAGATCCGTACAAAAATAAAAAAATCTACCAAAAAATTATACTCCAGTTCTAAAATTATTTAAAATAGTCAGAGATATGACCTCTAATTTTACTAATAAAAAAAAAATTAACAACCACGAGAAACAACCCCTAAGACAAATTGCAGAAAAAAATCGGACCAAAAATCAAAAAATCTATAAAAAAATTAAAATCCAGCACTAAAATAATGGAAAATACTGAGAAATATCGCTCCCAATTTTACCAATAGAAAAAAATAATTAACAACCCCAAGAAACAACCCCTATGAAAAACTGCAGAAAAAGATCCGTACAAAACTAAAAACTTCTGCAAAAAAATTATACTCCAGTTCTAAAATTATTTAAAATAGTCAGAGATATGACCTCTAATTTTACTAATAAAAAAAAATTAACAACCACAAGAAACAACCCCTAAGACAAATTGCAGAAAAAAATCAGCCCAAAAATCAAAAAATCTATAAAAAAATTATAATCCAGCACTAAAATAATGGAAAATACTGAGAAATATCGTTCCCAATTTTACCAATAGAAAAAAATAATTAACAACCCCAAGAAACCACCCCTATGAAAAACTGCAGAAAAAGATCCGTACAAAAATAAAAAAATCTGCCAAAAAATTATATTTCAGTTCTAAAATTATTAAAAATAGTCAGAGATATGACCTCTAATTTTACCAATAGAAAAAAATAATTAACAACCCCAAGAAACCACCCCTATGAAAAACTGCAGAAAAAGATCCGTACAAAAATAAAAAAATCTACCAAAAAATTATACTCCAGTTCTAAAATTATTTAAAATAGTCAGAGATATGACCTCTAATTTTACCAATAGAAAAAAATAATTAACAACCCCAAGAAACCACCCCTATTAAAAACTGGAGAAAAAGATCCGTACAAAACTAAAAACTTCTGTAATAAAACTATACTCCAGTTCTAAAATTATTTAAAATAGTCAAAGATATGACCTCTAATTTTACTAATAAAAAAAAAATTAACAACCACAAGAAACAACCCCTAAGACAAATTGCAGAAAAAAATCAGCCCAAAAATCAAAAAATCTATAAAAAAATTATAATCCAGCACTAAAATAATGGAAAATACTGAGAAATATCGTTCCCAATTTTACCAATAGAAAAAAATAATTAACAACCCCAAGAAACCACCCCTATGAAAAACTACAGAAAAAGATCAGTAAAAAAATCTACCAAAAAATGATACTCCAGTTCTAAAATTATTTAAAATAGTCAGAGATATGACCTCTAATTTTACCAATAGAAAAAAATAATTAACAACCCCAAGAAACCAACCCTATGAAAAACTGCAGAAAAAGATCCGTACAAAAATAAAAAAATCTACCAAAAAATTATACTCCAGTTCTAAAATTATTCAAAATACTCAGGGATATGTCCCCTTATTTTTCCAATCAAAAAAATAATTAGCAATCCTAACAAAACACCCCTAAGACAATTTGCAGAAAAAAATCAGCCCAAAAATCAAAAAATCTATAAAAAAATTATAATCCAGCACTTAAATAATGAAAAATACTGAGAAATATCGCCCCCAATTTTAGCAATAAAAAAAAATAATTAACAACCCCAAGAAACCACCCCTATGAAAAACTGCAGAAAAAGATCAGTACAAAAATAAAAAAATCTACCAAAAAATTATACTCCAGTTCTAAAATTATTCAAAATACTCCGGGATATGTCCCCTTATTTTACCAATCAAAAAAATAATTAGCAATCCTAAAAAAACACCCCTAAGACAATTTGCAGAAAAAAATCAGCCCAAAAATCAAAAAATCTATAAAAAAATTATAATCCAGCACTTTAATAATGAAAAATACTGAGAAATATCGCCCCCAATTTTACCAATAGAAAAAAATAATTAACAACCCCAAGAAACCACCCCTATGAAAAACTGCAGAAAAAGATCCGTACAAAAATAAAAAAATCTACCAAAAAATTATACTCCAGTTCTAAAATTATTCAAAATACTCAGGGATATGTCCCCTTATTTTACCAATCAAAAAAATAATTAGCAATTCTAAAAAAACACCCCTAAGACAAACTGCAGAAAAAAATCAGCCCAAAAATAAAAAAATCTATAAAAAAATTATAATCCAACACTGAAATAATGAAAAATACTAAGAAATATCGCCCCCAATTTTACCAATAGAAAAAAATAATTAACAACCCCAAGAAACCACCCCTATGAAAAACTGCAGAAAAAGATCCGTACAAAAATAAAAATATCTACCAAAAAATTATACTCCAGTTCTAAAATTATTCACAATCCTCAGGGATATGTCCCCTTATTTTACCAGTCGAAAAAAATAATTAGCAATCCTAAAAAAACACCCCTAAGACAAATTGCAGAAAAAAATCAGCCGAAAAATCAAAAAATCAATAAAAAAATTATAATCCAGCACTTAAATAATGAAAAATACTGAGAAATATCGCCCTCAATTTTACCAATAGAAAAAAAAAATTAACAACCCCAAGAAACTACCCCTATGAAAAACTGCAGAAAAAGATCCGTACAAAACTAAAAACTTCTTCTAAAAAATTATACTCCAGTTCTAAAATTATTTAAAATAGTCAGAGATATGACCTCTAATTTTACTAATAAAAAAAAAATTAACAACCACGAGAAACAACCCCTAAGACAAACTGCAGAAAAAAATCGGACCAAAAATCAAAAAATCTATAAAAAAATTAAAATCCAGCACTAAAATAATGGAAAATACTGAGAAATATCGTTCCCAATTTTACCAATAGAAAAAAATAATTAACAACCCCAAGAAACTACCCCTATGAAAAACTGCAGAAAAAGATCCGTACAAAACTAAAAACTTCTTCTAAAAAATTATACTCCAGTTCTAAAATTATTTAAAATAGTCAGAGATATGACCTCTAATTTTACCAATAGAAAAAAATAATTAACAACCCCAAGAAACCACCCCTATGAAAAACTGCAGAAAAAGATCCGTACAAAAATAAAAAAATCTACCAAAAAATTATACTCCAGTTCTAAAATTATTTAAAATAGTCAGAGATATGACCTCTAATTTTACCAATAGAAAAAAATAATTAACAACCCCAAGAAACCACCCCTATGAAAAACTGGAGAAAAAGATCCGTACAAAACTAAAAACTTCTGTAATAAAATTATACTCCAGTTCTAAAATTATTTAAAATAGTCAGAGATATGACCTCTAATTTTACTAATAAAAAAAAATTAACAACCACAAGAAACAACCCCTAAGACAAATTGCAGAAAAAAATCAGCCCAAAAATCAAAAAATCTATAAAAAAATTATAATCCAGCACTAAAATAATGGAAAATACTGAGAAATATCGCTCCTAATTTTACCAATAGAAAAAAATAATTAACAACCCCAAGAAACCACCCCTATGAAAAACTGCAGAAAAAGATCCGTACAAGAATAAAAAAATCTGCCAAAAAATTATACTTCAGTTCTAAAATTATTTAAAATAGTCAGAGATATGACCTCTAATTTTACCAATAGAAAAAAATAATTAACACCCCAAGAAACCACCCCTATGAAAAACTGCAGAAAAAGATAAGTAAAAAAATAAAAAAATCTACCAAAAAATTAAACTCCAGTTCTAAAATTATTCAAAATACTCAGGGATATGTCCCCTTATTTAACCATTAAAAAAAAAATAATTAACAATCCTAAAAAAAACCCTTAAGACAAATTGCAAAAAAAAATCAGCCCAAAAATCAAAAAATCTATAAATAAATTATAATCCAGCACTAAAATAATGGAAAATACTGAGAAATATCGCCCCCAATTTTACCAATAGAAAAAAATAATTAACAACCCCAAGAAACCACCCCTATGAAAAACTGCAAAAAAAGATCCGTACAAAAATAAAAAAATGTACCAAAAAATAAGACTCCAGTTCTAAAATAATTCAAAATACTCAGGGATATGTCCCCTTATTTTACCAATCAAAAAAATAATTAGTAATCCTAAAAAAACACCCCTAAGACAAATTGCAGAAAAAAATCAGCTGAAAAATCAAAAAATCAATAAAAAAATTATAATCCAGCACTTAAATAATGAAAAATACTGAGAAATATCGCCCCCAATTTTACCAATAGAAAAAAAAAATTAACAACCCCAAGAAACTACCCCTATGAAAAACTGCAGAAAAAGATCCGTACAAAACTAAAAACTTCTTCTAAAAAATTATACTCCAGTTCTAAAATTATTTAAAATAGTCAGAGATATGACCTCTAATTTTACCAATAGAAAAAAATAATTAACAACCCCAAGAAACCACCCCTATGAAAAACTGCAGAAAAAGATCCGTACAAAAATAAAAAAATCTACCAAAAAATTATACTCCAGTTCTAAAATTATTCAAAATACTCAGGGATATGTCCCCTTATTTTACCAATCAAAAAAATAATTAGCAATTCTAAAAAAACACCCCTAAGACAAATTGCAGAAAAAAATCAGCCCAAAAATCAAAAAATCTATAAAAAAATTATAATCCAACACTGAAATAATGAAAAATACTGAGAAATATCGCCCTCAATTTTACCAATAGAAAAAAATAATTAACAACCCCAAGAAACCACCCCTATGAAAAAATGCAGAAAAAGATCCGTACAAAAATAAAAAAATCTACCAAAAAATTATACTCCAGTTCTAAAATTATTTAAAATAGTCAGAGATATGACCTCTAATTTTACTAATAAAAAAAATATTAACAACCACAAGAAACAACCCCTAAGACAAATTGCAGAAAAAAATCAGCCCAAAAATAAAAAAATCTATAAAAAAATTATAATCCAGCACTAAATTAATGGAAAATACTGAGAAATATCTCCCCCAATTTTACCAATAGAAAAAAATAATTAACAACCCCAAGAAACCACCCCTTTGAAAAACTGCAGAAAAAGATCCGTACAAAAATAAAAAAATGTACCAAAAAATAAGACTCCAGTTCTAAAATAATTCAAAATACTCAGGGATATGTCCCCTTATTTTACCAATCAAAAAAATAATTAGTAATCCTAAAAAAACACCCCTAAGACAAATTGCAGAAAAAAATCAGCTGAAAAATCAAAAAATCAATAAAAAAATTATAATCCAGCACTTAAATAATGAAAAATACTGAGAAATATCGCCCCCAATTTTACCAATAGAAAAAAAAAATTAACAACCCCAAGAAACTACCCCTATGAAAAACTGCAGAAAAAGATCCGTACAAAACTAAAAACTTCTTCTAAAAAATTATACTCCAGTTCTAAAATTATTTAAAATAGTCAGAGATATGACCTCTAATTTTACCAATAGAAAAAAATAATTAACAACCCCAAGAAACCACCCCTATGAAAAACTGCAGAAAAAGATCCGTACAAAAATAAAAAAATCTACCAAAAAATTATACTCCAGTTCTAAAATTATTCAAAATACTCAGGGATATGTCCCCTTATTTTACCAATCAAAAAAATAATTAGCAATTCTAAAAAAACACCCCTAAGACAAATTGCAGAAAAAAATCAGCCCAAAAATCAAAAAATCTATAAAAAAATTATAATCCAACACTGAAATAATGAAAAATACTGAGAAATATCGCCCTCAATTTTACCAATAGAAAAAAATAATTAACAACCCCAAGAAACCACCCCTATGAAAAAATGCAGAAAAAGATCCGTACAAAAATAAAAAAATCTACCAAAAAATTATACTCCAGTTCTAAAATTATTTAAAATAGTCAGAGATATGACCTCTAATTTTACTAATAAAAAAAATATTAACAACCACAAGAAACAACCCCTAAGACAAATTGCAGAAAAAAATCAGCCCAAAAATAAAAAAATCTATAAAAAAATTATAATCCAGCACTAAATTAATGGAAAATACTGAGAAATATCTCCCCCAATTTTACCAATAGAAAAAAATAATTAACAACCCCAAGAAACCACCCCTTTGAAAAACTGCAGAAAAAGATCCGTACAAAAATAAAAAAATCTTCCAAAAAATTATACTCTAGTTCTAAAATTATTCAAAATACTCAGGGATATGTCCCCTTATTTTACCAATCGAAAAAAATAATTAGCAATCCTAAAAAAAACACCCCTATGAAAAGTTCCAGAAAAATAACAATACAAAAATTACTAAATCTACAAAAAAATTATACTCAAGTTCTAAAATTATTTAAAATAGTCAGAGATATGACCCCTAATTTTACCAATAAAAAAAAATTAACAACCCCAAGAAACAACCCCTAAGACAAATTGCAGAAAAAGATCAGCCCAAAAATAAAAAAATCTATAAAAAAATTATAATCCAGCACTAAATTAATGGAAAATACTGAGAAATATCTCCCCCAATTTTACCAATAGAAAAAAATAATTAACAGCCCCAAGAAACCACCCCTATGAAAAACTGCAGAAAAAGATCCGTACAAAAATAAAAAAATCTACCAAAAAATTATACTCCAGTTCTAAAATTATTCAAAATACTCAGGGATATGTCCCCTTATTTTTCCAATCA
This sequence comes from Ganaspis brasiliensis, assembly GCA_037103525.1. Lineage (NCBI taxonomy): Eukaryota > Metazoa > Arthropoda > Insecta > Hymenoptera > Figitidae > Ganaspis > Ganaspis brasiliensis. The sequence continues at coordinate 1,479,238 of JAZKLR010000232.1, forward strand.
AAAAAATAATTAGCAATCCTAACAAAACACCCCTAAGACAATTTGCAGAAAAAAATCAGCCCAAAAATCAAAAAATCTATAAAAAAATTATAATCCAGCACTTTAATAATGAAAAATACTGAGAAATATCGCCCCCAATTTTACCAATAGAAAAAAATAATTAACAACCCCAAGAAACCACCCCTATGAAAAACTGCAGAAAAAGATCCGTACAAAAATAAAAAAATCTACCAAAAAATTATACTCCAGTTCTAAAATTATTCAAAATACTCAGGGATATGTCCCCTTATTTTACCAATCAAAAAAATAATTAGCAATTCTAAAAAAACACCCCTAAGACAAATTGCAGAAAAAAATCAGCCCAAAAATAAAAAAATCTATAAAAAAATTATAATCCAACACTGAAATAATGAAAAATACTGAGAAATATCGCCCCCAATTTTACCAATAGAAAAAAATAATTAACAACCCCAAGAAACCACCCCTATGAAAAACTGCAAAAAAAGATCCGTACAAAAATAAAAAAATCTACCAAAAAATTATACTCCAGTTCTAAAATTATTCACAATCCTCAGGGATATGTCCCCTTATTTTACCAGTCGAAAAAAATAATTAGCAATCCTAAAAAAACACCCCTAAGACAAATTGCAGAAAAAAATCAGCCGAAAAATCAAAAAATCAATAAAAAAATTATAATCCAGCACTTAAATAATGAAAAATACTGAGAAATATCGCCCCCAATTTTACCAATAGAAAAAAAAAATTAACAACCCCAAGAAACTACCCCTATGAAAAACTGCAGAAAAAGATCCGTACAAAACTAAAAACTTCTTCTAAAAAATTATACTCCAGTTCTAAAATTATTTAAAATAGTCAGAGATATGACCTCTAATTTTACTAATAAAAAAAAAATTAACAACCACGAGAAACAACCCCTAAGACAAACTGCAGAAAAAAATCGGACCAAAAATCAAAAAATCTATAAAAAAATTAAAATCCAGCACTAAAATAATGGAAAATACTGAGAAATATCGTTCCCAATTTTACCAATAGAAAAAAATAATTAACAACCCCAAGAAACTACCCCTATGAAAAACTGCAGAAAAAGATCCGTACAAAACTAAAAACTTCTTCTAAAAAATTATACTCCAGTTCTAAAATTATTTAAAATAGTCAGAGATATGACCTCTAATTTTACCAATAGAAAAAAATAATTAACAACCCCAAGAAACCACCCCTATGAAAAACTGCAGAAAAAGATCCGTACAAAAATAAAAAAATCTACCAAAAAATTATACTCCAGTTCTAAAATTATTTAAAATAGTCAGAGATATGACCTCTAATTTTACCAATAGAAAAAAATAATTAACAACCCCAAGAAACCACCCCTATGAAAAACTGGAGAAAAAGATCCGTACAAAACTAAAAACTTCTGTAATAAAATTATACTCCAGTTCTAAAATTATTTAAAATAGTCAGAGATATGACCTCTAATTTTACTAATAAAAAAAAATTAACAACCACAAGAAACAACCCCTAAGACAAATTGCAGAAAAAAATCAGCCCAAAAATCAAAAAATCTATAAAAAAATTATAATCCAGCACTAAAATAATGGAAAATACTGAGAAATATCGCTCCTAATTTTACCAATAGAAAAAAATAATTAACAACCCCAAGAAACCACCCCTATGAAAAACTGCAGAAAAAGATCCGTACAAGAATAAAAAAATCTGCCAAAAAATTATACTTCAGTTCTAAAATTATTTAAAATAGTCAGAGATATGACCTCTAATTTTACCAATAGAAAAAAATAATTAACACCCCAAGAAACCACCCCTATGAAAAACTGCAGAAAAAGATAAGTAAAAAAATAAAAAAATCTACCAAAAAATTATACTCCAGTTCTAAAATTATTCAAAATGCTCAGGGATATGTCCCCTTATTTAACCATTAAAAAAAAAATAATTAACAATCCTAAAAAAAACCCTTAAGACAAATTGCAAAAAAAAATCAGCCCAAAAATCAAACAATCTATAAATAAATTATAATCCAGCACTAAAATAATGGAAAATACTGAGAAATATCGCCCCCAATTTTACCAATAGAAAAAAATAATTAACAACCCCAAGAAACCACCCCTATGAAAAACTGCCGAAAAAGATCCGTACAGAAATAAAAAAATCTACCAAAAAATTATACTCCAGTTCTAAAATTATTTAAAATAGTCAGAGATATGACTTCTAATTTTACTAATAAAAAAAATATTAACAACCACAAGAAACAACCCCTAAGACAAATTGCAGAAAAAAATCAGCCCAAAAATCAAAAAATCTATAAAAAAATTATAATCCAGCACTAAAATAATGGAAAATACTGAGAAATATCGCCTTCAATTTTACCAATAGAAAAAAATAATTAACAACCCCAAGAAACCACCCCTATGAAAAACTGCAAAAAAAGATCCGTACAAAAATAAAAAAATCTGCCAAAAAATTATACTTCAGTTCTAAAATTATTTAAAATAGTCAGAGATATGACCTCTAATTTTACCAATAGAAAAAAATAATTAACAACCCCAAGAAACCACCCCTATGAAAAACTGCAGAAAAAGATCCGTACAAAAATAAAAATATCTACCAAAAAATTAGACTCCAGTTCTAAAATTATTCAAAATACTCAGGTATATGTCCCCTTATTTTACCAATCAAAAAAATAATTAGCAATCCTAAAAAAACACCCCTAAGACAAATTGCAGAAAAAAATCAGTTGAAAAATCAAAAAATCAATAAAAAAATTATAATCCAGCACTTAAATAATGAAAAATACTGAGAAATATCGCCCCCAATTTTACCAATAGAAAAAAAAAATTAACAACCCCAAGAAACCACCCCTATGAAAAACTGCAGAAAAAGATCCGTACAAAAATAAAAAAATGTACCAAAAAATAAGACTCCAGTTCTAAAATAATTCAAAATACTCAGGGATATGTCCCCTTATTTTACCAATCAAAAAAATTATTAGCAATTCTAAAAAAACACCCCTAAGACAAATTGCAGAAAAAAATCAGCCCAAAAATCAAAAAATCTATAAAAAAATTATAATCCAACACTGAAATAATGAAAAATACTGAGAAATATCGCCCTCAATTTTACCAATAGAAAAAAATAATTAACAACCCCAAGAAACCACCCCTATGAAAAAATGCAGAAAAAGATCCGTACAAAAATAAAAAAATCTACCAAAAAATTATACTCCAGTTCTAAAATTATTTAAAATAGTCAGAGATATGACCTCTAATTTTACCAATAGAAAAAAATAATTAACAACCCCAAGAAACCACCCCTATGAAAAACTGCAGAAAAAGATCCGTACAAAAATAAAAAAATCTACCAAAAAATTATACTCCAGTTCTAAAATTATTCAAAATACTCAGGGATATGTCCCCTTATTTTACCAATCAAAAAAATTATTAGCAATTCTAAAAAAACACCCCTAAGACAAATTGCAGAAAAAAATCAGCCCAAAAATCAAAAAATCTATAAAAAAATTATAATCCAACACTGAAATAATGAAAAATACTGAGAAATATCGCCCTCAATTTTACCAATAGAAAAAAATAATTAACAACCCCAAGAAACCACCCCTATGAAAAAATGCAGAAAAAGATCCGTACAAAAATAAAAAAATCTACCAAAAAATTATACTCCAGTTCTAAAATTATTTAAAATAGTCAGAGATATGACCTCTAATTTTACTAATAAAAAAAATATTAACAACCACAAGAAACAACCCCTAAGACAAATTGCAGAAAAAAATCAGCCCAAAAATAAAAAAATCTATAAAAAAATTATAATCCAGCACTAAATTAATGGAAAATACTGAGAAATATCGCCCCCAATTTTACCAATAGAAAAAAATAATTAACAACCCCAAGAAACCACCCCTATGAAAAACTGCAGAAAAAGATCCGTACAAAAATAAAAAAATCTACCAAAAAATTATACTCCAGTTCTAAAATTATTCAAAATACTCAGGGATATGTCCCCTTATTTTACCAATCAAAAAAATAATTAGCAATTCTAAAAAAACACCCCTAAGACAAATTGCAGAAAAAAATCAGCCCAAAAATAAAAAAATCTATAAAAAAATTATAATCCAACACTGAAATAATGAAAAATACTGAGAAATATCGCCCCCAATTTTACCAATAGAAAAAAATAATTAACAACCCCAAGAAACCACCCCTATGAAAAACTGCAGAAAAAGATCCGTACAAAAATAAAAAAATCTACCAAAAAATTATACTCCAGTTCTAAAATTATTCACAATCCTCAGGGATATGTCCCCTTATTTTACCAGTCGAAAAAAATAATTAGCAATCCTAAAAAAACACCCCTAAGACAAATTGCAGAAAAAAATCAGCCGAAAAATCAAAAAATCAATAAAAAAATTATAATCCAGCACTTAAATAATGAAAAATACTGAGAAATATCGCCCCCAATTTTACCAATAGAAAAAAAAAATTAACAACCCCAAGAAACTACCCCTATGAAAAACTGCAGAAAAAGATCCGTACAAAACTAAAAACTTCTTCTAAAAAATTATACTCCAGTTCTAAAAATATTTAAAATAGTCAGAGATATGACCTCTAATTTTACTAATAAAAAAAAAATTAACAACCACGAGAAACAACCCCTAAGACAAACTGCAGAAAAAAATCGGACCAAAAATCAAAAAATCTATAAAAAAATTAAAATCCAGCACTAAAATAATGGAAAATACTGAGAAATATCGTTCCCAATTTTACCAATAGAAAAAAATAATTAACAACCCCAAGAAACTACCCCTATGAAAAACTGCAGAAAAAGATCCGTACAAAACTAAAAACTTCTTCTAAAAAATTATACTCCAGTTCTAAAATTATTTAAAATAGTCAGAGATATGACCTCTAATTTTACCAATAGAAAAAAATAATTAACAACCCCAAGAAACCACCCCTATGAAAAACTGCAGAAAAAGATCCGTACAAAAATAAAAAAATCTACCAAAAAATTATACTCCAGTTCTAAAATTATTTAAAATAGTCAGAGATATGACCTCTAATTTTACCAATAGAAAAAAATAATTAACAACCCCAAGAAACCACCCCTATGAAAAACTGGAGAAAAAGATCCGTACAAAACTAAAAACTTCTGTAATAAAATTATACTCCAGTTCTAAAATTATTTAAAATAGTCAGAGATATGACCTCTAATTTTACTAATAAAAAAAAATTAACAACCACAAGAAACAACCCCTAAGACAAATTGCAGAAAAAAATCAGCCCAAAAATCAAAAAATCTATAAAAAAATTATAATCCAGCACTAAAATAATGGAAAATACTGAGAAATATCGCTCCTAATTTTACCAATAGAAAAAAATAATTAACAACCCCAAGAAACCACCCCTATGAAAAACTGCAGAAAAAGATCCGTACAAGAATAAAAAAATCTGCCAAAAAATTATACTTCAGTTCTAAAATTATTTAAAATAGTCAGAGATATGACCTCTAATTTTACCAATAGAAAAAAATAATTAACACCCCAAGAAACCACCCCTATGAAAAACTGCAGAAAAAGATAAGTAAAAAAATAAAAAAATCTACCAAAAAATTATACTCCAGTTCTAAAATTATTCAAAATGCTCAGGGATATGTCCCCTTATTTAACCATTAAAAAAAAAATAATTAACAATCCTAAAAAAAACCCTTAAGACAAATTGCAAAAAAAAATCAGCCCAAAAATCAAACAATCTATAAATAAATTATAATCCAGCACTAAAATAATGGAAAATACTGAGAAATATCGCCCCCAATTTTACCAATAGAAAAAAATAATTAACAACCCCAAGAAACCACCCCTATGAAAAACTGCCGAAAAAGATCCGTACAGAAATAAAAAAATCTACCAAAAAATTATACTCCAGTTCTAAAATTATTTAAAATAGTCAGAGATATGACTTCTAATTTTACTAATAAAAAAAATATTAACAACCACAAGAAACAACCCCTAAGACAAATTGCAGAAAAAAATCAGCCCAAAAATCAAAAAATCTATAAAAAAATTATAATCCAGCACTAAAATAATGGAAAATACTGAGAAATATCGCCTTCAATTTTACCAATAGAAAAAAATAATTAACAACCCCAAGAAACCACCCCTATGAAAAACTGCAAAAAAAGATCCGTACAAAAATAAAAAAATCTGCCAAAAAATTATACTTCAGTTCTAAAATTATTTAAAATAGTCAGAGATATGACCTCTAATTTTACCAATAGAAAAAAATAATTAACAACCCCAAGAAACCACCCCTATGAAAAACTGCAGAAAAAGATCCGTACAAAAATAAAAATATCTACCAAAAAATTAGACTCCAGTTCTAAAATTATTCAAAATACTCAGGTATATGTCCCCTTATTTTACCAATCAAAAAAATAATTAGCAATCCTAAAAAAACACCCCTAAGACAAATTGCAGAAAAAAATCAGTTGAAAAATCAAAAAATCAATAAAAAAATTATAATCCAGCACTTAAATAATGAAAAATACTGAGAAATATCGCCCCCAATTTTACCAATAGAAAAAAAAAATTAACAACCCCAAGAAACCACCCCTATGAAAAACTGCAGAAAAAGATCCGTACAAAAATAAAAAAATGTACCAAAAAATAAGACTCCAGTTCTAAAATAATTCAAAATACTCAGGGATATGTCCCCTTATTTTACCAATCAAAAAAATTATTAGCAATTCTAAAAAAACACCCCTAAGACAAATTGCAGAAAAAAATCAGCCCAAAAATCAAAAAATCTATAAAAAAATTATAATCCAACACTGAAATAATGAAAAATACTGAGAAATATCGCCCTCAATTTTACCAATAGAAAAAAATAATTAACAACCCCAAGAAACCACCCCTATGAAAAAATGCAGAAAAAGATCCGTACAAAAATAAAAAAATCTACCAAAAAATTATACTCCAGTTCTAAAATTATTTAAAATAGTCAGAGATATGACCTCTAATTTTACCAATAGAAAAAAATAATTAACAACCCCAAGAAACCACCCCTATGAAAAACTGCAGAAAAAGATCCGTACAAAAATAAAAAAATCTACCAAAAAATTATACTCCAGTTCTAAAATTATTCAAAATACTCAGGGATATGTCCCCTTATTTTACCAATCAAAAAAATTATTAGCAATTCTAAAAAAACACCCCTAAGACAAATTGCAGAAAAAAATCAGCCCAAAAATCAAAAAATCTATAAAAAAATTATAATCCAACACTGAAATAATGAAAAATACTGAGAAATATCGCCCTCAATTTTACCAATAGAAAAAAATAATTAACAACCCCAAGAAACCACCCCTATGAAAAAATGCAGAAAAAGATCCGTACAAAAATAAAAAAATCTACCAAAAAATTATACTCCAGTTCTAAAATTATTTAAAATAGTCAGAGATATGACCTCTAATTTTACTAATAAAAAAAATATTAACAACCACAAGAAACAACCCCTAAGACAAATTGCAGAAAAAAATCAGCCCAAAAATAAAAAAATCTATAAAAAAATTATAATCCAGCACTAAATTAATGGAAAATACTGAGAAATATCGCCCCCAATTTTACCAATAGAAAAAAATAATTAACAACCCCAAGAAACCACCCCTTTGAAAAACTGCAGAAAAAGATTCGTACAAAAAAAAAAAATCTACCAAAAAATTATACTCCAGTTCTAAAATTATTCAAAATACTCAGGGATATGTCCCCTTATTTTACCAATCGAAAAAAATAATTAACAACCCCAAGAAACCACCCCTATGAAAAACTGCAGAAAAAGATCCGTACAAAAATAAAAAAATCTACCAAAAAATTATACTCCAGTTCTAAAATTATTCAAAATACTCAGGGATATGTCCCCTTATTTTACCAATCAAAAAAATTATTAGCAATTCTAAAAAAACACCCCTAAGACAAATTGCAGAAAAAAATCAGCCCAAAAATCAAAAAATCTATAAAAAAATTTTAATCCAACACTGAAATAATGAAAAATACTGAGAAATATCGCCCTCAATTTTACCAATAGAAAAAAATAATTAACAACCCCAAGAAACCACCCCTATGAAAAAATGCAGAAAAAGATCCGTACAAAAATAAAAAAATCTACCAAAAAATTATACTCCAGTTCTAAAATTATTTAAAATAGTCAGAGATATGACCTCTAATTTTACTAATAAAAAAAATATTAACAACCACAAGAAACAACCCCTAAGACAAATTGCAGAAAAAAATCAGCCCAAAAATAAAAAAATCTATAAAAAAATTATAATCCAGCACTAAATTAATGGAAAATACTGAGAAATATCTCCCCCAATTTTACCAATAGAAAAAAATAATTAACAACCCCAAGAAACCACCCCTTTGAAAAACTGCAGAAAAAGATCCGTACAAAAATAAAAAAATCTTCCAAAAAATTATACTCTAGTTCTAAAATTATTCAAAATACTCAGGGATATGTCCCCTTATTTTACCAATCGAAAAAAATAATTAGCAATCCTAAAAAAAACACCCCTATGAAAAGTTCCAGAAAAATAACAATACAAAAATTACTAAATCTACAAAAAAATTATACTCAAGTTCTAAAATTATTTAAAATAGTCAGAGATATGACCCCTAATTTTACCAATAAAAAAAAATTAACAACCCCAAGAAACAACCCCTAAGACAAATTGCAGAAAAAGATCAGCCCAAAAATAAAAAAATCTATAAAAAAATTATAATCCAGCACTAAATTAATGGAAAATACTGAGAAATATCTCCCCCAATTTTACCAATAGAAAAAAATAATTAACAGCCCCAAGAAACCACCCCTATGAAAAACTGCAGAAAAAGATCCGTACAAAAATAAAAAAATCTACCAAAAAATTATACTCCAGTTCTAAAATTATTCAAAATACTCAGGGATATGTCCCCTTATTTTACCAATCGAAAAAAATAATTAGCAATCCTAAAAAAACACCCCTAAGACAAATTGCAGAAAAAAAGGAACCCACCGACAATTATTTTTTGTGGACCTGTGATAATTTAATGGTTTAGTACAGAGTAATGCTTAAAACTTTACAAGTTTTTTGAAGTCTGATACTCACACTGTTATTAGCTTTGGAAATGTTATAAATTTGCAATAATAAATAGTTTAAACAATTACAAAATTCATCGTAATAAATAAAATTTCTTTACTAACTAATAGAATTATTTAAATTAAATTTTCTTTTTTAAAATCCTAAAATTCACAACTGTTCCAACAGACCTCGGCTTGTGTATCAACTCACCTCGGTACTATTTGAGTTGAAACGCGGTAAACTGTTTAAGATTTTGCAATTTTTTTTATAGACCCTTATAACTTTTCAACTTTTTTTTTTTTGATTTACATATTACATAAAAACAGCTATCTTAAATTATAAAGCCCTACACTTGATAAATTTTTCCCTATAGACTAAGAAAACGCTATTAAAGCTTTGATTTATAAAAAAAATGTAATTAAATTCATTCTTAAGTTTTACAAATTAAGAAAAAGGAAATTCTAATTTGTATAGACTGCATATTTTCAATCTAGAATTTTAGAAACTATTGAAAACATGTATCTCTCACAAAAATGTCAAGATATCCCGACTTTAAATTATTTTGATGCAAAATTTACTGCACAACTTTTTGTAGTGTATAGTGTACAGTTTTATCTAAATAAAATAAAATATTTGTTTTTAATAAGGTGAGTAAATGTAAAAATTAAAAAATAAAATTTTATTCTGATTGGGAAAATAGATGAGGAGGAGGGGGCGCCGATTGAAAGTTTTGCCCCGGGTGAAAATTTTCCTAGACACGGACCTGATGGCGCTGCATGTCAGTTGGGCTGACTTGAGCTGACAATGGCTGTCAAACAGTAAACAAATTGTGAAAAATACTGTTTATTTTAAATTGTATTTATTTTAACTGATATTTTCTGAAGTATATTAAAAATATTAAGAATTTTTAAACAAATGGAATAAGAGCTTTTATTTAAAATGGGTGCGAAATGCAAAGTTTTTGGATGCAATTCCGGCTGTGATAGTTGCGGGAAAAAGTGAATTTCTTTTTAGTTCCAAAAGATCCAGAAGTAATTAAAAAGTCATTACATTTTATTTAGGAACGCGAATGCGACAGTTTTCTAAAACTGAAAAAATCAAAGGACACAATCAAATGCGCAAAAGAAAAAACCTGTCTAACTTATGTCAGCTAGATTAAAGTTTATATTTTAAAAATTATAATTGTTAAAAATCTTATTTAAAATATTATAATATTATAATTATAATTATAATTATATTATTTGATACTAGTTTTACACAGGGCTGTTGTTACGACCCCATGTAACATTTTTATTAATATTACTTAAGAACAATATTTAATCTGAGTGGAATAAATAAATTTTATTCTCTAGCCCGGCCTTCTGGCAAAAGATATAAAATTTAATGTCAAGTCGAGAAATAGAGCACGTATCTTCAGGGTCGCTGACGTAAGCACCCTGTGTTGTGCTCAGACCTAAGAAAGAACGAATAATTTCTAATCCAATATTTTCCAATTATTTTTTTTTAGTTTTTAGAATTATAACATTATTACAAGTAGAAAAAAATAAATAAATAAACAAATGTATGGGTGATAATTGTGAACCATACCGATATACTTTTAAAATTCTATTATCACTAAATTGTAACTGTAAGATAAATCATTATCTATATATTAAAGAAATTTAAGCCAGCTTGTAAAAGAAAAGAAATAGAGATAATTTTCCAAGGAGTCTTTCTTATTGTCTAGAAACTTACATATCTGGGACGGCCAGGAATCATCATTTCCTCAAATTAAGAAACGTCAGAAATCATGAATATGTTAATTCTAAGCTGAAAAGAAACACAGCATTTAATTATTTCTTTTCTTCTTCTTCGCACCTTTCGTAACATGAGTGCATGCTGGACGCTTTCCATGTTTACGCATACATGGCGGGTGGCTGCTGGCCGTACGAGAGTATATACACTCACACATGTATGACCCATGCCTAACATCGCCGGCCATCATGAAAAATTTTATTTTTTCTCCGTCTAACCTATGGATGCAATGCTGTGCTGAACCACGTGCTTATGTTGACATCGAGCACGTGGCCTACCTCAACAAATCTATGCCTATGTGGTGAGAAATCGAGACTCGCGTCCAGTTCTCGATACATATTTTCTCTAAATTTTCAAGAGTTGATTAATCAAGAAAATCGATTGACAACTGCTTGAACTACACACGTCATTGATTGACAATTAAAAATTAACAACTGATTGATTGAGAACTTGATTGATTAGTTTGTTGAGAATATTAACAATTTAATTGACTTGGAAGTTAATTGAAATAAATTCACTGCACTGGGCTGAAGATCCTAGGTGTTGCCGGCGTAGCATTTTTGCATCCGCTCGGCAACACAAAATAGCCAGGTTGCATTTCCTTGAATCCTCTTTCCGCGTCCTAAAATCTTCCGACTTTATGGAACCAATTAAAATTGTCCACACATCCTGTTCTATCTCCGCCCAGTTTTGAAGGCTTGGATCAAACAATAAAATCAATTTCGCGTATGAAAATTTCGCAGTTCTCGAATCGACGCGAACTTGGCTCGACAAGTACTCTCGCCCGTCTAGCGGTTATTCGACTTGGGTGCGGTCACTTCTAAGGGTAGAATTTGGCAAACAAGTTCGGATAGAATACCTTGAAATTAACAAGTTTAAAAATTCCGTGAAGTCTAGCAGACGTTAAAAATATAGATTAAAATTTAATTGTAAAGGTATTTTGACTTATTTATGAGCGAAACCGGCAAGTGAGGAAGAAGAAAACTACGGTGCCATAAAATCAGTTAAAAACGATGAACATTAACTTTTAGCACAATGAACAATAAATTTTGCATGTGACGTGAAAATTGTGCATGGACTGTAGATTATTCCATTTCTTTGAGATTTTTTTAAATTTTTGGTTGAGCCCGCCTAAGGATTACAAAGGAACTCCCTTTCTTTTCTTGGCGGTAGAATTAAGTTACAACGACAAAAAAAGTGAGTACAAGACAATACAAGTATCGTTCCAAATTTCACATTTGTTAAAACTAATATAAGACACAAAAGAAAAATTTTTGTAAAAGGGAAAACAGGGGGTTTATAGAATATATTACGAGATTATAAGGTATAAAAGGTCTAATTGAATTATTTCGTAGTATTCCAAAAAAAATCCCAGCTACCAAGAATATATTCTATTTTATCTCTTGAGCAATTAATACTAACAGTTAGAGTAGCACGAAAACCACATAAAAATAAACACAGTTCATTACTGTGACTAAGTGACTCCGAAGAGCGTAACAAACTATTATTTTAAAAATTATTGCCGCGCCGAAATTTTTTTTTTTTAAAGACAAGAACGATTCAAGGTGGGGATTAAATTTATATAAATAAATTTTCCGAACGTAACACGTAGTTGGTGGCAGCGGTGGAATAGCTACTCGCAGTTGCTACCACCCTTAATACTTTTATTATTTTTCCGTGAGAATATTTCAAAATTTCCAATTTTAATTATCAACTAAAAATTATTTAAATAAATTGTAGTAGATAGACTTGTTGTTGTCTCAGTGTGAAAATTTTATAGTTATTATCAATACACTTTTGGGGTTGAAAGGGGCTGGGTGTGATAAGAGTGCTGTTGCGCCGACCGGCGGATGGTTCTCCACGTGGCGATTTCCTGAGACAAACACAAGATTGGAACCATTTTTTTGCCAATATTCGTAAAGCAATATGTATCGATGATCAAAATTTTCTTTTGCAAAAAAGTGAAATTCCAATTGTCAGTAAAAAAAAAAAAAAAAAAAAAAAATTTCTTTTGAAAATGTATTGTTATGCCTAAGAAAAAGAATTCTAAAAATCGGGCTGGTAGGTATTAATGAGAAGAATTTAGGCAATTTTGAGTGTAGTGGATTCTCCCCTGCTTGCTTAAATCCAAAACCAAATGAGTTAAAAAGTGAAATTCAAACGAGTTTACCAAACCTGTTCTTAAGCTCAGCTCGCTTCCCGTCGGCCGTCGGACCGTATTTACAAAAAAATATACAATCAGAATATTGCGTAGTTTTAAAATCTACTGCGCTTTTACCAGGCACAATCAAGCTAGTTAGTTTTGAAGGACTAAAGGATATTCAGTTGACTTTAATTCAAGAAGCAATTCTAAGCTCGGGTACTCTAAGTAACAAACCTCTGTTAAAAAAAATCGAGACTGTCCGAATTGAGTATAAAAATTTAAGGGGGTTGAATTATCAGTAGTTCAAATTGTCATTTAACTTAATAAGAAAGTCCAGTGGTGGCGAAGGTTTGTTCCTTACTCAACCCCTGTTTTCTCTTTGACTTAGTTAATAATTATAATTTTAATAAAAAAAAAGAGAAATTTTTATAAATAATAATTGCAAAAATGTCGAATAACGGTGAAAACCCTCCCGATGACGAAAATATCGGAGAACAAAACCACAGCAACGTTGAGGGTATGCCGCCCCCGAATATTCCTAACTATCAGCAGTACTATCTGAACCAGAGCGCGGCGATGACCTCTATGGTCGACTGTATGGTGTTGCAACAAGGTACACATCATATACCAGTATTCGACAGTAAAAACCCCCCCTTAAGGGAGTTTTTACAAGACATTTCTAATGGCTCGGTTTACATGACTGATTCCACCGAACCGGGGTTTATTAAAATTGTACTTAGCAAATTAAAAGGCCCCGCGCGCGAGAGTATCAGGGACAAATCTTTTGCTAAATTGAGCGAAGTAGTTGCTCATCTTAAGAAACGCTTTTCTTCACAGCGTAATTATCAATCAGAATCGGTCAGCGATTATGGAGACCGTCTTCAAGGGCTTATCAGCGGCGCTCGACATGCCCTCGAAGAAAAGTATCCAGGCAAGGTCACAGGATCCAATGTCTTGCTGAGTCATGTTATGATGATGCCTGTCAAGGACTTTGCTCTTGATGCTTTTATACGGCGACTTCCTAACGAAATGTCTACCCATGTAGACACGCGATGCCCGCGGGATTTGAGCGAAGCTATGGAATTTGCGCTGCACGCAGAAGAGCGAGAATTGTATGCGGATAACAATAGACCCGTTTCCTATCGAATTTCTAAGGAAGCGGACAATGACCCTCCACAGGATAAGGCAACCAGTCCGACGGGAAAACAGGTAGACAATAAGGAGAGAAGGAGGTCAGTGGAATACTCGGGTGGGGGAATTCAACTCCCGCATCCTGGTTACTCCCCTTTCCCTCCCCCTCCTTGCCCACCTTACTACTATCCTTATGCGCCATATTCTGGCTACTCTTATCCACATTTCCCGTCGTTTCCACCACCCATTGGACCAGGACCCATCCCTAAGGAACAAGGTAAACCTTGGGGAAACAATCGACCTGATAGTATGGGGGCGAAAACCCCTCCTCGGTCGGCATCTCCGGGACCTAATCGCCCTTTAAACTACCAACCGATTCGTCGTACGGACGCACCGACGGATCTAACCAATCAGGAGCGTTCAAAAACGGTTCAGTTTGCGCAAGCGACAGTAGAGTCTTTAGGGCAGGAACCCAGGCCGAGGACTCCCCAGTAGTGGAATTGAAGTCAGAAAAATTCCTAAACCCTACGGCAACGTTTCTAGTTGATCCTGGTTCCGATACCAACCTAATAAAACTAAAGGCTTTACTACCACATCTTGTAGTAGATATAGCAAACCGTACACAAATAAGCGGTATTACAAAGCACAACGTGAAAACACTCGGTACCATTAATATTTCTATTGTTAACAGTACTGTAGAGTTTCACGTGGTCAAAAATACTTTCCCAATTTCAGCGGACGGAATTTTAGGCAGACCGTTCCTTCGTCAGGAACAGGCTCAAATGTCATTTCGTCATAACACGCTGGTAACGATTTCGGATCCCACAACTCCTTTCCCTTTTATTGATCAAGAATCAAAAATGGAAAATGAAAGGCTGAAACCAGAAATAAAACCCTTTAAAAGGGTTCTAAAAATAAAAGCTCGCTCACGACAACCAATTGCATTCGATACTATTTCCACGGACCTTAAGGAAGGTTTCCTCCCAAGAGTACGCATGCCTGAAGGTGTGTATATGGGAGAGGCTGCGGTAACAAATTACGACGGTGTTTGTTACGCCATGGCCTTTAACACTACAGAACATGACGTGCAGGTGGAAATTCCTCCTCAAGAGTTGATTCCTTTTAAGTATCTGCCGTTTTCTGGAGAAGACTCCCCGGACGAACATCATGAAGCTTTCACAGAAACCCTGCATGGTGCCATGTCTGATAGAGTAGATCGAATTAAAAGGGCCCTTCGTGTTTCTCACCTCTCGTCTGAAGAAAGAAAGTATGTGCTACGCTGGGTGGAAGAATATTCCGATATATTCCACCTAAATGGGGAAAAATTGTCTTGCATCCCATTGGTTCAACACAAAATCCCTACAACAGACGAGAAGGTTATTCATAAGAAACAATATAAGGTTCCTTATGAAGCGGGTGAACAAATTAAAACTCAAATAAAGAAACAATTAGATGCTGGCCTTATAAAAGAATCAAATTCTCCTTACAACTCTCCCCTCTTGATTGTGCCAAAGAATTGGACAACTCTGGCGAAAAGAAGTGGCGAGTTGTAATTGATTATCGAGCCCTCAATGAAAAGGTAATTGGAGATGCATTTCCCTTGCCCAATATTTCCCAAATTTTTGATAGGCTCGGAAGTGCAACCATCTTTTCCGTATTTGATCTCTCCAGCGGTTTCCACCAAATAGAAACGGATCCCGCGGACAGACATAAGACTGCTTTTTCCACAGGACATTGTCACTATGAATATGTGAGAATGCCTATGGGTATTAAAAATGCACCCCCGACCTTCCAGAGACTTTTAAACAATGTCCTCAAGGGTATGTTAGACTTAGAAGCGTTTGTTTATTTAGACGATATAATTATCTATTCTGACACCCTTGAGGAGCATGATAAAAGGGCAAGAAGATTATTCAATAGGTTGAGAGAAGCGAATCTCAAACTTCAACCAGACAAATGCGATTTTCTGAAAAGAGAAGTCGCATATTTGGGGCACTTAATATCCGAAGATGGCATTAGACCTAACCCTGACAAAATAACAGCGATTTTGAATTTTCCTCAGCCCACTACCCCCACTAATATCAGGCAGTTTCTAGGACTTTCTGGCTACTACAGAAAATTTTACCAGAATTATGCACAGGTGGCAAAACCGCTTGTGGACTTAACTAGAAAAGATGCAAAATGGGAATGGGGCCCTGCGCAAGAGGAAAGTTTCAGAAAACTCAGAGAATATTTAACGAGTGAACCAATACTCCAATATCCTGATTTTTCAAAGGAATTTAAGCTAACCACAGATGCATTAGAGGTTGCTGCCGGCGCCATCTTAACTCAAGAAAAAGATGGGATGGATATGCCGGTCGCCTATTTCTCAAAGGCTCTGAGTGATTGCGAACAGCGTTACCCAAAAGCCGAAAGAGAATGCCTTGCTATACTCCATGCTGTGGAGAACTTCCGCCCATTTTTGTACGGTAGAGAGTTTATCCTGGCGTGCGATTTTGAGCCAGTACATTGGATTTCCTCTTTGGAAAATCCAGGCGCGCGCCTTTCAAGATGGCGGCTGAAACTAAGGGATTATCTATATCGGTTTGAATATAGAAAAGGAAAGTTAAATCGAGGAGTAGAAGCCCTGTCGGGAAATCCCGAAGGGTTCGAATCTAATAAAGATGTCCTTATTCCGTCCGAACAGGAAGAGCTTGGCGAAATAAGGGTGCCTCCTCCGGAAAACGAAATCGGAAAACTCCCCACCTTTCGTGCCCTACCATTAACTAGATCTTCTAGTCTGAAGAAAAAAGGACAACCACTAGGGAATTGCTGGGCACTGTTTCCAGTACTACCTTTGCGGAACTTGCGTCGGAAATTTTTGAGGGTAGCAATGCTACTATTTCTTTATGTCAGGGGAAAATAGAAGTTCCCCCTCCTGAACTTAGGCCCGAAATAATCAAAGAATACCATCGGAGCCTCATCGGAGGTCACAAGGGCATAAGTAAAACTTATCGAAAGATAAGAGAACATTATGTTTGGCCTAGAATGAGAGACGAAATAACAAACTTTCTGCGCACGTGCAAAAGTTGCTTGGAAAATAAAGTCGCTAGGGCCAGGACTAGGGAACCTATGCTTATCACCGATACTCCGGCAGAACCCTTCGACAAAGTTTCCCTAGACACAGTAGGGAAATTGCCCACCACTCCTAACGGTAACAGGTATATTTTGACCATGCAGGATAACTTTAGTAAGTACTGCTTGGCGATACCTGTTCCAGACATAAAAACGACGACTATTGCGCATGCGGTGGCTGCACATTTGTTCTGTCAACATGGTGCCCCACGATGCATCTTCACGGATAGAGGAGCAAGTTTTGTTAGCAACCTTATGAGAAAACTCGAAAAGCTTTTCCGGGTTAAGCAAATAACTACTTTCGGGTATCGACCACAGACTAATGGCGCGCTTGAGAGAAGCCACATAGTGTTGACAGACTACATCAAACACTATGCAAAGGATTACGACGATTGGGATCGTCTACTTCCTTTTGCAATGCATGCTTATAACACCTCGGTGCATGAGTTCACCAATTTTACTCCGTTCGAACTAGCTCGCGGAAGGTTGGCTCGCACCCCAGGTTCTTTCCCTCAAGGCCCTGAGTTGGAAACTTATGGATCTTAACTTCGAGACCTAATTACTCGTATGAACGAGATGCAGGCTATCGCCGCGAAAAACCTGGTTTCTGCAAAGCATCGGTCAAAGGAACAATATGACCGACATGCCCACTCGTTGACCTCAAAGGAAGGGGATATAGTTTATACTATAAAAGAGGTAAGAACTGGAAAATTTGATAAGCGAACTGACGGGCCGTTTCGTATTGTGTCCTTCACTCCAAATAACAACGTTGTATTGGAGGATGAATTCGGTCATCGAATCACAAAACATAAGGACAAGGTCCTTCCTACGTATTGTTAAGCGATAATATTTTATTTCTAATTAAAACTTGTTTCTGTCTTTTTTAGGAGGAAATATTCGACTCAAATTATAAATGGGAGGCACAATGTTGGCAATACTAATAATTTTGACCTTGCTGACAGACACTTTAGGCGCCGTTGACGTCAACCAGGAAGAGTATTGAGTTACCACCTTCATGAAGAACGATGGCATTTATTACGAATACACTGCAGATCTAAGCATTTCTACGGCCAACTGGAGAATAGTTGTTTTCCTCAATACTCAAAAACAGTCGGACCGACTGATCTACTTGAAGAACCGTTTGCAAGATGTGAAAAACAGCTGTCCTCCAAAGCAAGATTGGTGTTTTGAATATATAGACAAATTCGGATGGGATAATGAATGGACAAGGGCCGAACAATTGCGCGCTGAAATAAGTGTCGAGGTGGACGAACTGAGGAATATGCGAGAAAATGTACCAGATTCTGTTGCTAAAAATATTAGACGCCGAAGATCAGTACCCTGGTTAGGCTTTATAGGAAAGATCGCTGGACCAGTCGCTGGAATGCTGACCTATTCCACCGTGGTGCTCGAACTTCGGTACTGAATGCCATAAAAGCTGGTTTGGCCCAGTATTGCGACATCGGGAAAAGAATGTTGGAAGTCCTGCATCTTTCCAGGATGGGACAACTACATCGCTCGCTGATTTCTGTAAACCAACTCCAGCCCATCCTAGCTGATATTCAAGGACATCGACTCAACCTAGATTTACCTTTAAAGGGACCGAGCCCTAGTATTGAGGAATTGATCCAGATATCACATACCATGGTGATTCCGGAAGGCGACCATCTTAAAATCATGATTGACATCCCACTGGTGGAGAAATCCATCTATTCTTTATACCATCTTCATTCGGTCCCCAGGTTCCAGCCAGTTTTAGAAAACAAAACCGGAAAGGCATACATCGATCCGGACTCGGATTACATAGCTGTCGACAAACAACAACAAAACTACATGCTATTTCGACAGTCCCACTTAGATTCTTGCAAAAGGACCAGTAGATTCCTTTTATGCCAGAAAGTTGCTGCTGTCGAGAAGTGTAGAGAAAAGCCGCCTGCGAAGCCCGGCTGCTACTAGAACCCACTGAGGCCATCCTGAGAACCTGCAATATAAAAATTGACTTCAACGAGGACCCGCATTGGCAAAGACTAGAAACTTTAGGCGGATGGATCTACTCGATAGGAGGCGAAACTGCAGTAAAGATAGAATGTGCTGAGAGGCAGCCGGTAAAAATAAACATCACTGGAGCTAGAATACTGCAGCTCGCAGCTGGCTGTAACGCCAGGGTTGCGGACACTCTCTTGAGTCCTGTGCCAGTTTCTAGAGGAACCACCGAATTCCTATATGAAGCGGATGTTAACTTGGACCTGAAATCTCTATCACCTATACTAGGAAATGTGAGCCAAGGCATTGAAGATTTCCACCGACCAGATCCGACCAGAACTCCAAGACCTTAGACGAATCGGAGCAACAGCTGGAAGACCTCGCGTTGCAACGAAAAGAATAAGGCGGTCAAAGATTTTCTAACCTGACCACTTAGCTAGGAATGGGAACCATCCTGGTAGGAATAATTATAATATTGGTGCTCTGGAAGCTTCATCCTAGGTGCTACTTCTTCCACGTCAGGTCCAAAAACAATGATGTTGAACTGACAAAAAGAGAAGATCCAACACCACAGAAAAGGCGACTATCCTTACCCTGGAAGAAGACAGCTAATGAAAGAGAGATTCCATCAGTCACAGAAGATTCATCACGCCAAGAGCCTCAGATGTCAGCTGTAGAACCCGTCGAAAGGTCAAATTTGAACCCAGAGGCACTTGAACAAGTCTGGGAACCCTTAACAAGGAAAATCCCGGTGCAGAAGTTGCAACCTGTTTAACTCCTCCCAGAATAAGGTATATGAAGTTATATCCTCACTACAAATTGTCGTTGGTAAAATAATTTTCTTTGTCCCTTGTATTCATTATAATTAGTATGTCAAGGGTATACAAATTCATTATAATGGGCAATTTAGAATGGTTATTTTCACATAGTTAAACTAGATTAATAATTATTTTTAATGTTTTATAAAATTTTATATAAAAATTTATATATATATATCTTAAATAATATTATAATTTTAGTAAGTATTTAATTTTATTACAAATTTGATAATTCTGTAATAAAAATATTGCAGAATCTAGCATAACCTCTAATTTTTCAAGATTGTGATTTTCTTTAAAAACTTGTATGAAGTATTTTTACAACAAAACGAATTTTTGTTTATTCATAGAGAAATTTAATTAGAAATTAAAATTTTCTAAAATCTTTTTGAATTGTCAAAAGAGAAAGAAAAGGTTGATCCTAAAATTAATTAAATTATACTATTAAATAATAGCGCTCTCATCAGGCTATTTTTTAAATAATCAGAGATGATTAATTCTGAAAGCTGTTACTTACATTATGTCCAAGTAGAAGAGGTATTATATTAACATAATATGAATTGTGATGCTGCTAACATGGCGTCCCATAAAATAGGGTGAAATTCACCCCAATTCGTTTCCATGATCAAAAATGTGGTTTAAGAAATTAATTTAGGATTATTTTTGCAATAAATATCAATTGAAATCTTACTGACTCTTAGCTACTGAATTAAAAATCTTTACTAATCTAAAATCGTTGCAGGCAAAGGGATTAAAAGGAGAAAAACTTTAATTAATGTTAATGCTCATTTATTTTGGGTTGTCTCTGGTGATTACGAATTATTATTGCCGCTGATAATACAAATTTGATTTTTTTAAGAATCGAGCAAAATAAAAAGAAGAAGAAAAAAAAATTTTTTTTTTGTAGGATACAAAAGTGGAAGAAATTAATTGACTGATGAACCGCCTTAACTAGGCAGGATGTGACCACCCTGAACCAAGACGCATTGTTCTTCCTTCGTGGATTTACGCCTCTGAAATAGAAGCAACGAATTAAATTGGCATTAAAAGGAAAAAAAAATATTTTTCTAAATTTTTAATTCTTTATATTAGATAGTGTGGCTGCGAGATTGGCTCAGTTCATGAATGACCGTTCTTAATTAAACCATTAAATTAATTACCAATGCGTGTTTATTATACTATTATGAAAGGTCATTTATGGGCTACAAAATTCTAAGTAATTTTAAAATTATATCTTAAATTTTAAAATCATGAATTCGTGTCAACAAACTTTTATTAATTTTTTTGTCTAATTATACTTGATTCAATGTATCCCAAACGTGGTCATGATAAGTAACTTACCACCACCCAGAATGTTCCAATGACCCCGAGGTTAGCCGTTAACCAGTAGTGGCGCTGGCAGAATATCAGCTCGTATCCATCGGCGGCCGCGCGTAGCCCTGACACCGGATAGTCGGGCAGGTCCGAACGCCTCCTGAAATTAAGAACAATATAAACAAGAAATAAGCGGAGCAAATCCGTGATTATAGAATAAGTACGATGCGAATAAAAGGACAAAAAAAAATTGTTTTTGACTTACACCACCATTTTCTTGCCCTCCTTTTGGATCCTTAGCCAGGGAGATTGAACATTGTCCTGGTTCACGAAATATTGCTAAACAAAAGAAATAAAATTTTAGGAAAAGGATTACGAAAATCGGTCAGAATAATCTTAGTTATTGTTATTGCTTCTATATCTTAGTTTCAAGAAAATAATGAGGCCAAATCCATACTTACAGGGGCCCAAAATCCTCGGCCTTCCCACCTGTCTGCTCGGGAATCCCAGCGGAACTCCATATACCATTTTGCCCTGGTGTAGGTCTTTTGGGGTCGGTTGTTCGAACAAATAGCAAACCAAGGAAATATCTCTCCTTCCTCGGGACTCCTCACGAAGTTCCAGTCACCAAAAGTAACTCGCCACCTTAAAATAATTTTTTTTTTAATTGTTTTATAGAACCAGAGTCTTTATATTTTATGAGTTAAGTAAAACAGCTAAAATCAGGCCCTATCGAACAATTATAAATCTTTATAAAAGTTTTCTTTTATTCCTAATATGATTAGTATATCAACTGAACCATTTCACCAGAACTACGCACTGCTTAAAATGGGTTTACAAAATAATTGTTAAAAGTTATTTAATTTTAATTTAATAAATTTAATTTTTACTTGCAATCAAATTATTTTCAAAGTAGTTATTTAATTAATTAATTAATTTAAATGGAACCTGAAAAAAAAAATTTTTTTTATTTAAAACCTTACTTGACACCATTGCCAATTAAGATGTATATTTAAATCATTAATTATTAATTTTTCAAGTTTAAATTACAGCCTATCGCAGTAATTGGAATATGCATGTGTTTCTATTACTGCAACAACCTAACCTTTAAATACACATTATTTCCGCGTAGTAATTGGGACACAGTAATTTGTGCAGACTCGTAGTAATACCAGCACAGAGTATTATTTATAAATTTGTGAATTCTAAGAATACATCATTTCTTTTAGTACTTCAATTAGTGGTTTTTACTTCAATAAAGAATTTGACTCCTAGTTAAAAATCTTGATAAAAAGATCCGTACTGTGATCCCCGCATTCATTATTTTATTAAAATTTATTTAATAATTGAGGATTATGAATAACAATAATTTATATATTTACACCCCTATGTGAGTTTTAACAAAATTTAGACTAATTTAAAGTGTCGAATAATCGAACTTATTAAAAATTCAAATGACGTTATTTTAATTTTTTTTTGTTCCGAAAAACTCATCAAGTTCACTGCAAGCTTGAAAACTTCCGGAAAGGTCGCGGTTCTGAATTTAGTTTTTTTATATTAATCTTTCCTTTCAGATTTTAAATAATTGGCATAAATATTTCAATTGTTATACAAGTTTTGAATTACTTCTATTTTTTTTTATTATTTTCTACACATTTCAATTGTTGTTTTGTTCAAATTATTGAGTGCGACCTATTAATAATTAATATAGTAGGGGAGAGCGGGGCAATCCGAACCGGCGGGTAATTCGGCTCATTAGCGATTTCACGCCTTAATTAGAATCTAGGAGAGAAAGGTCGCTATAGAATATAGGTCTCAACATTTTAGTTAGGTAAACGAAATTTAGTGTAATTCTATTGATTCAGCCTCGTGTCAGGTAGAGTATTATGTTTTTATGCGTCGCGCGTAC
The DNA here is from genome assembly GCA_037103525.1 of Ganaspis brasiliensis. Taxonomy (NCBI): domain Eukaryota; kingdom Metazoa; phylum Arthropoda; class Insecta; order Hymenoptera; family Figitidae; genus Ganaspis; species Ganaspis brasiliensis. The sequence continues at coordinate 1,502,600 of JAZKLR010000232.1, forward strand.
ACTTTTCACTTACAAACTTTTACGTTTTTAGTACATTAATTTACGAGCCTCATTTTTTTGGTAAGTTTTTTTTATGCTCTCAGGTGTACTTTTTCGATACACATATGCTATTTTATTTATATGTATCAAATGTGACTTGTATTTGTTTTAAAGTGCCAAAAGTCAGGGTGGGGTAAATGGGCTCACGCGACGGTTAATCATCTTATCCAAAAATACTTTGTCTTGATCCGCCCCTGCTTAATTATGATAAGAATATGACTACTTTTAATAATTACCAATAATGAGTGTACTAACTTTTTTATTTTTTATAAAAAAATAAAAAAAAGTAAGGTCTAATGAATTTTCTTTAATTTTAGGGGCCCCAGTCCCCCCCAAAAATTTAGACCTTGATCCATCACTGCATAATTATAATAAGAATATAGGTACTTTTCATATTTACAAAATAAAGGTTATTGAACTTTTTTATTTTTCGTAAAAAATAAAAGTCGCCGAATTGCACCACAGGGTGAGCCGATTTACCTGCCAAATTTGCAGTTTGAGAATTTGGTATATCTGCATTCAAAATTATCTAGAGCTAAAACTATAAAAGATAAATCAAAAAGTCCTTGCAAATTTGAAAGTGCAAATGATAGGCTACTAAATGATATATCCATGTTTGGATTTAAAAAATAATTTCCTAACTTTTTTCCTGTCTGACCAAAAGTGAGCCGAATAGCCCCGGTCTCCCCTAACTATTATTGTCATATCGAATTTTAAGTTTATTATTATATTGAAATAAAATTTTACATTTCATACAGTGACAAGCTTTTGTCCTTAAATATATAAATAAATAAATTTTTACTGCTATAAGTTTTTATTTTTTTTATTTTTTATAGTAGTTTTCAATTAATTTCTATAAATTTCAATTTTAATTTTTTTTATATATAGTTTTTTTTTATCCACCAACTTTCAATTATTATGTCGTTATTCAATCAGTTTCTTAAAATTTAAATTGTCTTGCCAATGGTATAAAAATATTTATACTCAAAACTATCTAAACAATTTAAATTGTTTAAATTCAACTTTTCATTAAATTTAGATAGAATTATCTAATCTTTTGCAATTTTCAATGAAGAACTAAAAATAAAGTTGTGGATTCATAATCCGCAATCCACATTCCATGGTGTAACAATTTTAATTTTTTTTGAACAATTATTTTCCTATATTTTCGAATTTTAAAAAAAAAAAAATATTTTTTTTGCCAGCGATTCTTTAGTAACTATTACAGAAATTTTTTTTTGGTCTGCAATTTTCAAGATTTTTATTTATTATTTAGACGATTTACATTCGTGTAAACAATTTATTTTCTCATATTTTCTATCCCACTTTTTAGGATTTCTAACTTTCATTCTGCTAAGGTCCTTCTATATTCTTTTATGCGAATCTGCCTTAAGGTATAAACAGCGGAAATTTACTGAAATTTTATTTGACTATTCCGTTGACAATCAATATACATTTATACAAATTTTGCTGAATATATGTTGAAAATCGCTAAATTATGCAGCACAATTACCCGAACAAAATTATGCTGCTTAAGGGGAGGGACCGTTGAAATTTTAGTTTACCAAGATTCGCGATGTTCAGGGTTACCAATATTTTTCTTATGTAATTTTGGACCTAGAATTGTGAGATAATGTCAAAATTATAAAAATAATTATTTTGCATAGTTTAAGATACATATTCTTAAAAAAATGCAAATCTTGAAAATTAAACCTCAAACTTTCAATTTAATTGTTTCTTTTTTTTTTATTATTATTTTAGTTTCAAAATCTACTTGATCAACTCTACAAAAATAGAGTGTTATTTAAATGACCACGCGAAAATATAATTAAATAATAATGCTTATTCAGTAGTCAAAATGCATATTTTTTTTTAAATTGGTAGTGAATGCTAATGAATAACTTAGAATTAAATAATAACAATCACCGTAACCTCCTGAAGTTAGCTACTATTTATATTTATTCATATTTTTTTTGTTCACGTTTTAAAATCCAAGGTGAAGTTAGTCCCTGTTTTCTTTTTTTTCTCTTCCATTAATTTTGATTCTCTTTATCAGAAAATTTTAAAGTTGTTTTAGTTTACAGACAAAATATGCAGATGAGGTAGCCTCAATGAGCAGATATTGAATACGACCTATGGATATTTAAAATAAAGATTATTATTGTTATATCAAATTCTAATTTTATTGTTACTTGAAATAATTTTTTGAATTTTATATTGTAATTGGCTTTGCCCGTAAATAAATAAATTCAACGTTCTTTATTGTCATGAATTTTTAAATTGATTATATTGGTTGTCAATTATCTTCTACAAATTTCAATTGTTTGCTAATTCTTCAAATAACGTCTTTAAGATTGAATTTCTACACCAGTCTCAAACTTTTGTTTCAAATTTTGATTGTTCTTGTCAATTACGATTTTTAATGAAATGTTTTTTTTTTTTTTTGGTTTACTACTTTCAATTTGTAAGTCCACTGACAGCCCTCCTTATTCGATAAACATTATTCTTTGAATTGTTTGATTCAATATTATAGTTTAATTCCTAAAATATACGGACAGCTAATTTCGCCCTTGAGCGCGTTATACTTTGCTAGTGAAAAGGAATAATAAGAGAATTTTTTTTTTATATATGTTATTCGTAATAACAGCCGCCGAAGTTTTAGAATACTGTTACGTAGAGAGCGGCCGTTTGAAATTCAGTGACTGCGGTTGAAACCTTCAGAACTCAGTAACATACTATACTACACACAGAAAAAAATATATATATATCTATTAAGATTCTAGTTTATTTTTTTTATATTGGAATTATAATGTGACCAAATGGCATTCGGTTTAAATTTCAAACAATCCAATTTTTAATCAATTTTTCCTTTTATTGGCCAAAACAATTATTGATTTAATTTACAATCCCTTCTAAATATATATTATTCTAATATAATTAATATCTTAATTTAATTTCCAATTTTTAGAAATCTAATTCCCCTCCGCTAAGAACATACATTTTCCTTATTTTAGAATGTTGTCAGTTATATCTAAAATTCTGTGACAGGTCGCAGGGAGTTTACACGGCTTATTTTTCCGTGTACATTCGTAGGTAGGCGAAGATCGCTGGATTCCAAGGGTTCTCATCGACGCGGGATGTCGCTGCTTAGCAAGGGCGAACGGACGCTCACGCTCGCGGCATGGCTGAGAGTCAGTACTAGACAAATGTCGCGATCCTAGCAAAGAGTCGGAGAGAACCTGGGGTCAGCGAGTCTTGTGTTCCCCTCCCCCCTCCTCTCTTGCACTTACGAACCCCGGCAATAAAAATGCGTCGATACGGCGGACCCTTGAAATATTCCAAACCACACGTCCACACGAGATTTAATTGCTTTCTTTAAAGAAGGGCACCCGTCATGTGGAAAATGAATATTTTTTCTAACACGACAAGCTTGACCTGTGTTGAATTGCTTTCGAGAATTCTTTATTCTCCGGAGGTTTACCAAATCAGGTCAATCTTCTAATTAAGAAGTAGTCCAGAAAGTTTCAATTAAAATGAAATTCTAATTTTTTTTATTTCTTGTTTATTTTTTTGCTAATTAACTTATTCTTCGATATGTTATTAAAAATTCCTTTATTTCTACAAATTTATTTTTGGATTTTTTTGTTGTTATTGTGTGTAATATTATAAAAATGTGTTTGATTTAATTGCTTAAAATTTAATAGTTTTGTATTGTTTTGTTTACATTATATTATATTATCATAAAAGTATTTATAATATATATTATGAATATCTGTTTTAATTCTAACATTAAGATTAAATGAAATTAATTTTATTTAATAAAATTTTTATTTCACATTAGTTACAAATATTAGATGTCATGCACATTAGATAATGATGAAATTAAAAATAATTTTATACTGTCAGAAAAATTGCTCTATCTCCTTTTTTTTTAAATATTTTGAAAGTTGTCTTTGCCCCGCTTAGCGGTTTTGCCCCACTCTCCCCTATTTATACATATTATTTTATTAATATACATTATTATGTTTAAGGTGTTTTGAATTCCTTATTAAAGACCGTAAGGTAATTTAAAGTAAAACACGCATCTATGTTCTAATACACTATTGTTAAAATAAAGTGTAATTTCGTTACCTACTTTAATTTTAAAATTCCGGGGAATTAATAAATGAATAAGTAAAATCAGAAATCTATAACTAAATTAAAATATATAAATTCTCACACGCGCGTGCATTTCGTTAATTTGACTCACGAGAGCGGGGAAGCTTTTAGACAAAAGGGATCGACGGACGTCAATGGTTCTCATTGATACGCGATGCTGTGGCGTTTCGAGAACAACCAGGTCTTCTCAACCGCGACGGAGTGAGTGTCGCGCTAGACGAACACGGAAATCATAGCTCAGACTTGAAGAGAACCTGGAGTCTACGATTCTCGTATGTTTCCCCTCCTTCTTATATCCACGAACTCCGGCAATAAAAATGCGATAAAAACAAAATAGTAAAGAAAAGATACATTCTTATAAATGCAACCTATTTAGAAACCGTGGCATTTCTTGGCCTGTAATTAACTCCCTTCGAGAATTCTTTATTCTCCGGAGGCTCACCAAATCGGGTCAATTTTTCTAATTAAGAAATAGTCTAAAAAAAAAAAAATTCCAATCAGAATGAAATCTATGAATAATGTTCAAAACATTAATTACACTTAATTAGTAACAAAACGAAAATCGCCAAATTAGAGTGAAAGTTAAAATTGGACATGTGATTAATTCCAAATAACTTATTTGAATTATATTTAATAATTTCTTGCCTATATTCAATTTTCACATCCTGTTCATTTTTTTTGTGAATTAATTTATTCCTCCATAAGTCATTAAATTCCTCTATTTTTATAAATTTATTTTTGGATTTTTTTTGTTGTTATTGTGTGTAATATTATAAAAATGTGTTTGATTTAATTGCTTAAAATTTCTTTTTATATTGCCTCTCATAAAGAAAGTATTTTAGTTCATCCTTATGTTTTGATTAACTCTTTGATCTTATCATCATTTCTTAATTTTTGTCATTTTTCCTTATTTTTGTTGTTGTTGTTAGTTTATCCTATAATACCAATTTTAAGGAATAATTATTTGACGTTTTATCTACCTGCTATAAATATCCCAATTGTAAATAATAATTTACAAGTTGAATCAATTCATTCATTTATTCTTATGTCCGCCCCTAAAATTTACCACTAGATATTTTTTTTTTGCTATTGTTAAAATTCGAAATTTCGTGTTCTAGTGAATTATGAATTCTTCTTAAAATAACCAAAATAATAAAAAATTTTCAAATACCACAGTGAAATTTACTCTTAGGTCAGCTATAAGCACAGTCAATTTGTTGATACGAATTTTGTTATTTAGCGATAGTGAAAAATTTCGAACAAATAAACAGTCATTAAAACTGACAGCTTTAGTCCAATTTTCACGTTGTTTTTTTTAACAAGTAATTAATTAAAAATATTAATATATGAATATCTTGAGTCAAATTGGTAGAAATTATTAACGTGAAAAGAAAGAAGAAGAAATGAGTTATTAAAAATATTATAATTGTGTGGTTGTATTTGTATTTTCGTAGCAGTAGATGCATTTACGTGTTTATTTGGTTTTATCAGTTACTATTAATTATTAACTAAAATGCAAATCAATATAATTTTGCACAATGTGATAAATGGTTTTCTTTTATTTTTAATTATTTTTTTTGGTATTCATAATTTCTAAATTGTTACTAATTATCGTAAAATTCAATTATTTTCTCAAAATTTGAATAAACTAGTTTTTTTTAAAGGAAAGAAAATCTCGATTTACTTACGATCGTATGCCCTGAAGAGCACGGGCAACCGTTTTAGGAGGTCTCAAGGGGGCCTCATTCTCTTCGTCCTCCTCCGCCTTTATCCCCAGGAACTCCTTGAGAGCCGCAAATCTTCCGCCCCGACGGAAGCGAGATGAGCACACTTCCGATTTCCTTGACAAGCAACTCACGCACTCCACTTGTGAGGTTTCCATTTTTGTATTCATTCCTCAATTTAACCACTCTTACAGATTTACTGCACTTGTTATTGCACTAGCTGCGCGAGGGCGGATCACAGTATACTAAAGAGGCAGTTCGTGACGGACCGTAGAAAACGATGACGAAAAGTCATCCAAAAGCAAGAAATTCCCCCCCCCCCTCCTCTTGAATTCTCTTGTAAATTAATGCCTCTCATCAGGTTGCTTACGTGCTGGAGTGAGAAGAAAATTTTGTCGCCAAGATTTTATGACTTCGGAGAAAAACTCGAGAACGCGGCTATCAGAAATTCAAAACATCCTCCTTGGTTAACACAAAGTAACCTTGTGTACATTCTTAGCCTGAACCAATTCGTGCTAAGAATTATTAGATTACTTTAAAAAAAAAAAAAAATTTTTTTTTTTTTTTTTCGTTTTCTTTTGGAGGTTGTGCAGTCCCCCCCCCATTTTTCTTTTCTTTCATCTCTCCGTGGAAGAAACCTTGCTATTTCTTTTTCAAAATCATCAAATACACTAGTAAACCAAATCCCAGGTTTGCAATAAATTCGTGGAATCCCCCCCCCCTTCTTCTATTCAGATGAACTTTGTTATTTCTTCTTCAAAAATAATAAAATACACTAGCAAACCAATTCCCAGGTTTGCAATAAATTCGTGGAATTCCCCCCCCCCCTTCTTTTATTCAAATAAACCTTGCTATTTCTTCTTCAAAAATCATAAAATACACGAGTAAACCAAGTCCCAGGTTTACAATAAAATTGTGGAATTCACACACCCCCCCCCCAAACCATTTCACAAATTCACATGAAACTTTAAAGGTGACCGCGACTGGTCGCCTGCGCCCGCGACCGCGGCTGTTAACGTTAAAGAGGCCGCGAACCGAGTGGTGAACAATGTTGTTCTCTTACGCCAAGATCCAGTACTTAAGGAGAAACTATACTTCTCCTTCGAGATGCGGTTACTAATTCTGCCCTTATTTTTTTGCTTACTTCTCTCTCAGCAAAACTCGAACTCAGAAAGATAAGCCACGGTGAAGACAAAACAGCCCATATATGGGGAGGCTAGCCGTCGCCATAGGCACCAGCGAAACCAAACTCGCTGCCTGATAACCATCGAAGTCCACAGAATACCCCCCTCCCCCTTACTTTGTTATTTAATACTTACTCACGATAAAGAAATATCTGGGAACCATGTAGGATAATTCTTTCAAAACGAAAAAAATTTTTTTTACACGATTTCACGGTAACTATTATTCAAGAAGATTAAGAGTCAGTAAGGGTTCAAATTTAAAAGAAAAAGAAACATGAAAATAGCCTTAAAAATGCTGTATGACATCGATAAGTGCTGTATATAATAAATACGGCTAATCACTGTAATTGGAAAGTATTCGTTCTGCTAAGGTCGAGCTTGGGGACAAGCTCAGAAAGTCCGTGGTGGGTTGTTACGACCTCATGTAACATTTTTATTAATATTAGATAAGAACAATATTTAATCTGAGTGGAATAAATAAATTTTATTCTCTAGCCCGGCCTCCTGGCAAAAGATATAAAATTTGATGTCAAGTCGAGAAATAGAGCACGTATCTTCAGGGTCGCTGACGTAAGCACCCTGCGTTGTGCTCAGACCTAAGAAAGAACGAATAATTTCTAATCCAATATTTTCCAATTATTTTTTTTTAGTTTTTAGAATTATAACATTATTACAAGTAGAAAAAAATAAATAAATAAACAAATGTATGGGTGATAATTGTGAACCATACCGATATACTTTTAAAATTCTATTATCACTAAATTGTAACTGTAAGATAAATCATTATCTATATATTAAAGAAATTTAAGCCAGCTTGTAAAAGAAAAGAAATAGAGATAATTTTCCAAGGAGTCTTTCTTATTGTCTAGAAACTTACATATCTGGGACGGCCAGGAATCATCATTTCCTCAAATTAAGAAACGTCAGAAATCATGAATATGTTAATTCTAAGCTGAAAAGAAACACAGCATTTAATTATTTCTTTTCTTCTTCTTCGCACCTTTCGTAACATGAGTGCATGCTGGACGCTTTCCATGTTTACGCATACATGGCGGGTGGCTGCTGGCCGTACGAGAGTATATACACTCACACATGTATGACCCATGCCTAACATCGCCGGCCATCATGAAAATTTTATTTTTTCTCCGTCTAACCTATGGATGCAATGCTGTGCTGAACCACGTGCTTATGTTGACATCGAGCACGTGGCCTACCTCAACAAATCTATGCCTATGTGGTGAGAAATCGAGACTCGCGACCAGTTCTCGATACATATTTTCTCTAAATTTTCAAGAGTTGATTAATCAAGAAAATCGATTGACAACTGCTTGAACTACACACGTCATTGATTGACAATTAAAAATTAACAACTGATTGATTGAGAACTTGATTGATTAGTTTGTTGAGAATATTAACAATTTAATTGACTTGGAAGTTAATTGAAATAAATTCACTGCACTGGGCTGAAGATCCTAGGTGTTGCCGGCGTAGCATTTTTGCATCCGCTCGGCAACACAAAATAGCCAGGTTGCATTTCCTTGAATCCTCTTTCCGCGTCCTAAAATCTTCCGACTTTATGGAACCAATTAAAATTGTCCACACATCCTGTTCTATCTCCGCCCAGTTTTGAAGGCTTGGATCAAACAATAAAATCAATTTCGCGTATGAAAATTTCGCAGTTCTCGAATCGACGCGAACTTGGCTCGACAAGTACTCTCGCCCGTCTAGCGGTTATTCGACTTGGGTGCGGTCACTTCTAAGGGTAGAATTTGGCAAACAAGTTCGGATAGAATACCTTGAAATTAACAAGTTTAAAAATTCCGTGAAGTCTAGCAGACGTTAAAAATATAGATTAAAATTTAATTGTAAAGGTATTTTGACTTATTTATGAGCGAAACCGGCAAGTGAGGAAGAAGAAAACTACGGTGCCATAAAATCAGTTAAAAACGATGAACATTAACTTTTAGCACAATGAACAATAAATTTTGCATGTGACGTGAAAACTGTGCATGGACTGTAGATTATTCCATTTCTTTGAGATTTTTTTAAATTTTTGGTTGAGCCCGCCTAAGGATTACAAAGGAACTCCATTTCTTTTCTTGGCGGTAGAATTAAGTTACAACGACAAAAAAAGTGAGTACAAGACAATACAAGTATCGTTCCAAATTTCACATTTGTTAAAACTAATATAAGACACAAAAGAAAAATTTTTGTAAAAGGGAAAACAGGGGGTTTATAGAATATATTACAAGATTATAAGGTATAAAAGGTCTAATTGAATTATTTCCTAGTATTCCAAAAAAATCCCAGCTACCAAGAATATATTCTATTTTATCTCTTGAGCAATTAATACTAACAGTTAGAGTAGCACGAAAACCACATAAAAATAAACACAGTTCATTACTGTGACTACGTGACTCCGAAGAGCGTAACAAACTATTATTTTAAAAATTATTGTTGCGCCGAAAAATTTTTTTTTTTTAAGACAAGAACGATTCAAGGTGGGGATAAAATTTATATAAATAAATTTTCCGAACGTAACAGTAAGTAGTTTATTTTTCAAACTGAGAACATTTATAAGAAATAATAAATAATAAAACATTTAATCAAAATCATATAAACTATGTCGAATAAATGAAAAAATTTCAAAAAAATATTTTCTAATTCATATAAAAAGCAACGAAAAAATAATTAATTGTAAAAAAACGTAAAAATATAAGAAAACAGTCTAATAAAAAAAAATGAGAAAATTCTTATAAATAAAAAATGTTATGGACATTATTAAAGAAATTAAGAAAAAATTAAAAAACAACACATCAATGAAACAGTGACATAGAAATATATAAAAAAGTAGAAACTCTGTTCAAAAATTTGAACTATTTACGGACATCTTTTTTTAAATTAAAAAAATAAATATGTAAATAATTAAAAAACCGTTAAAAATATTACTAATGAGAATCAAATTTTAAAATTAGGAAAATTAGAGAATTATTTATTTATTTATTTATTTATTTCATCAGTATACGGGCTATAATAATTGCCCTTTCGTACAGAGTACTATAAAGATTAACAATTAAAAATAATAATAATAACAATAGTAATAATAACGAAATTTGTGAACAAAAAAATAATATCTCTTTGGCTGTCTTATAAATTATGGAACGCCACCCGTACATTAGCAACAAACGTAGTGATAGAATTTGCGAAAAAGTCGACTCTGTCGTCAAATTGGTTGGCCTCCCTCACAAGCCTGTTCAGAACTGAGTGTTCTTTTATATTTGTGTTACACACAGTAGTTCGGAATAAAATGGAATATCTGAGCCGTTGAGGTATAGCAATGAAGTCAATTTGAGATAGGATTTCTGGGCAGTCGACATAGCCATTTAATAATTTAAATAAAAAAAGTAAATCCGTGTGTAAGAATCTAGATTTCATAGACTGTATTCTGAACAGACTTCTGAGTTCGGAGTAATCATGCGATAAAAAATCGTACGGAGTACCCGTTCGTCTTGCTGCGAAACGCAGAAACTTATTCTGCACTCTTTCAATTCTGATCGCGCTTACATCGTAACAAGGAGACCAAATGACAGATGAAAAGTCCAGTAACGATCTGACCAGTGCGAAATAGAGGACTCTTAAAGCTCGTATATTATTGAATCCTACTGTGTTTCTCATGACGAAATAGAGCATTCTAGTTGCCCTGCTAACGACTGAGTCCACATGGTCGTTAAACGAAAATGACCGATTTGTCTATATAATAATCGAACATTATTGTGCTTTTCTTTCTGGTAAATGAAACTATTTTACATTTGTCAATGTTGATTGGCAAACAATTTTTTTTTTGTGAATTATTTCACAAATTGAAGAAAAAAAAAATTAAAAAAATTTTAAAAGAAAAACAATTCTATGAAATAGAAGAACGATATTAAAATGAGAATATTTAGTACAAGCTTTAATTTACAGAACATAAAATAGAGGAATAAAAGTCTGCAAAAAAGTTAAAAATTGGGAAATTTAAAAAATGATAATAGCATCGAACAATAAAAAAAAACTAAAAAATTTAAATGAACGAAAAATGTTTCTAAGAAATGGAAAAATGATGACAAAAATTAAAAAATTAATTAAAACGCAAAGAAAGGACTACAAAAATAGAGAAACGTCAAGAAAATTAAATAAATAGGAAGAAAATAGAGTAATATGATAATAATGGCGATATAATAATGATAAATTCATCAAACTAAATAAAATATAGTAATGTTCTTTTCCGTAATCTAACTAACTGCAAAAAAAGTAAAAAGTAGAAAAAATAATAAAATTTGGTTAAAATCTACTAAAAATTAGAATTAATAAAAATAAAATAAAAGAATGTATATACAAAAAGAAATTAATGAATCCTTTAAGAATAAAAAAGTTTAGGTAAATTAAACCAAAAATATTTTTATAAAATTACACTTAAAATAAGCCAGCAATAAATTTAGAAAAATAAAGAAAATCTGAAAATTTTAGAAAAGAATAAGTAAGTTTGCAAAAAATCTCGAAAAAATAGGCTAGATGAGAAAACCAATTGAATAAATTTACAAAAAAATGAGCGTATTTATTTTTAGTAATATGGAAATACTTAATTATGAAAGTCTACAAAATAAATAATTTAGTGAATCAAAATTGTGTAAAATAATATTAAATAATTTTCATAAAATTAAGAAAATTAAAGAATATTCTAAAATAAAAAGACAAAAAGAAAAAAAAATGAAAAGCAAAAGGAGAAAAATCTTAAAATTTTGTTAAAATAAGAAATTATAAGACAAAAATTCAACAGTTTCAAAAAAGTGAAATTTTTTTGAAATATTGTAAGAATTAAAAAAAAAGGATTATTGTGAATTTGAAAAATAATTAATATTATTTTCAGGGCTGTTCTTGAATTAAATCACTTTGATTTAAATCATTGGAAAATGTGCATTAAAATCATGATTTAAATTAAAAAAACTTAAGAATTCTTCAGATGCCTAATACTACATGTGAAAAATCGCAAACATTAAAAAAAACACAGAAATTTATGAATAAATCCTGAAAATTTCAATTTTAATATTTTAATCTCTATAAAATTTAAAAAATTGTGCTAATACAGATGGTCAAAATACCTACGATTTACAAATTTTTGGTATGATTGCAAAAAATAGTATTACCGTCAAGTAGGGCTATTTTGTGCACAAAACCGCTCTTTTTCCACTCTATGCTTTATTAAAATTCAGAATTTGAAAAAATAAAGAATTTATCTATTCAGTTATGTTGTAGACATCTTTCTAAAGGTGTCGTATGAGTTAGCCGACAAGAAAAAAATTTTAGTCTGAGTTATAGAAACTCAAAGTTGTGCACAAAATAAACCCCAAGGTGGGACTATTTTGTGCATCAAAGTTTGCTTATTTATAAACTTGTGTAAAAAAATTTTTTGAACGCTTTTGCTGCATGAAGTATTATTTCTAGATATTCTAAAGTACAATAAAGGAAAACAAAGCAGGAAATAATTTTTTTCTATGAATTGTTTAACTAATTTGAATGTAAAACACTAAAATTTTACAAAAATGTAGATTTACAAAAAAAGTTATTTCTTTAAGAAAATTTTACTTAAAATAACTTCTATTACACTTTCTGAGTCATTTTAAAAGAAAAAGTTCCAATACTAACTTGAGAAGCACGTTATTATTAATGTTACATTTTTGAGATTTTTAAGGAACCATATGTAAAACTGAGATTTTATGCTTATTTCTTGTCTTTTATAACAAAACTAACAATAAGACAAAAATGTTTCAAAACGAAATTCTAAAGTAATTTTTACTAACTACAAAACAAATTATTTAAAAAAATTTGTTTTTTAAGAATGCACAAAATAACCCACCAAATCCTGGTTTTTCAGTTTTTTACAATTTTTTCTTAAAATATGCCATAATATCTATGTATATATATATCTATATAATATATTATATATCAGAAAATATTTATACCAAGTAGCAAGTCTAAGCAACTGAATACAAAGATTTTATTCATTAAGAACCTCGCGTGCACAAAATAGCCCCACGGCGCACAAAATAGCCCCATTTGACGGTACATTTTTATATCTTTAAGTCATTATAATTATATAAATTCCAAACGTCAATTAAGTCATATTCCAATTGGTTCCAACTTTTAAATTTCAATTAAATGAAATTTAAGTGCATAGGTGCTAATAATTAATGCTTAATAATTAAATAATATTAATTATTTTTCATATTCACAATCACTTTTTTTTTTTTAATATTCTTACAAGATTTATAAGAGATTTCATTTTTTCGAAACTGTTTAATTTTTATCTTAATAAATTCTTATTTTTACAAAATTTAAAAGTTTTTTCTTCTTTTACTTTTTTTTTTTTTTGTAAGTTTATTTAAATTTTTTTTACATCTTGTCTATATTTTGCGAGATATTTTGCTAACTTACTTATTCTTCTATATAAAGTTTTCAGATTTTCTTTATTTTTCTAAATTTATTATTTAACTTATTTTTAGTGTAATATTATAAAAATGTGTTTGGTTTAATTTGCTTAAACTTTTTTATTTTTAAAGGATTTTTAAGTTTCTTTTGTGGACTTTCTTTTTATTCATCTTGATATATTTATTTTTTGTATTTTTTACATTTTTTTAGTTTGTTAGATTAAGAAAAAAAACATTTCTCTATTTTCTTCCTATTTATTTAACTTACTTGATGTTTCACTATTTTTAGTTCTTTCACTGTAAAAAGAAACATCTTAAAAAGCATTGTAGTCACTTTTAAAACGTTTAAAGTATCTTATATTTCAGCTTCCATCTTAGAAAACTAATGCATTTTAAGATACTTTTGCTAACTTTTAAATCTTTTATCTACATTTTTTAAATTTCCCAATTTTCTACTTTTTTGAAAGCTTTTATTCTTTTATTTTATATTATGTGAATTTACTCATTGTACAAAATATTTTCATTTGAACATCGTTCTTGTATTTCATAGAATTTCTTTTCTTTTAAATTTTTTTAAAAATTGTATTTAATTGATTCTTTTTTCATTCAATTTGTCAAATAATTCTCTAATTTTCCTAATTTTAAAATGTTGTTCTCTTTAGTAATATATTTTAAAGTTTTAATTATCTTCTTATTTGTTATTATAATTTAAAAAATGTCCGTAAATAGTTTAATTTTTTTGAAAAGAGTTTCTACTTTTTTATATAATAATTATGTCACTGTTTCATTTTTCTGTTGTTTTTTTAATTTTTTCTTCATTTCTTTAATAAACTACTTACAAATAAACATTTAGAGATTTTAAATACTGATTATACTTAAAAAAAATCAATTTTTGATATTTTTAAAAAAATCATGATTTTTATCAGCACTGATTATTTTATTATTATGCATTTAAATTTAATTTTATTGAATTTTAAAAGTTTGAAGAAATTCGAATATGAGTTAATTGACGTTTGGAATTTATTTAAATTATAATGACTTAAAGATATATAAATTTAATACTATTCTGTGCCATATCTTCATACCAAAAATTTATAGATCGCAGGTATTTTGATCATCAGTATTAGCACAATTTCTTCAATTTTATAAAAAATAAAATATTAAAATTGAAATTTTTAAGATTTATCCACAAATTTATGGGCTTTTTTAATGTTTGTGAATTTATTAGATCTACTTCAAAATATAAATACAAAAACGGAAGGAAACATCCAAGAGAGTGCTAGGTGAAAATAAACTTTACAACAAATTGCAGAAATGGAAAATAATATAATTCAGAAAGCAACTATTTTGTAATAAAGTATAATACTTCCAATTAACTGAAACGTGTCCATGGAAATGTGTCGATGTCCTTATGTTCACGGCACTAATGAAGGATCTCTTGAAAATGGACGAAGCACCAGTCCAGCAAAGAGTGAGTGGAACAGCCAGCTCTTCTTTTCCTTCACACCTGGAGCAGCTCCAAGCACACTAAAATTATCACAAGAAACACAAAGAAGTAACAATTTGGTATCACGACCGGACACGTGTTCACTTTGGAGGTTAGCACACTACTGCTAGTCGCGCAATCGCACTCAATGCTCGAAAACTTCCCGAGGATCCGAAGAGTTGCGAAAGTTCCCGAAAGCAGGGCCCAGCCATGTGAACGTGAAGTCAAGTCAAAACAAGTACTGTAAAAGAACAAAGAACAAGAACACAGAAAGAAAAACAAAAGCAACTTACCCTGAAACATTCCGCCCGCCTTCGTCCTTCGGACGAATTTGGTTTAGTTTAGTTGACACCTAAACTTAGTGGTTGGTTTCTTCTAACTCAGTGGCTATAGGTTTAGACGTAGGTAAAATAAGGGGGCTTAGTCGAGCAACATGTCGTCGAAGAGAGTTTGTCGCTGTTTTGACTGTAACAACGCGCACCAATCCATCCAGTCCAGGGTGTACTTCTTGGATCCGTCCTAAGGCCCATTTTGCAGGAGGATATCTATCGTCCTTTACGACTACGAGTTGTCCCACAGCAAAATTTTCGGAAACTCCACGCCATTTTCCTCGTTCTTGAATATGTTGGAACCGGTTTAGTCGATTTTCCGGAACGTTCGGGATACCTGCTTCTGGTATAAGACCGAATGAGTTTCCAACTAAAAAATTGGCCGGAGTTAAAGCAGATAGATCATCCATTTCGTTGCTAAGGGGGCACAGAGGGCGTGAGTTTAAACAGGCTTCAATTTCCACCAGAAGTGTGGAAAGCTCTTCAAAGGTTAGAAGATGATCCCCTATGATCCTTCTCATGTGGTGTTTTGTCGACTTGACGCCTGCCTCCCAGAGGCCACCACAGTGAGGTGAGTTTGGTGGAATAAAATGCCAGTTAGTCCCGTCATTGGCAATGACAGACGCAATCTCCTTATAAAATTGAGAAGACGCTTCGAACATCTCCCGGAGTTCTCTAGCTGCTCCCTGAAACGTCGTCCCATTGTCACTATAGAGTTGTGAGCAAAGTCCGCGTCTTCCGATGAATCGACGATAGGCAAATAGAAAACCCGCGGCTGTCAGATCACTAACAACCTCCAGGTGAATCGCATGGGTGGTGAAGCAGATAAATAAGGCAATATACCACTTATAAGAGCGATTTCCACGACCCTTTGACATGCGTATCTGAACAGGACCAGCGTAGTCAACTCCCGAAGTGCTGAAAGGGCGTCCTGGAGTTACTCTGGACTTCGGAAGATCTCCCATTAATTGAAACGACAAGCGGGGTTTCAGGCGTTGACAAGCTATACATTGATGAATTTCAGTCTTAGCTAAACGTGTTCTACCCAAGATCCAAGCATGTTGAAGTGAGAAGGACAAAGTTAATGTGAGTCCGCCGTGGAGAGAAGAAAGGCGAGCTTGGTGTATAAAAAGACGACTAAGTGCTGATCGATGAGGTAGGATAGGCGGGTGTTTGGTTTCATGCGGGAGAGAAGAGTGAGACAAACGGCCACCTACGCGTAAAATTCCATCTTCTCCCACGAAGGGGTTTAGTTTCCGGAGAGGGTTTCGTTTAAGTAAACATCCCTTAGTCTTCAGATGTTCAATTTCTGTACTAAAGGCATAGTTCTGAGCTAACCGAATAACAGTAAGACGTGCCTCAATCAGTTCTGATGCTGTAAGAAAGGAAGTATGTGTCTCCTTTCCAATTTTTCGTTTGCGCAAGTTCATAAGTGGACGAAGGCAATAAGCTACTACGCGGATCAGCCGCGATAGGTTAGAGAATCGTAAAAGAATATCTGACTCAGAGGACTGTTTTTGTGCATGTAATGATTGAGAAGATTCTGACTGCTTTGGCCAATTTTCAGAAGGTAATGAAAGCCATTTTGGTCCGTTCCACCAAATATCGCTACTGCTAAGAGTTGTGGGCCTTACCCCACGAGTTGCCAGGTCAGCTGGATTCTCTTTCGTTGGTACATGCCTCCATTCAGCTGAGGGCAGCTCAGTCTGAATGAAGGACACGCGGTTTGCTACAAACGTTTTAAAGTGACAGGGATGCTTGCGCAACCATGATAGAACAATTTGACTATCAGACCATGCACAAATAGATAGATCTTTAAAAGTGGGAAGTTTTCTCACATGACAAATCAGTTTCACCAAAAGAGCAGCAGCATTTAATTCGAGATTTGGTATACTTACAGTTTTTACGGGGCTGACCTTGGTTTTTGCTATCAGTAACGAGGTTTGTACCGTGCTATTATCAAGTTTAACTGTAAGGTACACTGCGGCCGCATAAGCACGAGACGAAGCGTCGGCGAATCCGTGAAGTTGACTTTCAGAGTTGGGTGAAGTTCCTAACCATCGGTTAATTGAAATTTCCGAGACAGATGACATTGCACAGCTGTAATCGTGCCACCGTTTGAGGACCTCTTGGGGTAATGGCGAATCCCAATCGCTTTTGAGTATCCACAGATCCTGCATGAAGATTTTGGCTGTGATGGTAATTGGAGCAAGCCAACCAAGGGGGTCATACAGTTGAGCTATAGCTGACAAAACTTTTCGTTTAGTGGGTGCAGAAGACTGGGAATGCAACTTACTAAAACTGAACTCAAATGCATCTTTCGCTGGATTCCAATGCAACCCCAAGGTTTTAACTGATTCGACAGGAGAGATCTGCTTGTCTATAATAGGGCCACTTGACTTCACTTGACAGGGAAGTAGCTCCGAGCAGTTCGCAGCCCATTTGTCTAGTTCTATGCCAGCAGAGCTCAGGATGCCACACAATTCATCCCGTTTTCGGATTGCTAACTCAAGCGTGTGAGATCCAGCGAAAATATCGTCTACATACGTATTGCTTTGAAGACACCGAGAACCAAGGGGAAACCTAATATTCTCATCCTCAGCCAGCTGCATGAGAGTCCGAATCGCTAAGTACGGTGCACATGTCGTACCGTAGGTGACAGTGGTTAAACGGTATTCTAAAGGCGGATCAGTAGCGCAAAGAGACCAAAGGATTCTTTGTAAATCCTGATCTTCTAGGTGTACACGAATTTGTCGAAACATTTTCACAATGTCGGATGTAAATACAAATGGATATTTTCGCCACTGCAGGAGAATCAAAGATATATCAGATTGGAGCGGAGGACCCGGCATAAGACAATCATTTAAACAGATGTTTTCCTGCATACGCCGAGAAGCGTCAAAGACAACTCAAAGCTTCCAAGGGTTTTTTCCTACTACCGCATGATGAGGAATATACCAAGCACGTGGATTGCCTGTCTGAGATGCAGGAATTCTTTTCATGTGTCCTAGTTCCTCGTACGTTCTCATAAACGAACAATACGCCTCCTTGAGCTCTGGATCTTTTGCCAACCGACGATGAATACTGGAGAGTGAACCTAATGCCACTCGTCGTGTCTCCGAGGCGATTTTAGGTGGCTCAGATCTTAAAGGGAGCCGTACCATATAGTGGCCATCTGAAGAACGGGACAGAGATTTAATGTAATTTTGCTCACAGAGGGTATCCTCTGGTTTCATTTTAGGGCTAGTATCGGCTATTTCCTCTATTGTCCAGAACTTTTGAAGGTCCTCCTGTAGTTTGTCATTTTGCACAAAGTGCACATTCGCAAGCTGGTGTTGTGAAATTTGATCCGCCCGCCGTGAGACATTAGAGTTTATCGACCCAGAAATAATCCATCCTAAAGCTGTGTCCTGGGCTATCAAAGAAGTGGGTGGAAACTTTTTTAAACCGGGTCTCAAAATTTGGCAATATACATCGGAACCTAGGATAAGGTCGACTGAGTCGGGTTTGAAAAAATGTGGATCTGCTAAGGAAAGACCATTAAACTGATTAGTATTCAAATCAATCAGCTGTTTTGACGGAAGCTGAGACGTGAGGCGGGGAAGAATTAACGCATGCACATTTAATTGAAAGGAAGTGTCATAGATTGAGTTCAGAGAGACTTGAGTACTTGAGCGTGCGATGCCAGCGGATGATGCACCGATACCACTTAAAGAAATTCGAGTACTAATCCGAGGTAACCCAAGTAACTGAACTATGGATTCTTTGACAAAGGATGCCTCAGCACCCTGGTCGATCAAGGCGCGTACTCGAACCTTAGTTCCTTTTGGGCCCACCAGTATGACCTCGGCCGTTGCCAGTAACACGGATTGATTGAGAATTGAAAGATTGGCGGTCAGCGCCGATATGTTGTTGGTGGGTACAGAATTACTTTGAACATGAGAAGGTTCAGGTACTTCAGTAGGTTCTTGAGTAAGTGTCTCTTTTTTGGCGGGGGAAGTGTGAAGGCTTGAATGATGTTTTTCTCGACATGTGAAACACCTCCGTTTGGAAACACATTTTTTAAAGTTATGAGCACCTAAACAGTTAAAACATAGGCGCAAGCGTCGTGCTTCGTTGCGACGTTCGTAAGCGGACTTGTTAAGAAAATTAGGGCATGCTCCGATATAGTGATCCCCATTGCATAGAGAACATTTTCGGGTAAATATTTTAGAATCTGGTGCTTTAGAACCCGCGCTAGCATGAAATGATCGTTTGGAACCGACAGGATTTTTTGACTGAACCGATGTAGAGGGTTTGTTCATTTTTGCTTCAGAAGCAATCATGCAAAGAGCATGAGAACGCTGGTCAATAAACTCAATAAAATCATCAAAACTAGCAAACCGTTCCACGCGACTAAGGGTTTTATCTTCCTTGTTGGCTTTTGCGACAGCCTGACGATCCTTTCCACTGAGATCAGATTCCCAAAGCTTACGCGATTCAGGGTATAATCTGCTAGCCAGGAGATATACAAGCCAAATATCCCAGTATTGCACAGGCATATCTAGGTTTTTCAACGCACGTATGATACGTTGAGCTTCATCACTGAGGGATTGTAACTCGTCCGCAGATTCTTTTTTAAGATAGGGTAAGCTCATTAATGATGTCAAGTGGTTATTTACTGTTAATCTGGGATTCGAGTAACGCGTTTTAAGGGCTTGCCAAGTCGATAAATAATTCGCGTTTGTAGTCGAAACGTCTTTAACAAAATCAGCAGCGTTATCAGTTAAACAGGATCTCAGGTATTGCAACTTCGTGACGTTAGTCAACCGCGTGGCGTCATGTACAAGGGAGGTGAAAAGATCGCAAAAGTTATCCCAATCTTCTTATCTACCCGAAAACTTGGGAAGGTCTAACTTAGGAAGTTTAGCCATTCTATGATCAGTATCGGAGTCATCATCTCCTACGCGTCGATCTGTAGCAGATTTCTTCTGCGCCGCGTCTTGAGCTTTGTTTAAAGCATTTAATAATTCATCCTGTAGGGATTCACAACTAGCCTCCATTAGCGCGTAAACATTATCGATTAGATAGGGGTCTGTTTTAGAGTCGTCTGTTATAATAATTTCCGCGTGGGTTTCGCGAGCTTCCTCTCAAATTTTGTCAATGGTCTCAAGTCTTCTTTGAATCATGACAGCAGTAAGTTTTGTTAAATCACTAGCTTTAAGCCGAGTTCTCATTCGAGTAATTTCCGCAGCACGCGTCCCCTGCTGGGTCGTAAGTTTATTTAAGGCGGATGGAGCCATAATAGATAGAATTTACTTACTAAACACCGAAAGGTTAATTAAATTGTACTAAAAAATACATCAAAGGGCAAAATCTGGTCACGTGGGAACTTTTAAATGGTACAGCCCAGCTCCCGGAGGGCGTCATAACAAATATAAATAACTACATCATGATTAAAATAATCATTAACTATTAAAAAACAATCAGAAAACAAACGAAATTGAGTCAATTTCATCCAGCACTCTCAATCCTCACCTGGGGCACCAATATTAGATCTACTTCAAAATATAAATACAAAAACGGAAGGAAACATCCAAGAGAGTGCTAGGTGAAAATAAACTTTACAACAAATTGCAGAAATGGAAAATAATATAATTCAGAAAGCAACTATTTTGTAATAAAGTATAATACTTCCAATTAACTGAAACGTGTCCATGGAAATGTGTCGATGTCCTTATGTTCACGGCACTAATGAAGGATCTCTTGAAAATGGACGAAGCACCAGTCCAGCAAAGAGTGAGTGGAACAGCCAGCTCTTCTTTTCCTTCACACCTGGAGCAGCTCCAAGCACACTAAAATTATCACAAGAAACACAAAGAAGTAACAATTTGGTATCACGACCGGACACGTGTTCACTTTGGAGGTTAGCACACTACTGCTAGTCGCGCAATCGCACTCAATGCTCGAAAACTTCCCGAGGATCCGAAGAGTTGCGAAAGTTCCCGAAAGCAGGGCCCAGCCATGTGAACGTGAAGTCAAGTCAAAACAAGTACTGTAAAAGAACAAAGAACAATAACACAGAAAGAAAAACAAAAGCAACATACCCTGAAACAGAATTTTTACATGCAGTATTAGACGTCCGGAGAATTGTAATTTTTTTTTATTTAAATCATGATTTTAAATGCAAATGTCCGTATGACTTTAATCATGATTTAAATCAATATTTAAATCAAAATAATTTAAATCAATAACAGCCCTGGTTTTAATGCTTTAGAACAAATGTTAATTATATTATAATGGAAGTGAATATGAAAATTACTGCTATATTATTAAATAAATTGTATTTATAACAAAATAACTGTCAAAGAAGAGATTTTATAAAGAGTACCAGATTGATTGATTACTTTCATTTTATTCATTGTTATTCCCGCGCGTATAATAATTTTAAATTAATTGTGTAGTAAAGAGTATTGTTTTATTATTGCTGATATATTAAATATTTTAATCTTTTTTCAGGTTTTTTTTTCTTTGCTTATATCTTTCAGGGGCCTGAGAAATACTAGCTATGTTAATTCGCTCGCTAACGCTAGCTCAATTATTATATTTATTGATAAAGAAATTGCTTATCTAAGTTTAAATATAAAAAAATATCATGAACTTATCATTTATTTTATTGTTGTTATTTTTCAATCTTTTGAAAATTATATGTAAAGATTATAATTTTGTTTTAAGAGTTTTTTATTAAATAGTAATATGAATATTATTAATATTAAAATAAATTGTTTAATAATTTTGTTTAAAACAAATAATATACTAAGCTTAGTTAGATCCCACACTGCATTATTGCGCATGTGTTATTGTCATAGAGCATTACTGCGCATGTGTAATTGCCATAGAGTATTACTGCGCATGTGTAATTGCATAAACATCTAGTGCGCATGCGTCATGAACATAATGATCAAGTGCACATAAGAATTAATGATATTGATTTACTGCGCATACAAATGAACCATTTTGATCAACTGCGCATGCGTCACTATCATGGCACACTACTACACTTAATTGTATAAGTGCCTAAGTTATATGAATCTTAATAGTTCAAAAAGATTATAGGTGAATTGATTTTAAAAGTTGCTTATAAAGAAAAGTAGTAAACCAAGTGGAAGGGGAAGAACGACTGAACGACGAATTTCTGTTGACGACAAAGGTTTCGTTTTAATATAATAATACATGAGCAAAGTTAGCCTGTTTTACGGTACTATAAAAACTTTTTATTTTTAACTTAGGAAGAAAATTGGTGTTATTCTCTAAAATTTCTATGTATTTATTAATTTATAACACATTTTAACAAATTCACAAAATTTAATTTGATAGTATAATTAATTTAATCAAAATGTTACAATCGAAATTCGTAGTACTTAATTTTTATTTTTAATTGCATCTTTATTTATTGTTGAAAAATCATATTTTATATAATTTAAGTACACATTTTAACAAACCTTTATGCAAGTGTGTCATAAGATTTTAATGATAAATGTCGTCAATAATTGCATTTTCTTTCAATTCTGATTTTGTTAAGGAATCAAAACCTTTCTTTAAAAGGAAACTTAAACAACTTTAAATTTACTAAGTAAAAGAATTACTTTCAAAACTCAAGTAATTATGAAATACTCGATTGAATCCAGAGACAAAGGGGAGGATATACAAATTAAACACTTTTGATTTAAATCTCTTTTAAAAGTGCAATATAAGATATCAATGTAGTAATACACCATGTTTGATTTGCAGAAAATAAGAAAAGAAACTCATTTAGTTGCATCAGGTGCTCTAAATAATTTCTGCAACATATACAGAATTCGGTCAATGATGACCGAGATTCACTAATTTGTAAGAAAATCCCTACCCGAATCTGGTCAATAAAAACGGCACACAGAGAATACTCTGGGCCATTTTTCGCAAAGTTCTTCTTGAAACTACATTTGTGCGGTCCGTCGAGGCGGGGTTTTGAAACTGATATAGTGCCCGTGGCCCGCGACGTTAATCAACGCCACAAAAATCGGATAGAATATTTTTGATATTTTTATTGAAATGAAGAAAGAGAATATATAAAGTTGAAAATGAATAAAACAACGAAGTAAAAGAATAAGTTAAAAAAAGTAAATAAAAAGATAAATCAGTTTTAAGAAATAACCTCGACGAATCGCGAGTGTAAGAAATATAAAGAAACAAGGCAAAGCCAGAATTGAAAGAAAGAGAAAAAATACTACAAGAGAGAAATAAATAGAAAAGAAATTTGCTAACGTTTGCAAATTGGTAAGAGCTTTGAAATCTTCACTACAACAACACTCTCACACACACATACATTCATTATATACTTTTCAAACATCAATTGTTATTTAATACACAAACTCTATTTTTGAAGAAAATTATTTAAATTGTAGTAAACAATGACTTTTATTAACATGTGTTAAATATACCTAAATAACTGATGTATTAAGTCAAATTTATTTAATCAGTACCTATAGTCCAAAGTTTCCTCAAAATACAATTAATTTTGAATTATTGAAATAATAAAAATTTAGGGAATAGCCCATTACCTTTATTTAGCGCGAAGAGCGTAAATCGTTTATCGTTAGAATGTTCTTTTAGAGATCTAGTATCTGAATATACTATAAATATTTCTTATTAGAAACATTATATAATAAATCAATTTCTTTGTTTATTAAATTCATTTATTATATCTAACAAAACTGGTGGCAGCGGTGGGATCTATTTCCATATTTTGAGAAAATTTTAAGAAAATTTTAATACGGTACATTTACACAAAACATATATTTTACACGAAAACAAAGGTTAAAATACCTCTAAAAGTTTGAATTATTATTGTATTTAACATGTACTTAGAAATGTTTTAAATTGATCTATATTTTGCAATATATTATTAATATTTCAGAATTCTATTAATTAATAAATAAATTTTGAGTGCGCGTTTTATTAAAAACTGTTCTAAAAATTCGCAAACGTCGAATTTTGAAAACAGGGTAACTACCCTTACATCGGTGAGCTCTGGTTTCCTCAACAAACGGTAAATTTCCTCGAGTTAAATCTACGAGATTACAAAAATATTACGGAGAATTTTTGAGTTGATGACAAGAATAGTACAAGAGAAGTAATGTTGATGATTTACTTCAGATATTAAACAAGGAATATGAATTGAATAACGAAAGAAATAAACTAGGTCAGCAACTTGAACTTCAAGTAACGCGACACGAGATCGGGTTACAACACAGATGTTGTAACCCTACGAAATAAAAGAATACATATTTTTAAAGAATTTATTGAAAGAAATAGTTGATAATTTTATTGTTCAGTCCCAGAATAAAGGATATAAAGAATTTTTCCTCAAAATTATGGAAACATAATTTATAATAAATTAACAAATTGAATAAAATAATATTCTTATCAAGAAGCGAAATTAACAGGAATGTCGGTAGTTCTCGAAGGTCGCGAGTAGTTAATGTGACACGGTGTCGGATTCGGTGCAGTTAATGACCGAATGTAAACAAAGAAACAATTAAGGAAGTGAACGTAATTAAAAGATTAGCATTATATTTCTAAGAGATGAAAATATTTTATTTATTTTTGAAAAATAAATAATATTCGCATATTTTTGTTTACACTTCAATTTTTAAATAACGATTGTGAAAGAAGTATTTGAAATTAAATTTTTAAGAGTGTGCTATGAATTTTATATCTTCTCAACGTGAGATATTTAAATAAAAGTTATTACGCTGATTAATCAGCATTTTTATGCCAACATTTTCTTTGTTTACATAAATGTCCTTTGTTTTTTTTAATGAATTAATACCTAATGAAATACCGAAAACAACAAAAGTCACGTTAAGTTCTAAAAAACAATCAATCAAGAAAACGCTAAATTTTACATTACTAATGTCGAGAAACATAATAACATCACAGCATCAATTTTAAACATAGATTTTTGGCCGTGTGAATGAGAAATAATTAATTTGCTAGAACAGTCATTTTACGTTATCGGCGGAATAGAAATAGATTTAGAAGGACGTGAAACTTATTTTTAAGTGATAGATCTGATAAGTTCAAAATCAGGAAAATGATAAATTCGCAGTAATAGGGAAGAAATCTGCAGGAAGTTACGTATGGGAACTTTAGAGGTTTTTGTTTAATGACCGAAGGGTGATTTTATATCGTTTTTGTTTAATATTAAAATAAAATAGTTTGCAAGAAAATTATTTAAAAGAAAATATTTAAAATGGTTAAAGAAGGGGATAAGGTTCCTCCGACAAGTGAGCAAGAAAATTTAAATGCTTCAACTTTAGCAGAAAGATATAGCAACAGAACTGACCTAGGGTTTCAACCTGGAAATTCTACACAAAGACCATTACAGGGAGCGAATCAGGATAATATAGCATTAATGGCCGCCCAATCAATTGCAGACACTTTAGCTATCCAACAGGCTGTAAATCATTTGCCAAATTTTGATGGAAAAAATATGTTAGTTTGCGATTTTATTCAAGATATTGTTAATGCGGCATCTTATGTAACTCCGGCATGCGAAGCTTCTTTAATTACCGCTATAATAAGCAAGTTAGTTGGAAACGCGCGTGATTGTATTCGAAATAAACCGTTTACAAAAATTACGGAATTGATAGATTTGCTAAAGGAGCGTTTTGCACCAGGTCTTCCTTATGAAAGTTATTTAAAACAAATAATAGATTTACGAATGTTTAGAAACGAAAACGTCAATGAGTTAGGTGATCGGTTACAATCGTATATTAGTGGGGCTAAAGCAGCAGTACTAACTAACTATAAAAAAGAATATGTAGAAGGAATAATAGCCTCAGTACAAGACGTGGCATTACGCGCTTTTATGAAAGCTTTACCCTATGATCTAGCAAATTCAGTAGACACTAGAGACCCTTTAACACTTGAACAAGCTATAGGACATGCAAGGCATATCCAAGACAGGAAAAGACGCTTTGATCAAACTGGATACTCGATTTATAAAACAAATTACGGAAATGCTTACAATGATTTTTACGGACAAGGAAGGAATAAATTTAGAAGGGACAGAGAAAATGAAAATTACAGCATGAGACACAACTTTTGCAGAGATTATAATACGTACACTTATAACTATGTCGCAGAGTATGAAATAAACAGCGACGATTATAGGAATGAAAAGTTTAGAGATGACAGACGAGACAACTTGAATAGATCATATCCGATAAGAGAAGAACACTATCTAGGAGATACGATGAATATGGGAAATGAGGATTTCATACAAAATAAATCTCAAGTAATCGACAGAGAAACTTATTTAAACGAGAAATAAGTTCGTTGAATGGACGCGCCCGCGAACTTGAACCTTTAGTCGCATCCAATACTTCTATGCTCCCAGAAATCACATCTCGTTATAATAAAAATGGAATGACAATTGAACAACCAACAGTGTTATTAGACGGAAATTTTTTATTCACAGGTAAAGCTACTTTCTTCGTAGACACAGACGCAAATTTAAACGTTGTTAAAAGTACAGCATTAAGTGGCAACGCACCTGTTAGAACTGATCAAGTAGTGGAGATAGTAGGGATAACAGAAAATAAACTGTACACGTTAGGACTTATAGAATTGACAATTTTAGGGAAAAAGAGTATTTTTTATGTAGTAGATCCTGCGTTTCCAATATCAGTAAATGGAATTTTAGGAAAACCCTTTTTACAAGAAGAATTTTCGAATATTCCTCTCTTCTGAGTCGGAATGATATCTAAAACAACTTCGGTAATACAACTTCTTGCAAACCCTAAGATATTAAAGTCAAAACAAAATTCGCAGGAGTATCAGCATGATCCTGAAAGTAAATCTAACAAAATCAAAGAAAGTTTAACAAAGATATTTGAGGACTCCAACAACAGTACAGAATTTCAACAAAAAGAGGAAAATCTAGTAAAAATAGAAACTAATGATGGACGTGCCTTAGCTGATATGACAGTACATTCAGGCAAACCTTTTAACATAATAGAGAAAAGGAACTTTTGTATAAAAAGTGTGACTAGGGAAAATAATCTATCAGCAACAAAAAAAACATGCGCAATTTTAGAAGAAAAGGAAAAACTAAAACCATTAAAAATCAGTACCAAAATACCAAATAAAAAACGATTTCATCTTAAAAATAATATAACCAGTAAATCAGAACCTTTAGTGAAAATTTTAGTCACAGATGAACACATGGAGAAACGAAAAGCAGGAAAGCCTCCAGTTAAAATTAAAATGGGATTATTAAAAGTGAATGAAACTGAACAGCCAATCGCGAAGCTAGGCATTTTGAGAAATACAACACCGTTAAACAAAAGTAATGACTTTAGGACGAAGATCATCTCTAAAGAGTTATACAGCAGAGACGACAAATTTAATGTGGAACAAGGAATTTATGAGAAAAAAAGCAAAGAAGGTGAAGTAAAAGAAGATAGGTTAGGAGTAGGTTGAGTCTTTAATATTTTATTCCTCGGATATACACTTTATGTTTTTTTTTGTTGGTTTATATTTGGTAGATTATGTAATATCTGTATTAAAACATTACAATTTACTAATATGCATACTAATCGGTAAAATTGATTATATAAAAAAATGAAATCCAACATTTTATTTTGCATATATAAAAAAGGCTCAAAAATGGAATTACTAATCATTTTAAAATATATTATACTGAGAATAAAGAAAATTTAGAGTTGCAGGACCAAACTAATGAAGAGAAATTATACACCAATAAGCATAAGAATTTATAGAAGATTTTTTTTTAAAGACTTAAACAACTAAATTAATGGATTCAGTTAAGTATAAGAGCTCTTGATATTTAATCCGTTTCTACAACGGACTCTTGATCCATTTGGGCATATGGCAGAATGGGCTCCTTATCTATACGGTACTGGTGACGAAGGTGGTAATACAAAACCTTCAGTGCAGCATTGTGTCTTTCTATATATCTGTTACATGCATAAATCGGACAGGCACTTAATATATGACTAAGTGTCTCCGGGTATTGTTTGCATGCACGACAGTTGGAATCGTCAACAGGTATATGCATCACACGGCTGCGGTACACCAAAGTATTAATCACTCCATCCTGACAAGCGAACAAAAATCCCTCTGTCTCCGATTTTAATTCAGCCGATTTAAGGAATGCAAAAGACAAACCTACAGACAATCCCATTTCTCTGACGATATTATAAAATTGTCCGTGAACAGGCTTAATAACTTGTTTTTCTAAAAGAAGTACATGTTCTGCATCCTTTACATGTTTTTTGAGCATCAAAGGTGGTAATGACGCTATTCCATGTTCGGTATTATTTGTATCAAATCGAAGACTAAGTTCTTTTGCCGCTCTATTTGCCGCTTGATATAAAAATGCCCCATTATTTGCAACTTCATGATGATGGACAAATTGCATTAATGGATCCGTACTATTCATCACTGAGCAAGCCGCAGCCAGTACAATACGGCGATGAAGACATTCTAAACTTAGTAACACTCATCCTCCCTGATCTCGTGGAAGGTAAATTCGAGTTACGGAAGACCTTGGATGATGGCATCGATGTACCGTCATCATCTTGCGCGTTTGTCTATCCAGTATCATCAGCTCATCCACATTACATTTAACAGCCCCAAATGTGTAGAGTATTAAAGGAATGGCTAATACATTTGTGGCCTGTATCTTATTCTACCCTGATAATTCGGATGACCAAATTTTTCTGAGAACACCTCGATATTTAATTTGGAGATGATCTTTAAGCCCACGCACATCTTGAGTTTCCGACTGTGGAATTCCAAGATATGCGTAAGTTTCTCATTCACCAAGATGATGAATGGTGTTGCCACCAATAAGCTGAAGATCGTCTAAATCGCCTGATGTTTCAGAAGTTTCCAGTCTTCCTCTATTCATATGGACAACAGCACATTTATCAAGTCCAAAGCTCATTCCAATTGCACTGGAATACTTGGCCACTGCAAACACTAGAATTTTCAGTGCTTCCTTACTGGAGCCATAGAGCTTAAGATCATCCATGTAAAACAGATGGTTAATCTGGTGAACTCTATCTCTTGGTTTGCCACACAAGTATCCAGATTGTTTTTCCCGAAGCACAACAGACAGAGGCAAGAGGGAGATACAAAACAATAGAGGACTAAGAGAGTCGCCTTGGAAAACTCCTCTTTTGTAGATGATGACGTCAGTCATCACCTGTTGCTTGTTTGATGTTAATACAAACCTTGTTCTCCATAAAAGCATAAGCTCTCTCAAGCATCTCACTATGTCTGGATGTACCGCAAGACATTCAAGAAGCCTAATAATAAGCTCATGACTGGTGGAATCAAACGCCTTACGGTTGTCAATCCAAGCCATGGACAAGTTTCGTCGATAAAATATCGAGTCTTGGGTGACACACCTATCAATCAGTAGGTTCTCCCTACAACCTGCCAGACCTCTCTTGCATCCTCGTTGTTCGCCTATTGTACTTCATACTGGTTGAATAGATGACAAAATTCTTTCCTTAAGGATACCAGTAAATAGCTTGTAGCAGGTGTTAAGACAAGCTATTGGTCTGTAATTCTTTGGACAAGTCAAATCTCCACTTTTTGGCAATAGTACAGTACGTCCATCCACCAACCACTGTGGTACGGGATGTTCTCTGTTGAGAAAAGTTGAGAATATGCGGGCCAGGTGTTGGTGTGTTGAAGTAAACTTCTTCCACCACATGTTGTTAATTTTATCCGGTTCAGGCGCTGAAAAGTTTTTAGTTTTAGCAATTACATTTCTCACTTCCTCCTTAGTAATTGATGGGCATTCCTCCGCATGATGGTCAAGCCCTTGTCTAAGACAAAAGCTACGGAAAAGAGGCAAAGAAGTGTCTTCTTCATTCAACGAACATGAGGTTTCATAGATGTTTTTCCAGAAGTTTTCAATCTCTTCGCGACATGGTGGTCTGTCAACGACCGGCGATGTTATACCGAATAGGCGGGAAGGATTAGTTTTGAAAACATTATTTTGCTTTATCCACTTAACCCGACGTTCTAAACGTTCTCTTATGACTACAAGAGAACGTATCTTCTCAGTCCAATGCTGCTTGATGGTCTGCAGCTTAGATTTATTCACAGTATGATGTAATCTTTTCAGAGATCGAGATATTTCTAACACTCTAGGTGTAAATCTCCGGTTCGTCTCTAGATAAGCAATCACACTCTGCAGCTGAGAAGCATTCCGTCTAACCACCCCAATTTTGAACTGAACCTGCCTAATTCTTTTACAGGTCTTGGCAACGCGTTCTGAAACAGATTTTCTGTTACTGTTACGAACCAAGGAAACTGCTTTTTCATAGACTGCGCAGTTCAATGTCCAGAGATCTACATCCTCTGGAAGTAATGAAATTTCTCTATTCGCTTCAGCCATTTTGTCCATTTTAATGGAAACCGTAAGATGGATTTTGGTTTCCCTTGCTCTTATGTTTACATACTCGACTGTCTGCAAAGGTGTTGTTGGGAGAACTGATGGTATGTTCTCAGAGGGTTCTTCTATAAGAACTTCATGGCCTTTCCTTCGCAAAAAGGATACCTGATCTCGTAAGTACTGAGGTTTCATTTGTGCGTATTGAAGATGCATATTGCTCTATCGCTCATGAAGCCTCAACATGTAACCTCTTTGATCCGGAGAGCTCTGTCGCCAACAGTCTAAGATGTCCTTTCGAATTTGGTCCGTCCATTTTAAACGTGTACGAGTTTGTCCCTGGTCAAAGCCTGGTCGTTGCCTGGGTTCTATCCTGTTGCCACTCCCAACTGAACCCTGGTCTCCATCCGAGAGAGACTCATTGTGGGTGGCGCTGCGCGTTACTGTGGTCGTAACCGCAAAAAACTGTGTGAGTGGTTAGCCAATCATAAAGTCGACAATTGTATCGGGTGCCCATCCCTATCTGACGTTGGTCCGCCCCGGGTATTTGAATTGACCGGTTCCACCCATATCTGGGAGGATTTCCCCTATCCGCCACCTGGGGAGGCGCTCGATTGAGATGTCAAAAACTCCACCTTAGATGCCACTCAAACACTTGGCCAAGTGGACCAAATATTTCCTTGGTGTTCGGAAGAGGGCATCTTACCTGACCCAGCCAACCAGGCAATTCTGTAATATTCGGTAACGGACGTTACCATTTACCACAGAGATGTCGAGTGGTAGCAGAGCGTGGTTATTATTATTATTATTATTATGAATACTTTGTTATTATTAGTATTATTATTCCTTTTGTAAGTTAGTCTTATTAATCATGTATATTATATTTTATATAATATATTATGATAACCGATGCGTATGGGGTATATGATATTGTGTGTTGTATTTGATCATACTACGCACATATATTAATCCCCAATTTAATATTTAAATCCCCAATTTCAAATCACGTATGATTAATAATTTATTATTTATAAAGATAATAAGTTATTAATTTTGAATTATTACTTTGAACCTGAATTTTAATATTAGATATTTTCCAGAGACAAAGTTCCATGAAATAAGGCCCCAACCGTTTATGGTTTCTGGGTTAGCCAAGGCCCAGCCCGTCCCTTCCCTTCACGCGCTAGCCTTTAACGCCTCCCTTAAGGGGTCAGTATGGATTTATATTTAAAAAAATGCCTTTTTTAAAAACATTATTTTCGTATTTTATATACCTGTAGAAATAATGTTAAAACTAATATATAGCTAGTAGAGTTTAATAAAAACTAAAAACGCGATACTGCAGAAGCATAACGGCGTATAGCATGGCAATGAAAAATTGTTTAAACAAATGTCATTGTCACATTATGAGTAAAATTTATTATTTGATCATACACTGCAATATTAGAGAAAAGTATTTATGTATTTAAGTCGTTTTAACCATATAAATCAAAGGCACAAAAGAATATTTATATTGTGTAACCAGCCCGAGCAGCCTTTGGTTGCGCGAATGTTAAACGCTTTTTTCTCGAACCAACGTTTTTCCACCTGTCCGACACGATTAAAAACAAACTATTAAACCGATTGAGCTCAAATTTTCAGGGGTTCTTCTATGCACGTACCGCTTTGGCATGAACTAGAATTATAAAAATCCATTAATATTTAACCCTTTTTTTAAACAAATTAAGTTGTAAAAAAAGGGTCAAAAAATTTAAACATCCGCCATTTTGTTTTTTTTCATCGGAATTAAAACATCCTAGTTCATGCGATAACTACAGCTCCAAATTTTAAGATAATAGTTTAATTTTTGATGTTAGACAATCCAAACTCCAGATATCGTGTCGGACAGTAAAATTTAAGGTTAACTTCAAGCAGCTATTTCTCAGAAATAAACAATCAAAGATAAAAATAAAAATATTTTTTGGCACTATTAAACATCAATTTTTATGTTTAAAAAGCCTGGCTTATTAAAATATATTTTAATGTAAAAAATAAATTCTTGAAAATATGTCCAATAAACCCATACTGACCCCTTAACTCTCTCCGGTTCCCAGCAAAAGCGCGCGCGTACCTTCTTCCATGCTATTTCTCTCCGGATACCTTCCGCGAGTTAAACGCCGCCTTTTTTACCGAATAAAAGCCCTATTCCGCGGAATTTTGTCTCTGGAGCGTATCCTTTCATTTTTAAGTCCAAATTTTTAAGATTAATAGAAGATTAAGATCATAGAAATTATTCTAAGACTGGATCATCTCGCATTCAAATTGGCGTAGTGTATTTAACCTGGATGATGGATCGATGTAGTTGAGTTCGATCTGTACCTGCACTTGTGCAGGAACACTCTGCTTGAATAAAGTGCATATATCGGCATTCGCAGACTTATTTTTTAATTACTTGTCTTACAGTAGACGGGAGTTTTCACTTTCGCGAGGTAGTTCCCCTGTCTTACCGCAGACGGGAGTTTTCTCCCGCGAGGTAGTTCCCTTGTCTTACCGCAGACGAGAGTTTTCTCCCGTGAGGTAGCGCCCCTCCCTACCGTAACGGGAATTCCCTCTGACGAGGAAACATCGATCCTTCCGCAGACGGAAGTCTTTCTCCCTCGAGGTAACCCCGAACCCCTCTTCAATCACAACTTATGCGGATTTGTTGGTCATTTTTTTTCAAAATTAAACTCAAAGTGGCAAACAAACGGACGAACATATAATTAATTCACTAAGAAAAACAACGATTGGCTTGATGTTAACATAAATTTTCAAGTAAGTAAATAATAAATAAATAATATGAAAATAAAAAAATTAAATATTTTTGTTATTGAATATTCTTCAAATTTTTTAGATTTTCACAATAATCAGTTATACTAACTCTGAAGCAGTGACATAGATTAAAGTAAAATTTATTACTTTTTAGAACTCAATCGAAATTCTTGAATGCGAAACTGAATCAACAAATAGAGAGTCGTTAGCAAAATCATCACAACTTCGCGGTCGGCATTCTGTCTCATTCACTGATAGCAGTGATAGTAGTGATTTCTTCAGATCATGCACTAAATTTAATTCTTTCTGGTAAAATGTCCAAAGAAACCTATCAAATGACTAGATCGTTGACTAATGAGACCCGTCGCACCTCTGTCTATCCTTCTTAAAAAAAATACTAGCAGCTAAAGCTTTCTGTTATCCACCTTTGTCAGCTATGATGATAACTGAGACTAACGCTGAAGTTCAATTGTAAAATTTACTTGACCATACTGTCAGCCGTTTATTAAAATCCCAAGAAAAGGTAATTGAAACATTAGCGCTGCTCCCAGATCATTTACATAAAATGAAATTGTTTTTAAAATGGGGCTGCGATGGTTTATCTGGTCAAAAATATAAGCCAAAATTTAGGGACGAGAGCAGTTCAGATGCAAACGTATTTTTTACCTCTGTTTTTCCTTTGAGATTGACAACAAAAAATCATAATAATGAGGAAATAATTGTTTGGAATAATTTAAGACCCTCGTCCCCGCGTCTTTGTAGGCCTATTAAACTTCAATTTCTAAAAGAAACCGTTGTATTTACTCTCGCAGAAAAAGAATATATTGAAAATCAGATTAAAAATCTTGTTCAATTTAATTCAACTGTATCGTCGCGCAATATTCGCGTTGATTACGAACTAGCTTTTACAATGGTAGACGGAAAAGTCAAAAACTCTGTTACTGGATCTGCGTCTGCCATGCGATGTTATATTTGCAAAGCTACATCAAAAGATTTTAATAACTTAGATTTCATGCTCCAAATGAAAATAGAAGCAAGCTTTCTTCACTTTGGCATAAGCTCACTATATGCTTGGCTTAGATTTATGGAGTGCCTTTTACATCTTGCGTACAAAAATTTTCAAAAAAGAGATAATAAAAAGTGGCAGGCGCGTTCGGCAGACATGAAACAAAATTATAGCGACCGAAAAAAAGAAATCCAAGATAAATTTCGGAAAGAGCTTAGTTTGCGTATAGATATTCCTAAAGCAGGAGCTGGAACCACCAATAATTGTATCAGGGCTTGAAGTTTTTTTCGAAATGTTTCATTGACTGCTAAAATTTTGCAAATTGATGAAGAATTAATTGTAAAGTCGTATTACAAACAATTTCGAGTGGGTTCGATATAGATGTAGAAAAATTTCGTAATTATTGTATTAAAATTGCTGAAAGATCAATACGTTTGTACAGTTGGTATCCACACTGAAAAAAATGATTCTGTAATTTTACCACTATGGAAGTAGGAGCGTTTATTACCTACTTCTATAGTAACAGTTTTACATGTTTTACGGATTTTACGCGCAGAGTTGGGATTAAAACTTTATCCTTATGTAAAAATCGTTTCTTCGTGACAAAAGGGAGATAAAAAATGTTAATTTATGAATTTAAACGAAGTTGAATTTCTTTTTATAAACAAATGCCCGTAGACGAGCAAAATAGCCACATATAACCAATTCGTCTTAAAGAAATATCTTAACAATTGAAATGAGAAACTACTTTAAGACGTAGCACAACTAGGTTTCTACTTAATCATTTTTGCTAGGAATTTTACATAAGAGGATTATGCATAAATACATCAAACTGTAATATTTTTCTTCAAAATGATAAAATTGAGATTATAAACGGGATTTTTACGTGTTTTTGTAATTTTACAGTAACTGGTGAATTTACTACTATGAAGGTAGGTGCTTTTATTACCTACTATCAAAGTAGTACATTCACAACCCTAAATGTACATTTACTAAAAAATGTAATATTACATAGCTGAAAGTTGTAGAAATTCAAGTTGATTGATATTATCGCTACTTTCCACTATGGAGAAGTTGATCGAAATCGCGGCTAAAATTACTAAACGGTTATCAATTGCATTAGGCCTTGGTTTATAGGGGTTTTTAGGTCGCTGATTACGAATTTGACAATTTGACAATTGACAGCTGTCAACGCAGTTGTCAACTTTTTTAAAAAGTGATTATTTTTTATGAAAATGACAGTATAAGTGTTTTCGGAGTCGCTGATTACGAATATAATGTAACATTGACGATTTGACAATTGACAGCTGTCAATTCAGTTGTCAAGTTTTCTAACAAGTGATTATTTTTTATGAAAATGACAGTATAAGGGTTTTCGGAGTCGCTGATTACGAATATGATGTCAAATTGATGATTTGAAAACTGACAGCTGTCAATTCAGTTGTCAAGTTTTCTAAAAAGTGATTATTTTTTATGAAAATGACAGTATAAGGGTTTTCGGAGTCGCTGATTACGAATATGATGTCACATTGACGATTTGACAATTGACATTAGCATCAGAATCTGTTAGGTTATCAGGGTAATCATCGTTGCAATCATCTTCGTTATTAAACTCAGTACAGGACAGCAATTCAATTACTTCTCGAGGAAGATCTGCTCTTTTATGTTGTTTAATACGCCTTGTCAAATAGATTGAAGAAATCAAAGGATCAGAGCTATCCATAGCGCGGTGAAAAACATCAGTTAAATTATTTACACGGCTATTTTTTCTAGAATGATCTATTCTGTCCGACTTATATATTTTGTGCCTGCATTCTGCTGCGTCTTCTGGAAAGTATCCAAGAGGTAGGGCAGAATTTTCCATAATTTGGCGTGAATGCACAAGCAGCTTGTGTACTGTAGGTGTCATGGGTAACCAAGGATATTTTTCAAAATACCTGTGGGCTGTATCAACACAGTACTTTTAAAATTTTTCCAAGTCGACAGGCAATTGACAGGATAAAGTAATTAATATCACTTTAAATCGAAAAATGATATCTTTATCTACACCTAGTATTTCTGCAAATACTTCATAGTTATTAAATGCACGTCTGGCAGTATTTCCATCATTACTACTACCGAAGCCACCAGTTCTTGGTTTATCAACCCGCAATTCTAGCTTTTCCCAAAACTCTTTTTGTATCCTTTCCTTACTCTTCTCAACTGTTTTCTTATCTTTTGAATTCCTTATTTGCCATTTTTTTACTTGCATTTTATACCCAAGATGAACAAGAAATTCAAAACTTCTTAAGCAACAATGTAACGAACTTATTCCATACCTTAAATTACCTTCTTTTGGTTTAAACTTTTCTGAAGTAAGATCGTGCGTTGCAAGAAAATCACTTGGCGTAACACCACATATAGGACAGGTCTGATATGAGGAAGTTTCTGTTAAGGCATTTAAAACTTTGCCGTCTATTATTGTTAAAAACAATTTACAATTTATGTTTATGCAGCTTTTATCGTTAATTTGAATCTGAAATGTTCCCAAATTTTTAATCTTCTCTTCGATTTCATCGCGTTCTTTTAAAGTGACTTCCTTGGTTTCTTTAACAAATTCAAGCTTTATTGGCCGACAAAATCGAATCGATTGTGGCGTACGATTCTGTCATATGATATTTTTATTTGAATCAATCAACTGCAGAGGAATTAATGTCTTTGCTAAAAAAGATGAATCTGAAGAATTTTTATTTTCTTCAGCGTACTGTTGTTTAAAATTTGACTGACCAGTGCTGCTATCGAATCCGTAACTAACGATCACTTCAGCATCTATTGAATTTGATTCAGTTTTCTCCAAAACGGCAATTAAAACATCTGTTTGTAATTCAATAATTCTTGAAACAGTATGCTGTAAAAGCGATTTCAAAGATACTTTTGCTATGGTTTCTGATACTTCAATACCTTGAGGCCTACATTTAGCTTTAACAGAACTTAAATTTTTATAATGTGGATATAAGTTACAATTTCGATTTTTACTTTCACTTTGAATATTGCAATACTGAGCTTTACTGAAGTTATTTTCTAACAAAAAAGCTAAAGCTTCATCCGGTGATAATGGCTTCACTTCTGCTTTTTCTTGGGTGCTTAAAATTAACACTTTTTCTGGACTTTCAAAAGTAGTTTTTAATGCACGAGCTAAAGTAAAATTTGAGCCTTTTTTGGCAGAACTGCAAGCAGCACGAACCAAAAGCTCAGTATCATCCTTAGTTTCTGCTGAAACCTCGCTGGCTTGCCTTCGTTTTGCTCGTTCAGACTTTTCTGCAAATGACTTTCTTATACGACCGACCGTGGATGTAGAAGGTTTTGAAATTACGTCTAATATTTCTATTTTTGTCGTATGTGAGAGATAGACCATATATTTTTTCTTGAAAACATCGACTCTCCTGTAGCATTTTTGCCAACGTCCTTCTAAATCGCGACAAACGAAATTGTCTTTCTTCTCTAAAATTTGCAAAAATTTGTCATCAACCGCATCTTCAGAAAAACTTTGAAGAAAGCATTTCAAAATGTTTTCACTTTTTTCCTGTTTTGTTTTCGCCTTTAACCAAGTTTCAAACAAGTGTGAATTTTCAATGGTGATAGAAAGAATCAAAGCAATCAAATGCTCTCAAAATTTTATAAGTCTATTACAAAATTAGGTATCGAAAACGTTTATGACTTTTGGGTTATGTCAAAAATCATATGTTTATATCTTAATTGCATAAAAAATTAAATATAAATCATACTGAACATAAAGTACTTACTGCTTAGATCCTCCTCCATTGATATATTTTCTGTATTTAACGATTTTAATTTATAAAACTCATTTTGAAACTAGCTCACTGCGATTACTCTTATAAGCACTTTTAAGTATTCAAACAATTCGTAACTTTGACAATTAATATAAACATAAAAAGAATTGCTCGATAAAAATAAATTGTGGTTTCCAATGCTTTTGTATATGAACAACCAAATGCCGATAAAAAAAAGAATTAAAAGTAAAATTGAAAATTTGAATTTTGGCCGCAATTTCCGTCAAATTCCCCATAGTGCTTTCCAAAGAGAAATATTACAGAAAGTTTCTAAAGTAACATTACAATACAGACGTAATTTTCCTGATGTATTTTTCACAGTGCAATGCCTACTGGAGTTCATATTGTTTTAGTGCACGGCTATGCTATTATTAAAGTAGCTGCTTTACCAATTGGGCAATTATCCGAAGATGCGCAGGAATCAAGAAATAAAGATATCAAAAAGGTTCGTGAAAATTTTGCAAGAAAATCTGCACGTGTTCAGACAATGGAAGATGTTTTTAAAAGACTCCTGGCGTCTTCTTATCCACTAATATCGAATTTGCAAAAAGTGCGACCCAAAATAAGGGAACCTTTCAGTTCGAAAGTTTTGGAATTCCTGGTTTCGTCCTGTGCATATACGCCTAAAGGTACGCTAACAGCTCGGCTGCCAGCATGCATGCCGGCAGACGGGGCAAGGGACGCGTATGAGTGTGATCAAGAAAGAGATATATCTCTTTCTCGATCTCGATATAAGTGTGATCGAGAAACGAGATTTCTCGATCACACTCATACGCGTCCCTTGCCCCGTCTACCCGCATGCATGCAGGCAGCCGAGCTGGGAGCGTACCTTTATATTAATGATCTCGCAGAAAGTGACTCTGAATTGTCTGAAAATGAAGCATACTTTGAATCAGATTAAGTTTAAAAACAGTATATTACTTATGTAAACTGAGTATAAGGAATAATGTGTCCTATATAAGAAACGAGTACTGAAAATAAGCGTTAAAAGTTAACGGAAAAGCGTTAACAGTTAACAAAAAAGGATACTTTTATACCTGGTTCCTTGATTAGAGAGAAAAGGTATTTGTTAAAAGTTTACGAAAAAGGAA
The DNA here is from genome assembly GCA_037103525.1 of Ganaspis brasiliensis. Classification (NCBI taxonomy): domain Eukaryota; kingdom Metazoa; phylum Arthropoda; class Insecta; order Hymenoptera; family Figitidae; genus Ganaspis; species Ganaspis brasiliensis. The sequence continues at coordinate 1,542,158 of JAZKLR010000232.1, forward strand.
ACTCTCAGCTCATTATAGAAATTACCTTGAAATTTACATTTTATTTCTTAAAACAAACAACAGACTACCTGCAGGGTGTCATTATCCTTCGATCAAATCCTTGATAATAAGGGTCAATGGCTTTAGGAAAAGAGAAAAATTTTCGAGTTTTAATGAAAAGAGAGAAATTAAATTAAATTCTGAAATTTTACCTCATTATTCAAATATTCTTCAAATTTAAATTTTTCTTTCTAAATACAAACAATAGACTAAATAAGCCCATCGTTTTTCGATTAACCCTTGCATAATGACGGTTATAATTGGTTTTGGAAAAGAAAAAAAATTTTCGAGCTTTAACGAAAAGAGAGATAAATACATTAGTGCGTGGTATAGAAGTGCATGGTAGTGAACGTTATGAATGAATAGAACTTGAATGTGTATAATGTGGAAGTGAATAATACTTATTATTGTGTATTTTTTATTAAGTGTTTATAAGAGAAATGTTTTATATGTAAAAGTGTATAGTATTAATATGCTTATTGTTTATTAAGAGTTTGTGCTGAATAGTTATTAATACGGTAAACAAAAAGTGCTTATTAAAGAAATTAACTGTAAGTGATAAATAATAAATAGTAAAGTGACTCTAATAGTAAATATACAGTAAAAATTAAATGTGAAATGTGTCAGTGATTAAAATGAAAGTGTGCAACATGTGATGACTAAAGTCACAATATTTAGAAAGTGTTCAAATTTTTTATTTCCTATCCTATTGTCAATAAAGTTAGTGTTATGAAATGCTAAAATGGTCCATAAAATGCAATTGTGGATTCATTAAACAAGTGATTGATAATTGTTTAATAAATAAATTAATTGTAAATGTTTAATAAATAATAAAGTTTTTATAATGTTTCTAAAGAGTCGTTACAGTGTAAAAGAAGTGTTAATAATATAATTATATAAAAGAGATGAGCTAAAGATATGAGACAAAAACACGAGAAAATAACATGAGACAATGATATAAAATAAACAGATGAGACAATGAGAGAAATGAGGTAAAAATATTAGATAATAGCATGAGACAATGAGATGAGATAAACATGTGAAACAATAATTACTATGATGGAAATGAACTTTTTGTTTATGATAGTCTTAATGAAGGTTGTTTAAATGAACATCAAAGAGAATATTTATGCAAGTTATATCCATTTGAACCTAATGTAGTTTTTTTAAGAGTACAACAACAACCAAATTTTGTTGTTTGTGGTGTATACGCCATTGCGTTTGCTGTTTTTTTACATTTTGATATTAAACCTGAAAATGTTGTATATAATCATACTTTAATGAGAACTTATTTGTATATGATGTTAGAAAAAAATATGTTATCTCATCTTCGGATAATTTTACAAAATTGTATAAACTTGGAATTGGCAATATCGAACAAATAAACAACAATAATTTACATGTGAGAAATGTAAAACATGCGACACAGAAGAGAAAATTAGATTATCAAACTAATGACGGCTTTACAGAAATGAAAGGAGATAGTAGTAGTCCTCCATTACATACAAAAATAGGACAGAAAAAAGTTGTTAATATTCCTGACTAAGAAACTAAAAAAAGCAGTACTTAATATGAAAAAATGTATTCTAAAAGACCTAAGTTAAAAGAGAGAGACACAAATAACAAATATGGAAATTGTAAATAGTGACAGAATATAAATATTTGTAAGAAAACACGTGTAGGAAATGCGTCAAATTCTATGGAAGTAGTAAAAGAAGGTAATAATTATAAAATATTAGAAACAATAGTAGTAAGAAGATATTTTTTAGCAATGCTAATTAGAAAAGTAGAAAAAGTAGAGCAGAATATCAGAAAGGATATAGTTAAATGATGAAATTAAAACGAAAAAAATTGATAACAAAGAAACAGAAATATCAGTTATGGAAGATGTATGTTTAAGTAGTGAAACAGATTTAAATTTTTCTAAAAAAACACATAGATAGTGCTGTTAAAGAAGAAAAGAGAGATAATAATTCTGACAATTTAATAATTTCTAGCGATTGTAATGAGACAAATAAAAAAAGTCGTGCAGAATATCAAAAAATGTTGAAAGTCAGTTAAAGTATCTTAAAGAAGTAGAAAGAGATGATAAGAATGAGAAATTGCAAAGAATAGTGAGCCAGGCAAAAATTGTTAACACCTCTAATTAGAAAATTAAAAAAAAGTAGAGCAGAATATAAAAAAAAGCTATCGTCAAAGATTTAAATTGAAACAAAAGATGTGCCATGATATGGATGAAAATAATGAAATACTATATTCAAAAGATATGCAGGAGAAAGATGTAAGAATTTGTGATGATAAAATGAAAAAAGTCACGCAAGATAACAAAAACAATAACGTAAAAGATTAAAATTAAAAAGAAACGTAATCGATGAGAAAAAAATAGATGTTTCGGAATATACAGGTAGAAAAATGGAGTCATTTATGCGAATGAAAACATTGATATTCGTGATTTTGCTTATGCAGAAAAAAATAGTATTAGCATACATGTTCCAACTTATAACTAACATTTTCTTAGTAGAAAGTCGTTTTTTTGCAAGGCTAAACATTTTGAGAATGAAAAAGTTCAAAAGAAATTAACTTATAATTATTGTTGCAGTCAAGGTGGTGTATCGTTGCCTTAAAAAAAATACCCTCGTGAATTAAAAAAATTGCTAGATGGATCTCTTAAGATATCTGACCATCCTATATAATAATTTGCCAGTGTCCTTGTAGCTGAAAATTTTGGTTTCAAAATGGGCGGAGATTTGGCATTGTTCTCCTATTGTTCTCCTTTTGTCTGCATTACAATGAGTCTATTGTTCTCCTTTTGTACAAATAACAATGAGATCATTATTAGCCTTTTGTCGAAATTGACAGTGTCCCTATTCCCTCTAGCTGAAAAGTGTCGTTTCAAAATGGGCGGAGATTTGGCATTGTTCTCCTATTGTTCTCCTTTTGTCTGCATTACAATGAGTCTATTGTTCTCCTTTTGTCCAAATAACAATGAGATCATTATTAGTCTTTTGTCGAAATTACAATAACCTTATTATTAGCCTTTTGTCAAAATTACAATGAGGTGATTATTAACCTTTTCTTTACCTTTAAGGAGTAAGGGTATTCTGGGCGTTTACTTGAAAATACCAAATGATTCGATTGGTAATTTCTGTCGGTAAGGTTCGCCTCTTTATGAAAAATGATGTTGATGAGAGGGGATAGTTTTGTTTTGTAAGGCCGAGTGAAAAGATCGTCCTGAGTCTAAAAACGCGAACAGGATCTGAGATAAATTTTTGACAGGTAAGTAATTTTACTTGTTTATTAGGGTGGTCCAAAAATGTACAGTAAAACAAGATTCCATAATTTATTTAATAATTTATTAATATTAACTATTTTTCAAAGGGTTATAAACAACCCCCATAAATGCAAAAAAAATGAAAAATTTGTTTAAATTACAAATTAATAGTTTCTTAAGGATTTTTTAACAAAATTATTACATATTGTCAATTTACGAATATTTATAGATATTTTTAAGTATTTTTCATTTGTTTAAACAATTTATTATTGTTAATTTACAGCTTTTATTCCAATAAACCTAGCGAGTTGTAGTTTCTTTTGACTTTACTATTTTTTACATTTACATTTAAAAAAAGTATTTAGTAAAGTTAACCACAACAACAATTTGCAATTGTTTAAACAAATTATTGTTAATAATAATTAACTTTTTAACAAATGCACCTAGAAAGACACAACTTTTTTCTAATTTTACAAATTAATAGGCTCTGGTTAGAAAAAGAAAAATTATTGACTATAAATTATTATTTTTAATTTCTTTAAACATGATAGTTATAAATTAACAATAATAAATTATTTACACAATGTAAAAATATTAACTTTTAGTGAATAATTTTTCTTACTCTAACTAGAGCCCATTTATTTGTAAAATTAGGAAAAAATTGTATTTTTTTAAGTTGATTTGTAAAAAATTAATTATTAATAACAATAATTTGTTGAAACAATTACAAATTCTTGTTGTGGTAAATTTTACTGAATCATTTTTTCACTTTAAATATAAAAAATATATAAGTCCGAAAAAACTACTATTTGCTAAGTTTATTTGAATAATAGCTGTAAATTAATAATAATAAATTGTTTAAACAAACTAAAAATAATAATTTATGGTCAATAATTTTCCTTTTTCTAACCAGAGCCCATTAATTTGTAAAATTAGGAAAAAGTTGTGTCTTTCTAGGTGCATTTGTCAAAAAGTTAATTATTATTAACAATAATTTGTTTAAACAATTGTAAATTGTTGTTGTGGTTAACTTTACTAAATACTTTTTTTAATTGTAAATGTAAAAAATAGTTAAGTAAAAAAAAATTACAACTCGCTAGGTTTATTTGAATAAAAGCTGTAAATTAACAATAATAAATTGTTTAAACAAATGAAGAATACTTAAAAATATCTATAAACATTCGTAAATTGACAATATGTAACAATTTTGTTAAAAAATCCTAAAGAAACTGTTAATTTGTAATTTAAAAAAATTATCATTTTTTTTTGCATTTATGGGGGTTGTTTATAACCCTATAAAAAATAGTTAATATTAATAAATTATTAAATAAATTATGAAATATTGTTGTTTGAGGACTTTTCAAGATGTGATTCACTGTATTGCTATTTTGAGTGATTTTTGAGGATTTGGTAGCGAATTTACGAAAAAGTGCGTTTTTCCCATGTAAAATCAACGGGATATTTCAAGGAGTTTAAGGTTATTTAAGATTTTTTTAAAATTATTTTTGATTATATTAATGTAAGGTGTCATTGAGATGTAGTTGACATTTATTTTTATGTAGGAGAGAGGACCCCAAGGTGGACAGGGACCCAAGATGGACATTTCGTATATAATTTTAAGGTAACAGCTCCTTCCCTGTCAAAAATATAATGTGAGAACCATGTTTAAAGAGTGTTTTGTTCAGTGTTTACTTGGTGTAAGTTGGGTGTTGAGAAACCCAATTGAGTGTGTTTCATCCATGTATATTGGAACGCTTTAGTGTTTCATAAACACTTTCTTACATTTCCGTTGTTTGTGAGAAATGTGTTCCAGATACACGAAAAGTATGTTGAATAGTAGTTGTGAAACATTGTAGAAGCAGTCTTTGAACACTTATTTTATAATGTTAATAAACATTTAACACTTTCTTCACATTGATTCTCTACTATTACAGTGTCTAATGTGTGTCGTATGATCGTAAATAGAATGTTTACTTTTTCCAAAGATGCATGTTCTATTATCGTTTTAGGGATGTTCTCGTGACTAGAACTGAAAGTTTTAAGATCGTTAAAACAATTAAACGTTTATTTTATGCACAAAAATAGATAAATCATTTAAGAAAATTAATTTATTGAACCAAAAGCAAAAGATAATTATAAAATAAAAAAAAATTTTTTTTTTTATTCAGTTTTATTTTTCACCGGTTCAACTCCTCCCTTTGAAGGTCTGAAGGTCTAAAACTGTTGTACACTACCAAGTTTTCTCCGTACATATTTCTTTTTATTTCAGAATATTTCAAATTTTATTGAAAAACACCTAGGCTGTAGCGATATCACGGAGATGGTCACCCATAGAATCTCTAAATAGTAACCACGCTTGACCTTGCTTAACTTCTGTGAGCGTGGGGTCTGGCCATTCCTAATTTGGTATCGCTGGTTGAAAGAAATTTTATATATCTTTAATAGAAGCTGACTGTTCATGTGAATATCGTGTTTTGGAACTTCTTTTTCTTCTTCTTATTGAAAAAAAAGAAGTTCCAAAACACGATGTTCACATACATATAATTTTGAATAACAAAAGTTGTGAACTTGATGTTTCTATAACCTTATACAAACATTTAAATATGTGTCGGTACATAGTTTATTGTGAATTTCATTTACATCATAATACAGTGTATGATTAATGTTATACAGTACACAAATAAAACTTCAACTATCTGTTAAAACCATGTTCTCAAAACACGATGTTGACATGTAAAGTTTGAATGACAACATCAAGTTGTATATTTCAAGTCAAGAACTTATAAAAGATAAATAATTAGGTTATTGTAACATTTAATTGTTATAAACAATTATAATTAACAAATAAACAACTTTCATTTAAAAAATTGCAAGTACCTCTTTTTAAATAAAAATTGGAATGTCAACACATGTAAGAGTAAGATAACACTTAAAAATTATAGATAAACAATAATTAATTGTTTATAACAATTATCTGATTTAAAAAATTTTGTTGTTATTTCTAAATATCTATTAAATTGAGCTACAGAATTGAACTTTTTTCTGAAGTTTGCAATTCATCAAGCCGAATGGGATCATTAGTTAACAATAAACTAAAAATGACAATTTAAACAATTGTTTAAACAAATTATTGTTGTTTATTTACAACTATTTATCAAATTAGGCCACAGAGTTGCAATTTTTTCTCAATTTCGCCATTCATCAAGCCGAATGTAATCGTTTGTTAACAACAAATTAAGAATGACCATTTTAACCAATTGTTTAAACAAAATATTGTTAATTATTTAAAACTATTTAACAAATTTAGCTACAGAGGTGCTATTTTTTCTCAATTTTGCAATTAATCAAGCCGAAGGGAATCATTTGTTAACAAAAAACTAAGAATTACAATTTAACTAATTGTTTAAACAAAATATTGTTGATTATTTAAAACTATTTAACAAATTTAGCTACAGAGGTGCAATTTTTTCTTAATTCTGCAATTCATCAAGTCGAATGGAATCATTTGTTAACAACAAACTAAGAATTACAATTTAACTAATTGTTTAAACAAAATATTGTTGATTATTTAAAAGTATTTAACAAATTTAGCTACAGAGGTGCTATTTTTTCTCAATTTTGCAATTAATCAAGCCGAAGGGAATCATTTGTTAACAAAAAACTAAGAATTACAATTTAACTAATTGTTTAAACAAAATATTGTTGATTATTTAAAACTAATTAACAAATTTAGCTACAGAGGTGCGATTTTTTCTTAATTCTGCAATTCATCAAGTCGAATGGAATCATTTGTTAACAACAAACTAAGAATTACAATTTAATCAATTTTTTAAACAAATTATTGTTGATTATTTACAATTATTTATCAAATTTAGCTACAGAAGTGCAATCTTTTCTCAATTTTGCAAATCTTTAAGCCGAATGTAATCAGTTCTTAACAACAAATTAAGAATGACAATTTAACCAATAGTTTAAACAAATTATTGTCGATTATTTTAATTATTTATATAAGGTTGAGCTACAGAGTTGCAATTTTATCTCAATTTTGCAATTTGTCAAGCCGAAGGGAATCATTTGTTAACAACAAACTAAGAATAGTTATCTCAACCTTATAAATAATTAAAATAATCGACAATAATTTGTTTAAACCATTGGTTAAATTGTCATTCTTAATTTGTTGTTAATAACTGATTACAGTCGGCTTGATGAATTGCGAAATTGAGAAAAAATTGCATCTCTGTAGCTAAATTTGGTAAATAGTTGTAAATAATCAACAATATTTTGTTTAAACAATTAGTTAAATTGTAATTTTTAGTTTGTTGTTAACAAATGATTCCATTCGGCTTAATGAATTGCAAAATTGAGAAAAAATTGCACCTCTGTAGCTAAATTTGTTAAATAGTTTTAAATAATCAACAATATTTTGTCTAAACAATTAGTTAAATTGTAATTCTTAGTTTGTTGTTAACAAATGATTCCATTCGACTTGATGAATTGCAGAATTAAGAAAAAATTGCACCTCTGTAGTTAAATTTGTTAAATAGTTTTAAATAATCAACAATATTTTGTTTAAACAATTAGTTAAATTGTAATTTTTAGTTTGTTGTTAACAAATGATTTCCTTTGGCTTGATGAATTACAAAATTGAGAAAAAATTGCACCTCTGTAGCTAAATTTGATAAATAGTTTTAAATAATTAACAATATTTTGTTTAAACAATTGGTTAAAATGTCATTTTTAGTTTATTGTTAACTAATGATCCCATTCGGCTTGATGAATTGCAAACTTTAGAAAAAAGTTCAATTCTGTAGCTCAATTTAATAGATATTTAGAAATAACAACAAAATTTCTTAAATCAGATAATTGTTATAAACAATTAATTATTGTTTATCTATAATTTTTAAGTGTTATTTTACTCTTACATGTGTTGACATTCCAATTTTTATTTAAAAAGAGGTACTTGCAATTTTTTAAATGAAAGTTGTTTATTTGTTAATTATAATTGTTTATAACAATTAAATGTTACAATAACCTAATTATTTATCTTTTATAAGTTCTTGACTTGAAATATAAGTACTTCTTGAGTACAATTAACTGATAGCTATAAAGAAATCTATAATTATTTTTTGAAAAAAATTCTTTGTTAAACAAAAAATTATTAAATAATTTAAAAAATAAAAAAAAAACGTGAGGTATCTCTTAAGAATTTATTTATATTTATAATAAAAAAAAAAAAGTTAAAATCCGTTGAAAATTACGGGCCGTAGAGATTTTTGGAACATATTTTCTGGGTTTGCACTACTGTGTGACCTTGCCGTCCACAGTACGCGGGAGCAAAAATGCATTAAAACTATTTAAAGCATTTATAAAACATACAATTGTTGACTAGATTTTCGACAGGGTTATGCTTTCTGTCATTTTTGTTGTTTGTATAGAAGAAGAAAAAAAGTTTTCTTATATGTTTTTCTTAATTTGGTAAATTTATTTAAGGGAGTCACCCCATGTGACGGGCCGTTTTTAAGCGTTTTTTCTTAAATTTTTTTTCAGAACCATGAAAACTTAGAACTTCGGACTTTTTTCCATATATTTAGTGATATTTTAACTACAAATTCAAATTTTTTCAATTAAAAATATTTCAATATTTAGGACTTATAACACTGTAAAGTGTCTTTGGGCGGGTTTGAATTTTTTTTTTTAAAAAACGCGATTTTTTGCGTCTATTTTCTTGTATATAAAAAAAACGACTTGACCTTTTTCAATTATCCTGGTTCGGGCGATAGCCACACATGAGCTGAATATACTCTATAAATTTGAACGAAATCGGTTAAGTCGTTTTTGAGAAATCATGGTCGCCAGTTCGAAAAATGTGGTTTCGAGAAAAACGCGTTTCAAAGTTCAAGTACGAATAAAGCCATGAATTCCAAACTATTACTAAAACAGCCGTTATATTCGAAAATATAGTTTAGGAAACTAAAGTTTTTCTAAATGTATTTATTTTTTACTTATATATATGTGTATGTAATAATAAAATTCGCGGATAAAAAACAGAAGCGACACAAAAGGTTCAGTGACACACTTCGTTGAAAGCTTGACCGCGCGCTCGAACATCTTACCTTCTCACTGTAAAAAATTTTTAACAGCGACGAATAAGTTTAAATCACTTTACCCACATATTCTGCATATGTTATAGGTGCGATATATGACAAAAAAAGAATACGATTTTTCGAACCTATCACATGGGGTGACCCCCTTAAATTTATGATTTTGAATGAGTACTTAACGTTATAATATTCTTTATTTATCGTATATTAATATTTTAAAATGATTTTACTAATTTTGTGTTTGTATAGAAAATTTTACTGGGAATAAAAAAATTGTGTCATGTACCCTAAGATGGACAGGCCCAAAATCTCAATGTATTTATTTTCATATTTTTGATTTTAAACTTTTCTCAATAATTTTTTGAACCAATTAAAATTTTTTATTTTCCAACACAAAATGTGATGCTATCGTTAAAGAATTTGATATATCGATAGTTTTCGATATCTTATTACTTTTTATTGTGAATCTATTAAATTGAAGTATTTAGGAATGCTATTGCTTAATAAATAAAAAAATTAAATTAAATTAATTTTTAATATATAATATTTTATTCGGTTTTGATTCTAGAGCAATAAATCAAAAGGGTGCAATCAAAGCAATAAATCCCTTTATTTATATATATATGAAACGTTTGTATCCTGAAATTACTGAAATTACAATAAAGCATGTTTATAAAAAACGTATTTACTTTATCCAGCAGGGTTTTTTAAATAGCATAAAGATGAAATCAATTTTTATGGAAATAACTTTCTTTTTTTTCAGGTCCCACTGGAGAAGAGAAATTTATACTATACTTGTTGCATATGTTTCAAAATTCTGAAATCTTATGAATTGCATGAAATGTTCCAAAAGTTTCATAATTTACAATATAATATGTTTTGGTAAAAAATAATACAACGGATTCTACAAATGAAAAAATATACTTTATAATAGATGAAAAAGATCAAAACATTCTTATTTAAGGAGAAATGCTTACTGATAATCATATTTACAAATTTTAAGAACTATTAGAAGTCGATTCGGGTGGTCATTTTCAAATGCAAAATGTGGGTTATTTACAAATGTTGGATGAAGTTAAACCCATTAGAAAAGATAAGAAACATATTCAAATACTATTCAGTGGTTCAAAAAAAAGGTCACTGGATTTGTACTTACTATGATTCAAATATTCTCTTTGTTTATGACAGCATGAATAATAAATTTTTAAACAATGATCAATGTCAATATCTAGCTAGATTATATCCGTTTAGACCTAATGTAGTTTTTCCCATTGTTCAAAAACAACCTAATTGTGTGGATTGTGGTGTTTATGCAATTGCTTTTGCAACTTCTGTATATTGTAATGTTAAACCTGAAAGTGTAGTATATAATCATGCAGTTAGGAGAGAACATTTACAGACAATGTTTTTAAGTAATTGCTTATGTCATTTCCCTCTTATTTCAGATAATAGTAAAATTGCAAGTAGTGATAAACAAAATGTTAATAAACAAGTCAATCATTTTCGGAAAATAGAACTAAAAAAAGATACCCTTACCTGTGGCTTTTTTCAGGTTAATTTTATATACGGTTTTTATGGGTAAAAACGAGATTTATATTGAAACCCCTCAAAAAATTTTTAAAAAATAAAGAAAAATGATGAATTTCTTTTTGAAAATTGTCCAAAAGTTTTTTAAAAGCGTCAAATACAATCTAAGAGAATTTTAAAGTCAATCATCAACCCCAAAACTACCCCTATTTTTATTTTTTATGTAAAACTATCGTAAGTATTGTTGTACAATTATAAATTTTTTCAAGTGCACCAGTTTCAGTTTTTAGCTCTTAACCCTAATCTTAGAACAACCCCTATGCTTAATCAGAAATTGGAAAATATCCCTATAACTTTTCTATTCTTATGAAATATTGCATTTAATGGTTTTTTGGGTTCCTAATGAAGATTTTGGAGTCAATATTTAAGAATTCAAAATAGGATGGCGGATCCAAAATGGCGGATTAGCAAAATCAGGAACCCTTAGATATAAATTTTCAAATAAATGTTTCCATTTTCTTAGTAAAAATTAAATTTTTTTAATTTATTAATAGAATTTACATTTTGATATTAAAAATTCTATTATATCATTCTATTATATCTATATCTATTCTTCTATTTACTTTCTGTTTTGCTTATACATATATTCTCTAGGTTATATTTATATAGTATAATGAACTATCTTTCCTCGAACATCGACAAAAAAGGATGTGCGCGACAAATCAAAATGACTGAGAGAGATTGATTTCTTTTTATTTTTTATTTAAATAAAATAAGCTTTAGAATCATGTTTTATTGACATATATTCATTTGCGGTAACAGCTACACTTTGACGAATGTGTTCAGTTAGTAACGAATTAAAAAAATTAAAGAAGAAACGTATTATTTTTGGCACACCACACAAATTTCGGAGTGTTTTTTGAGCGAAATTAAAAAAGAATTGTTTTATTGCTTCCAAAATAAAGTTAATAATTATAAGACTTTTAGAACTTTTAGTCTATGTATCATAACGTGATATCTGATAAACAACCAGAACAGTTTGTTAAAAAGATACAAGATGCATCTTCTTGCTATGTCAAAAAGTGATTTATCTCTCCTCGTGAACCATTTCTCCTTTATTTAATCTATAAAAAAATACGATGGGTATTGCAAAAGAAAGAATATTTTTCAGTTTGAATAAGAAAGATTTAGAAATTCTCATTAAGGGAGAAATCCTAAATAATAATCATATATACAATTTTCAAAAACTATTAGAAGTCGAATGTGGATGCTATTTTCAAATAAATTTTATAAAAATAAAATAAAAGAAGGTTTTGTTTCTATTGTGTAAAATAAATATAATAGAATACTTTTATTCATTAAAGAAAATTCAAAGTTATGTTCAAGGTTATGTCAAAAATAATTTTCTATTGCTTCAAGTTTATCTTTTGACTAAGATGTGCTTTTACTGTTTACATGGAATTCGAAGGACAAATAAATATTTTATGTTAGATTTATGAAATTAATAAATTTAAAAAATTATTATACTTTTTTTTTTGCGTAGGATGTGAAAAGCCCGTACTACGGGGTTATGCGGGGGTGGCGACTTGCCGACCCGCTAAAAACACACCCTTATTTGGGACCTTAGGACCACTCCCAGGTAGAGCCAGTTTACTGACGTATCGCCTTTTTAAAACAAAGAATGGAATACATTCTAATAATATTAGCCTTACATTTTATTGTTATAAATTAGACGCGCGCATGCGCGCGCGCAATATCTTGCTGGTTTTAGGAATAATATAAGACTTTACAATAATTCATTTGCTTTTGCATCTTAAAGTGCTAATAGTTTCTTCGCCAGTAGTTAGCTAAGGTCTCTAGCTTTCCATACATATGTTTATGTCCGCATCATATTTATTGGGCACAAGTTATAAGTCAAAAACAAAAGGGTGCCCACAACCGAACCTGTTTCCCTATTATTTTCGTAGAAAGAAATATTTTTGGAATTGAGGTTTTTTTATTTAAATTGTACATAATTATATAAACTTTTTACATATTTATATTAAAAAAAATTCAAAATGGCGGCTGCAGATTAACTTATAGGTATATTTGTAGAAATAAAAATAAAAAAAAACCTAATAACTTTTTGAATAAAATCAGTGGCGGTTTTACAGGGGGGGCGAATGAGGCGACCGCCCCCCCCCCCAGAATCTTATATTTGTATAAGAGAGAGAGAGATAGCACTATGGTGCTTTCTCTTTCTACCCCATATATCGCCCCTCCCGAACACTTTGCCTAAAGCCGCCCCTGAATATAACTTAATTTAATACGAAAATATTTGTTGAATTGCGGTTTTTTTTATTTAAATAGTACATAATTATATAAACTTTTTACATATCTATATTAAAAAAAAATTAAAAATGGCGGCTGTAGCTTAACATATCGAAGACCCAGCGCGCCGTATTTTTTTTATGCGCCGCACGTTCCACAGCCTTGCCAGCTTATCTGAAGCAAAAATTCCTGATAAATTATTAAACTAGGATAAATTTAGGGGGCCTTATCGTTTTCCTTTTTTTGAAAAAAAAATTTTTTAATATTTTTTTTGACTCATAAAGTAAAAAGAAAAAAGCTTAAAAATTAAGTTTTCTCTTCAAATAGCCGCCATTTTCATAAAAAAATTTTTTCAAAAAAAGAAAAACGATAAGGCCCCCTAAATTTATCCTAGTTTAATAATTTATTAGGAATTTTTGTTTCTGATAACCTGGCGAGGCTGTGGAACGTACGGCGCATAAAAAAATACGGTGCGCAGGGTCTTCTATAAGTTAAACTACAGCCGCCATTTTTAATTTTTTTTAATATAAATATGTAAAAAGTTTATAAAATTATGTACTATTTAAATAAAAAAAACCGCATTTCCAAAAATATTTCCGACTATGAAAAAAAAATTCTTAAACTTCATGCATTTTTCACCGTTGAGAACGGTAACCTCCCCTTAAGTATAGGAGTTTTTAGGATATTTACGCTTATTTTTAGAATTAGAAAAATTTTATTTTGTAGAAGATTTTTTTTATGCCATATGAATCCGTTAATGTTGAGCCGCGCAGGGTCATTGTTCATATTTTCTTACTGTCTATTATTTCGCGTATTTGTAGAGAGGCCAACAAATACCAGCAAATTGACTTTTTTAATTCTTCTTACTCTGTTTTTAAAAACCAATTACGAAACTCTTTGAAAGGTATTTTTTTACATCTCAATAATTAGTTTTTTGACGCTATTATGTCTAATCTCTTGTATACTTAATTTTTTACTTAAATCTTTTTGATTGTAATAAAGGGTTTTTTTACCCGTTTATGTTTGAATAAATAAATAAATAAATAAATTATTAATTTATTTACCGTTGTGTTACATATTAGCTTTAAGCTTATTTTATATATTTACTTAAAAAAATTATTCCCAGGGTAGTTGAGGACCATATTTTTTCACACTTTTTCAATTTTCTGTTTAATATTGTCATTTGTGTTGAAATTTCTTTATTTTATAGTTTTTATACTTATTGATCAGATTGTTTCCTTGGTTACAAATGTGGAAGGTTTTTTTGTAATGGCGGATAAGTTTGTAGCGAAAAAATCTAGGAACAATTGAAATATTATTTTTTTTTTTTTTTTTTTTTTTTTTTACAAAACAAGTTTAGGAGAGGATAAAATGCATTTACGCACTTGTTCGTGTGGGACTCGACCACGTGCTGTGGTAATACCTCACTAAAACAACCTCTCCCATTCTTGCTTTACATATTCTAATCTACTATTGCTCCATCCGTCCTGGAGGGTAAGCAAAAGCGTGATTCATTTACTAGAGTTGTTATTTTCGTTTCTTACACTGTTGGTCTCACCCATTGCCACCGATATTCTTAAGCGGTGGTCAAGAACGTTGTTGGATGCTTTTTTAGAGCTATCGAATAGGATCTTATAATGAACAGTGCTGCCGAACCAGATTTAGAGAGTTCAGAAGAACAGCCTTCTGCATGCGTAAATTTTTTGTAATTGGCTTACAAATGAAGCTCGCATCCCTCCTAAACAACCGAGTACAAGAACAATTAATCTGACCCTGTAGCCTGGTTATATTTTACTCAATTCAAACAGAAGGTCTTGATACTTTGTCCGCTTCTCATCCTCCTTTTGAGTGATATTGCTCTCAGCAGGTGCCGAAAACTCTATCACACAAATGACCTTACTTTCATGATCCTGGAGCACTATATCAGGTTTATTGGCGCTGATACGATGAGTGGTGGAAAAAGAAAAATTCCAGTAGATCTTACACTGATCATTTTCCACAACGGACTCCTGATCCCCCTGGGCATACGGCAAGATGGGTTCTTTATCTATACCATATTGATGTCGAAGGTGATAATACAACACTTTAAGCGCAGCATTGTGTCTTTCTACATATCTGTAACATGCATACTTCGGGCACGCACTTAGAATGTGACTAAGTGTCTCCGGGTATTGCCTGCACGCTCGACAGTTGGTATTCTCGACAGATATAATTATTTTATATCAGAAATATATATATATATATATTTTTTTTTTTTTTTTTTTACAAAACAAGTTTAGGAGAGGAAAAAATGCATTTACGCACTTGTTCGTGTGGGACTCGACCACATCCTGTGGCAATACCGCACTAAAACAACCTCTCCCAATTCTTGCTTTACATATTCTTATCAACTTTTGCTCCTTCCGTCCTGGAAGGTAAGCAAAAGTTTCTTTTTTTTTTACTCTGTACAGTTTCACCATTCTGTTCTTTGGGTCTTCATGTCCATTGCCGCCGATGTTCTTATGCGGCCGACATGAAATTGTTGGATGCTTTTTTAGAGCTACCTTTAAAGATGTTTTTTTTTACAAGGAACAGTGCTGTCGGACCACAAAAAGAGAATTCAAAAGAACTGCTTTTTGCATTCTACCTGCTAACAAATTGGCTTGACGTTCGCAGGTTGGGATCTTCTTCAGTTGGCTCACAAATGAAGCCTTCATCCCTCCTAAGCAGCCGAGAATTAAAACAATCAAATGGACTCTATATCCTGGATGCATTTTACTCAATTCGAATAAGAGCTCTTGATATTTGATCCGTTTCTCATCCTTCTTTTTAATGATGTTTCTGTCGGCAGCAGCCGAAAATTCAACTACATAAATGATCTTACTTTTATGATCTTGGAGGACCATATCAGGCTTGGTGGCACTGATATGATGAGTGGTGGGGAAAGAAAAATTCCAGTAGATCTTGCACTGGTCATTTTCTACAACGGATTCTTGATCCATTTGGGCATACGGCAGAATGGGCTCCTTATCTATACCGTACTGGTGACGAAGGTGGTAATACAAAACCTTCAGTGCAGCATTGTGTCTTTCTATATGTCTGTTACATGCATAAATCGGACAGGCACTTAATATATGACTAAGTGTCTCCGGGTATTGTTTGCATGCACGACAGTTGGAATCGTCAACAGGTATATGCATCACACGGCTGCGGTACACCAAAGTATTATTCACTCCATCCTGACAAGCGAACAAAAATCCCTCTGTCTCCGATTTTAATCCAGCCGATTTAAGGAATGCAAAAGACAAACCTACAGACAATCCCATTTCTCTGACGATATTATAAAATTGTCCGTGAAAAGGTTTACTAACATGTTTTTTTAAAAGAAGTACATGTTCTGCATTCTTTACATGTTTTTTGAGCATCAAAGGTGGTAATGACGCTATTCCATGTTCGGTATTATTTGTATCAAATCGAAGATTAAGTTCCTTTGCCGCTCTATTTGCCGCTTGATATAAAAATGCCCCATTATTTGCAACTTCATGATGATGGACAAATTGCATTAAAGGATCCGTACTATTCATCACTGAGCATGCCGCAGCCAGTACAATACGGCGATGAAGACATTCTAAACTTTGTAACCCTCTTCCTCCCTGATCTCGTGGAAGGTATATTCGAGTTACGGAAGACCTTGGATGATGGCATCGATGTATTGTCATCATCTTGCGCGTTTGCCTCTTCAGTATCTTCAGCTCATCCACATTCCATTTAACAGCCCCAAATGTGTAGAGTATTAAAGGAATGGCTAATACATTTGTGGTCTGTATCTTATTCTTCCCTGATAATTCGGATGACCAAATTTTTCTGAGAAGACCTCGATATTTAATTTGGAGTTGATCTTTAAGCCCACGCACGTCTTGAGTTTCCGATTGTGGAATTCCAAGATATGCGTAAGTTTCTCCTTCACCAAGATGATGAATGGTGTTGTCACCAATAAGCTGAAGATCGTCTTAATCGCCTGATGTTTCAGATGTTTCCAGTCTTCCTCTATTCATATGGACAACAGCACATTTATCAAGTCCAAAGCTCATTCCAATTGCACTGGAATACTTGGCCACTGCAAACACTAGAATTTTTAATGCTTCCTTACTGGAGCCATAGAGCTTAAGATCGTCCATGTAAAACAGGTGGTTAATCTTGTGAACTCTATGTCTTGGTTTGCCACACAAGTATCCAGAGTGTTTTTCACGAAGCAGAACAGACAGAGGCAAGAGGGAGATACAAAACAATAGAGGACTAAGAGAGTCGCCTTAGAAAACTCCTCTTTTGTAGATGATGACGTCAGTCATCACCTGTTGCTTGTTTGATGTTAATACAAACCTTGTTCTCCATAAAAGCATAAGCTCTCTCAAGCATCTCACTATGTCTGGATGTACCGCAAGACATTCAAGAAGCCTAATAATAAGCTCATGACTGGTGGAATCAAACGCCTTACGGTAGTCAATCCAAGCCATGGACATGTTTCGTCGATAAAATATCGAGTCTTGGGTGACACACCTATCAATCAGTAGGTTCTCCCTACAACCTGCCAGACCTTTCTTGCATCCTCGTTGTTCGCCTATTGTACTCCATACTGGTTGAATAGATGACAAAATTCTTTCCTTAAGGATACCAGTAAATAGCTTGTAGCAGGTGTTAAGACAAGCTATTGGTCTGTAATTCTTTGGACAAGTCAAATCTCCACATTTTGGCAATAGTACCGTACGTCCATCCACCAACCACTGTGGTACGGGATGTTCTCCGTTGAGAAAAGTTGAGAATATGCGGGCCAGGTGTTGGTGTGTTGAAGTAAACTTCTTCCACCACATGTTGTTAATTTTATCCGGCCCAGGCGCTGAAAAGTTTTTAGTTTTAGCAATTACATTTCTCACTTCCTCCTTAGTAATTGATGGGAATTCCTCCGCATGATGGTCAAGCCCTTGTCTAAGACAAAAGCTACGGAAAAGAGGCAAAGAAGCGTCTTCTTCATTCAACGAATATGAGGTTTCATAGATGTTTTTCCAGAAGTTTTCGATCTCTTCGCGACATGGTGGTCTGTCAACGACCGGCGATGTTATACCGAATAGGCGGGAAGGATTAATTTCGAAAACATTATTTTGTTTTATCCACTTAACCCGACGTTCTAAACGTTCTCTTATGACTACAAGAGAACGTATCTTCTCAGTCCAATGCTGCTTGATGGTCTGCAGCTTAGATTTATGCAAAGTATGATGCAATCTTTTCAGAGATCGGGATATTTCTAACACTCTAGGTGTAAATCTCCGATTCGTCTCCAGATAAGCAATCACACTCTGAAGGTGAGAAGCATTCCGTCTAGCCACCCCAATTTTGAACTGAACCTGCCTAATTCTTTTACAGGTCTTGGCAACGCGTTCTGAAACAGATTTTCTGTTACTGTCACGAACCAAGGAAACTGCTTTTTCATAGACTGCACAGTTCAATGTCCAGAGATCTACATCCTCTGGAAGTAATGAAAGTTCTCTATTCGCTTCAGCCATTTTGTCCATTTTAATGGAAACCTTAAGATGGATTTTGGTTTCCCTTGCTCTTATGTTTACATACTCAACTGTCTGCAAAGGTGTTGTTGTGAGAACTGATGGTATGTTCTCAGAGGGTTCTTCTTGAAGAACTTCATGGCCTTTCCTTCTCAAAAAGGATACCTGATCTCGTAAGTACTGAGGTTTCATTTGTGCGTATTGGGGATGCATATTGCTCCATCGCTCATGAAGCCTCAACATGTAACCTCTTCGGTCCGGAGAGCTCTGTCGCCAACAGTCTAAGATGTCCCTTCGAAGTTGGTCCGTCCAGTTTAAACGTGTACGAGTTTGTCCCTGGTCGAAGCCTGGTCGTTGCCTGGGTTCTATCCTATTGCCACTCCCAACTGAACCCTGGTCTCCATCCGAGAGAGACCCATTGTGGGTGGCGCTGCGCGTTACTGTGGTCGTAACCGCAAAAAACTCTGTGTGAGTGGTTAGCCCAACACAAAGTCGACAATTATATCGGGTGCCCACCCCTATCTGACGTTGGTCCGCCCCGGGTATTTGAATTGCCCGGTTCCACCTATATCTGGGAGGATTTCCCCTATCCGCCACCTGGGGAGGCGCTCGATTGAGATGTCAGAAACATTATCTTAGATGCCACTCAAACACTTGGTCAAGTGGACCAAATATTTCCTTGGTGTTCGGAAGAGGGCATCTTACCTGACCTAACCGGTCAGGCAATTCTGTGATATCCGGTAACGGACGTTACCATTTACCACAGAAATATCGAGGGAGGTCCCATCGAGAGTTTTTTTTTTTTTTTTTTTTTTTTTTTTTATACAAAACAAGTTTAGGAGAGGAAAAAATGCCTTTACGCACTTGTTCGTGTGGGACTCAACCACGTGCTGTGGTAATACCGCACTAAAACAACCTCTCCCATTCTTGCCTTACGTACTCTTATCCGCTTTTGCTCCTTCCGTTCTGAAAGGTAAGCAAGAGCGCGATTCTTTTGCTCGAGGTGTTTTCAGTTCACTGTTCTGTAGGTGTCCCTGTCCCTTGCCGCTGTTGTTCTTACCGAGATTATTATTATTATTATTATTATTATTATTATCTTCTATTATATTAATACGATACCGAGAAAACTTCGTTCGTCGTCGTACACACTTCAAAATTCACCTACTTTTTCCAATAGGCAACTTACAAAAAATGTTCATTTTAGCATGTTATTACGGTTTGTAACAATGCGCACTGGCAATATTCTTGTCAAGCATGTTAAACTGAACATTTTTTTATGCACAACATATTGTTGCACATGTGCAGTAGTGCACCACAACTGTGTAAACGTGCGCACTACAAAACAAGCATTTCACATGCGCAGTTGTTTTGTATTGGTGTTACACATGCGCAATTATGCACAGTGATAGTTACACATGTGCTCTGATCAAATTTAAAAATTACGCATGCGCAGTTCTGTACTTTACCAGATAAGTAAATTTTCAGTACATATAGTATACTTTTTTTAATAAGTGCGCAGTGAAAATCCGTTTTATTATTGCGCATGCGTAACACTGTAGCATGGTAAGTGCACATGCGCAAAGGTACCTTTATTTAAAAAATTAGTTTTTTTTTTTTTTAAGTCCAACGAAAATTAAAATTTCGTTTTTCTCCACTTGTAAAATGTTGTGCGTACAATTTAGTTTTTAAAATTATATGTTTTAAACATTGGATTAAACTTTTTTGCTAACATGTTTTTTAATGTCAGTTCATTTTGAAATTGTTAAACAATCAATATTTGTTACGATTTTTACCACTGCGCATACCTAACGTTTGTAGAAAGCTACTGCGCATGTGTAATGTTAGTAAAAAACTGCTGCGCATGTGTTAAATCGACAAAAACCTACGCGCAATTTTTTTTTTTAGTTTTTTAATATTAATTTTTTATTTTGTATCCTACTTCAAGTATATTTTTCTTATATTTTAAAATAATTGGTTTTTCGGAATAATACATTTTATAATTTTTTTGTGTGAATACATTGTTTTTAAGGTTTATTTATTAAATTCTTTGTGAAGCATATTTTGCTTTTTAAACCCTTCCAATGTTAGCCATTATATATATTTTTTATACAATGTTGCCCAACTCCCACGACGTGGAGGTCTTGTATAGGTATATGGTTTCTTAATTTTATTTATTCTTTTTGATTTATTTTTAAAAAAACCTTAGGGAGTCTTAATATGTAGCGCTGCCTTTTTTTGATTTTTATTTTAATAATCTTTTTGACGGAAATTATGTATCGATTTCTGGATATTTTTAGACTTTTATTTTATATAATATAATTTATAATTTGCTAACTAAACATTTGTCATTGACTACTTTTTGAAATGCAAACACATTTATAATTATTAATTATAGTTTTAAAATATGTTTATAAAATTATTTATTTTTAGGCGCTGCCTCAATTGATCTATTTTAATTCTAGATATATGGACTTTATATAATAACACTATTAATTACTTATCATTTCTTTTTTTAAAAACAGTGTATACTTTTTCTTTTGTAATATTCGTAACATGTAATTATAATAACATGTAATCGTAGTCCCCGAAATTTTACAGTGCTGTCTTACAATGTTTACCAGAAAATCCGGTAAAAATTGTAAGACAGCACGGTAAAATTTCGGGGACTGTCAATTATGACGCTTTTATAGTGGACAGCACAGGATTATTTAGACGCAGCCACTGAAAATATATATTACAATTAATTATTATCATTTTCATTGTAGTTTTTCTTTATTTATTGAGCGCTGCCTTTTGCAGTTTATATTTTTTTGATTTATTTTTTATTGAAAACGCAGCAATTATTATTTAGCGCTGTATCCAATATATATGTAATCAGTAAGGCGCAGCTTGGGACTGTATATTTAGTTAATTACTAATTATTAATAATTTTACTATCAGTTGGCGCTGATTTTCCACTATTTTTAATTAGGGTCACCGCAACAGACTCAATTTTTGACATAGTCTACATCAAGTGGCTGCAAGTCCTTTAATTTCAAATATTTTTTTTTCTTTTAAGTGAGAACTCACTTCAAATGTTACAAAATAATGTAAGAATAAAATCATTTAAAAATATTTAGTAGTTTCGTAAAAAAAATAGTTTAATAGTATATTATGCATCAAGGGAGGGAAGTCCGTGTTTTTTTGTCAAGCACAAATGTTCGTGCATGTGTGGTAGAAAAGGTATTTTTTTCGCCCGTGAGACCATACCCCCACGTTAATATGATAATTAATTTTTAAAAATTTTTATAATAATAAAACATGACAATAAAAATTATTAAAATATAAAAAATTTGTAAAAAAAATATTAAACATTCAATGAACAATAAGTTCACTAATATTTTATGAAATGTCCACATCAATAAACAATTAAATTAATAATAATCACCGAGCGAGCGTTAGCGAGCGAGGTTCATTACGCTAGTTATTATTATTATTATTATTATTATTATTATTATTATTATTATGCCTATAATAGTTAATGTATTTTAAACTGATTGGTACTTAGCCAATGTCATTGGAAATTTTTGTTTTCTTTTAATGGAAGTATTGCTTCCTCATAGAGGGAGTATTTTTTTTTCTTATATTTTATCCGACTCGTATTTTTTTCAATTTTTTTTAATTGCATATTTTGTGTTTTTGTTCATTTTTCCATGTTTTTTTTCCAATTGAAATTTATTAAAACTTTTTAGTACATTTAAGTGCATTTAATATATATTAAAAAATTGGGGAATTGATGTTTAAAAAAAAAGTTAAAATATAAATATTGCTTCCTTATAGATGAAGTAATGCTTTTTGTTTTTGAATATTTTAATAATTTTTTACTTTTTTATATTATATTTTCAATTGTAAGTTTTAATTAATATATTTTCATCAAATTTTACGTAAATCAATAAACCGTTTGCTCACTTAATAGCGTAGTCTTGTAAAAAATATTTTATTTACAACTTATATTAACATAATAACATAAAAATATTACAAGAAAGTACTTTTTATCCATTTTGTCTAATAATTTATTTTTTTTTAGACCATTTTGTTATCCAGTTTTGAAAAAGAGAGATTTATTATTTCTCTATGAGGAAGCAATGTGTTCAAAAAATGAACACAAATGAAAAAAATAATCTACGAAAGTAAATACCTGACGTAGAACTTTGCAGCGGTTTTTAATTTTATAATTAGGTACACTTTTTTTACAAATAATTACAAAATTGTTGTTGATTCAAATTAAAAATTAAAATATTCAAATTTCTTTGAGATATTGTATTTTTTAATTTTTCATTATATACTTTTAATTTTAAAAGTGTTTAATTCTTCTATTGCTTAAAATGTTATTTAGCAAAATAAAAATGTTTAATATTAATTAGGGAAAACTAAATAACATTAAAATATTGTGTATAAAAATTAACAATTTTTCACATCTTAGTATTAAGAATTTATTATTTAAATATTAACACTTAAAAGCTAAATAATAAATCTACATAATATAAATAATATCATTAAAAATTATTTTAAAATAAAGTCTTTTATTATATATTGATTATTTATTTATTACTATAGTCTTTGTAAAATAAAAGTTTTATTTTAATTTTTTTTATTTCACTTGTTTGGTTTTTATTCAAAAATTTTTTATTAAATAAATTAAAAGTTAAATTAAATAAAAAAATTTAGATGGTAAATGATTTATAAAATTAGTAAATTATTAACCGAATTAATTATTATCAATTAATGTTGAAATAATTTATATTTATAAGATAATTTCTCTTACTTAAAATTATTGGTATTTTATATATTCGCGGGTAATATTATATTCTACGCGCATGCGCTACTCTTGCTCGCAGAAAAAATCAATAATCAGTTATTCAATAAAATAGATCGAATTTCCGGGCTTCCGCGTCAATAACAACTGCTTTTTAAAAAAAAAAAAACAAACTCAGAGTGTAAATATAAATGCCAATCGAGGCAAATTTTGTATTTCTATTAATTTTACGGGTTTCAGGTGACGGTGAAGTAGTGAGCAATAAGTGACAGGATCAAGTTTTCACTCAAGAAGTAATTTGGGGAAGCGATTTAAAATAATTATTGATTATGTAGGCCATGTATAGTTTATTTACAATTTACGCCATACGAGTGAAGAACTTTAAATGTTTTGGCTGTCAAATAGTATTTTGTAAACATAACCAACAAAAGAAACTTGTCAGTCTTGACCAAGTCTAGACGGTCTTAGAAGTGATCGGTGAGACGAAACTATTAACTAATTTCTTAAAAATATTACAAAAAAAATAAATATTTTTTTTTAAATTAAAAAATTATTTTTTTTTATTAGTATCGGCATAAGACTGAATTGAAGATGCTTTCAGTACCGCGCCAGCATTGACTTGCCAGCGCTTGGCTGAATAATGGCATGAACCCTAGATCTGTACCGCGCCGATAGTAAGCATCGGCATTACACAGGCATTTCCCATTGGGTATGATCTTAATTCGCAATCTAAATTTTATTAAAATTCGTTAAGGACGTTGGAACCCGAAAGCTGTGAGTGGCGTAGAAACACTTTTTCCTCCTTTGCTCGAAAATATCCCTTTTATAAATTTTTTTTAAAAACACTGGACACTTTTTCAAAAAAAGGGCTATGGTAGACAAAAGTATTTGAGATAAGGAATTTTTTAAACATTTGTTTTATGCAAACAAATGTTTAAAAAATTCCTTATCTCAAATACTTTTGTCTACCATAGCCCTTTTTTTGAAAAAGTGTCCAGTGTTTTTAAAAAAAATTCATAAAATAGAAATTTTCGAGCAAAGGAGGGAAAAGTGTTTCTACGCCACTGTCAACTTTCGGGTTCCAACGACCTTAGGCATTCTCGAGATATTTAAGCGCCAAAAAAATTACTAAACACATATATACACACATACACACGCACCCAAATTTTTCTTAAAAATGAAATTTTCGTCTTTTTAGATGAATATAAGTTTTGCAAAATCGAAATCATTTACAATCATAAAACTTTCTCTATGAGTAAGCAAAATGTTCAAAAATTTAGAAAGTGGGCAAAGTCTAGCAATTTTTTTTGAAGATTAAAAAAATTTCAAAAAAAAAATAAGAAAGTAAACAAAATAAAACAAAACAACTAAAATAAAGTTTGAAAAAATTTTAATGAATGAGAAGGGGGGCGAAAATTTTGAAGTTTGCCTCGGGCGTTAGAAAAGCTCACTACGGCTCTGATAAATGGAGTGCATTTTTTTTAAAACACATAATCATATTTAAAAAACGGTGCAGTTTTTTGAAAATTCGCTTTTGTAAATTTGTAGATAATCTACTTCTGTAGAAAATGAGCTACTATACGTCAAAACTGCTCAATTCCTTACCATTTTCTTTTAATTTCAAAACAAGCAAGTTATCCGTTTGCAACCGGAAATTTTTTAATAATAATAATAACAACTTAACATGTTTTTACTTTTAGAAGAACCACCCCGGTTGAAAAAACATGTACATGAACACGAACATGAAAGCGTACATGGACATGTGCATGAACATGTATGTGTTCATGTACGAGACATTGAAACAATGTTCACGTGCACAAACACGTATATGTTCATATACATGACATGTGCTCCATTGAGTCAATAATTCCATACAAGTTCATGTGTATGAACGCCAACATTAGGGTGGCCAAAAAATGCATTGTAAAATTTTTTTTCGTGGAAAAGGGCATGACACCCCCGGAATTTGTTCCAATTCGAAAATAAGGAAATACGTATTTTTGGGTTTTTCAAAATTTTGATATTAACTGGTGCCGCAGAGCATCTCAATTTTCCCATGTAAAATGCATGGGAAAATTTTCAATTTTCGAAAAATCAAAATCATTCGTAAGCTTTTGACAAAAGTTAACATTAAGTTACTGGATCTTAAAGTAGACTCTCTGAAGATTAATGTAAAAAGTCTCCTTCTGAAAAGTTTGACAGATTAATTGACAGTTGTAAATTGTCAATATTACATATTTCTATTTGGATTTATCTCAGTTTTCTTAAAATACTTTTATGGGTAAATGGCTAATTTAATGTAAAAACTGTCAAAAACTCTGGTTTTTAAAAACTTGACAGCTGTCATCATATACGTCATGATATACTGTCTCATATACATGACATGTATATGAATAATATAATGTAAAAAGTCTCTTTCTCAAAAGTTTGACAGCTTCATTGACAGTTGACAGCTGTCAATATAACATATTTCTATTAAGGCTTCTCTCAGTGTTGTTAAAATAATTTTACATGCATATGTGGGTAATTTAATGTAAAAACATGTCAAAAACTCTTGTTTTTTAAAGTTTGACAGCTTAATTGACAGCTGTCAACTACCAATATTACATATTGCTATTTGGATTGACCTTAGTGTTCTCAAATTACATTATAGGAGTAAATTAATGTAAAATTCCATAAGACTGTTGACTTAAAAAAATTGACAGCTTTATTGACAGCTGTTTTGACAGCTGGCAGCTGTCAAACCTTATTTTTGACATCGGATTCGAGTTCAGCACCTTAAAAACCATAAATATACATATTGTCAAAGGAAAAGATTAATAAAAAGAAAAGTTATTATACAAAATGTACAAAAGTGTACTTATCCCATGTAAAACCCCATGTATACTTTAACCCTTTGGTGACACGGGTTAATATTAATTGATTGGACTGTCCTTGTGCACATCTCATTTTTTTCACATTCTAGAGCAAATTCAGCCCGGCGACCTAAGAAATTCCAACTTTCGCAAAATAACGGACACCCTAGTGAACATTCACTCCATATGCAGTGGCTCAATTTTCACTCTAAGAAATTTAGAAAGAAGGGGGTCATCGCGTGTGACAGCCCATTTTTTAAGCGCTCTTTGAGATTTTTTTTTTTAGAATCATGAAAACTTAGAACTCCACTTTTCCGACTGACTGGTGAAATAGAAGTAAAAAATTTTAAAAATATTAAAAATTGAATTTTTTACGCTGTTTTGAATTTGTTTTTAAAAAAACATGAATTTTTGTGTCTATTTTGTCTTATATAGAAAAAACGAATTGACCTTTTTCAATTATTTTATTTCCGGCGATAGCCACACATGTGCTGAAAATGATCTATAAATTTGAACGAAATCGGTACAGTCGTTTTTGAGAAATCATTGTCGCCAGTTCAAAAAATGCGGTTTCGAGTAATACGCGTTTATATAAAAAGACAAAATATATTCCAAAATATATTTTCAGACACTAATGTTCTCCTAAGTGTACTTATTTATTATATTTATATATATGTTTGTATGTAATAACATAAATATCGGATAAAAAACCAAAGTGACACAGAAGGTTTCGTATTCCTTTCCATTGAAAGCTCGACCGCGCGCCTGAATACCTTGCCTTCATACTGTAATAACTTTTTACCAACGTTGAATATAGGAAAATCGTTTTACTTACATATTCTACACAAGTTATAGATGCGATATATAAATTAAAAAAAAAAAAAAATTGATTTTTTTTAACCAAACACACGGGATGACCCCCTTAAAAAATTTATTATTATTATATCATTTTCTGATGGTCAATATAATGAACTCAACATTATTATGAAAATTATCTTGATGACATTTATAAATATGATTTCTTAAATAATCTCATCAAATAAAGTGAGTTTAAGCAATTTTAAAAAAATTAAAATTTTGGGTTTTTTTGGAATTTTATTCAATTTTTTTAAATTAGGATAATTAAATTAGTCAGTTACGCAGTATTATTAAATTTATCTAAGCTATTTGTACTTACGAATTTCCGCAGTGACATATGGTGTTAAAAACATAACTGCTAATAAGGTTACCATTTTGTTTGCAGGTAAAGCAAATATAAAGAAACCCATCTTAAACGTGTAGTTTCATACACTGATAATAGTTAATTCTGCACAATCATATTTATACATTCGAGGCTACACGATGGCCTTAGAAATATTATGATTCACTAAGTTCAAGGTTTCGCCTAGAAACCGACTTATCCTTTCGGACTTTAATCCTCACTTACTGTCACTACAACTTAAGAAAAATATACAATTCTGCCTGTAGGTAATCAATTTGTCAACCACAATATTATGATTCTTCTGTACGCAATTAAAATTATTTTACTTTTTTATATTTAACTGTTCTATCAAGAATTTTAAGTTGATCTGGTGTAAAAACAACATATTTCTGAACATCATTTTATGTTTATCATGTGATAAAAGCACGCAGTGCTGCAGGGTTGTTAACACTGTTATCGAAACATGTTATCATTAATTGTTCTTTAATTGTTAATAAATAATAATAATAGCAATATGTAATACATTTGATTATTTAAATTCGTGCCAGATAACTAATGTTAATAATACCAATAATAATGTGGCCTAATATTATAATGTTTAAAACAAATTTTCTGTATATCTTAATGGGTTTATTGACCTGTTCATATTTTCAAATAAATAAATCATTTAAATATGTAAATATTAAATATGTACATTTAATATGTAAAGGCAATATTTAAAGTTAACCCTTATTTAAATAATGACTGAGATGAATAAACTTCAACATTAACACAAATATTTATTTTATTATAATTAATTATAAATTTACAAAATTAATCAAAAATATAAAATTTGTCATTTAATGTAAAATACTATTGTAATATAATAACTATAATTATTATATCATAACTTTAATAAGCTTAAAATTAAAACGCTAATTTCCAAAACTTCACCGAAAAAAAAGTATCCTGATATTTAGTCAAATATACTAGACTAGCAGAGACAGGCGCGTGCAAATGCACGCGTGTTACTAATTACTCGCACTGTAAGGAACGAACAATATTAATATATACTAGCGATGTTAATTCGCTCGCTAACACTCGCTCAATTTATATTAATCAATAAAATAATTGCTTATCTATGTTGAAATATTAAATAAGATCATGAACTTATCATTTTCGATCAAACGTCGATCGTTTCGCACAATGTGACTCGAATTTTATAAATTCATAAATATTTTATTTGACGATATTTTTTAAACACAAAAATAATTTGTTATATTGTATATTTAAATTTCATTATGCCTGAAGAGATCGGCAAACCTAGCCGACGAAACGTCGTGACTAGATAAAAATTGTGGTTATACAGTTTTTTATTTATAATTAACAACCTTCTTTGATCGTTTACTTCTTATACACAATTATCATTTATTTTATTATTGTTATTTTTAAACTCTTTGAAATTTAAATATAAAGTTTATAATTTTGTATTAAGATTTCTTTTTTGTATTAGTAATATTAATAATACTAATATATTAGAACGATATTTATATTAAATATATTAATATAAATGCATTGTTAAAATTGTTAGAAGTAATGAGAGAATTTTTTTACAATTTAAATTGTCTTCATATATAATAATATAATCTCTCTAAATTTCTTAGAGTGAAAATTTCACTCTAACTTAGGAGTGAGATGTACATTCACTTCAGATAGAGTGAAAGTTCACTCTAAAAGAGTGAGATCGCTCACTCTAATGGAAAGAGTGCAGAAAATCACTCCAGTGATTGGAGTGAATATTCACTTCAAGATTTAGAGTGAAACTTTCACTCTTTTTTGAGTGAACGTAAGCACGTATACCTTATAACGGCAGTTCGTAAGTTTTGTACTTAGAGCGTTGGGATTCAGGCCAAATATTTTAATTTTATAAGTTTAGAATTAGTATAAAGTTGTATGTTGTATTTGTAAATATGATATAAAAAATGTTATAAAATCATATATAAATAACAAATATCCTTGTGACTAAATAAATATGAAAATACCACAGTACTGACAGAAAGTTACTAATTAAAGAGGTTCAATATTTATTTTTATTTATAATTTTTATTTTCCAAAAATAAGATATTATTCCTTTAAAGTTATAATGTTATTCAAATTTCCAAAAGCTTTAATTTACCCAATCTAAAATAGGAGTGGGAAATTCTATTTAAGGGGAATGAGCCGCCATTTTAAATCAGCTGAAAAATTCACTCTAATTAGAGTGAACTCGTCACTCTATCTATAGAGTGAATAAATTCGCTCTTTCAATGAGTGAACATTCACTCCCTATGAAGTGGCTCAATTTTCACTCTAAGAAATTTAGAGAGATTCTTTTAAAGTACCAGGGGATACTTTTGGATTTAAATCAGGCGTTTTTATATATAAAAATATAATTTGTGTGAGGTACGAAGGTATTCTTTTTGATTTTAAGGCGTCTTCATTTATAGTAATATAATTCTAACGAAGTACGAGGAGATTCTTTTATATTTAAGGGGTTAGTCGCAGTCAGGAGAGGGAAAAACGCGTGTTATTTGGGAATTTTTTTGTCTGAGATATATGTATATTTTTTTCTAAACTTTTATGAATAGAAAAGTGTACACTTTTATTAAAATTTTCTCAAAATTCAATTAAAAAATATTAATAATTACAAAAAATACAGCCTTATTGCTGCAAGATGATTTTTAAAAACTGATTTACAGTGACCACTCTTCTTCCTCTGGGAGTTACATAAAATCAAAAATAAAAGATTATTTCTTCAGTTTATTAGTTTTCACGCTGCTTTATCGTAGATTATTGAAGAAAACTTATTTTTGACAAAATGGCTACCGGTCAAAGTCAGATTTCGTGTTTTGAAATAAAAATTACCCAGTATTTGTCAGCAAAAGAAAAAGTTTTGAATGAAAATAAAAAATCTACGATCAAGCAGTGGGTTTTGTTATATTAAAGAAGCCGGCACAATATAGAGTAATTTGGTCAAGCTGTTCTCGAGTAATCGTGGTCACCGCTTTTAAAAACATGGTTTCGAGAAAAACGCGTTTAAAGTTTCAAGTTTAGCTTATACACCTATTGCGCAACTCAACAAAGAACTTGCTTACTCCCTTAATTTTTGTTAAATTGATTCCAAACTTTGAGAGGACATTTTCGAGATGATGTATTTTCATCAAATGTTAAATAAAAAAAATTCGTTTTTTTGAAAGTTATGACTGCGAGTAACCCCTTAAAGGAGTCTTTATATATATAGGGCAAATTTTCTCAAGTGTCCAGCTCCAAAAATAAAAGTTGTTGAATCGGACTAATATTTGCACAAACTTTAGTGCTTTGGGTAAGTACTTTAACTACCAAATATTATGCAATTTAATTTTAAATTGTAGAGGGAGCAGGGGGTTGAAGATTTGGGTAAAGTAAGAACATTGAGTTTTTCAAAAAATCGTAGCCGCTAAATAACGAAATGAAAAAAATTTTCACCTTTATGTTTTCGAAAGGTTTTTTCCTGCTCTTTCACATATTGAAAAAGTATTTTTTTAAAAATCGAAATTTAACCCTATTTTTTGAAAATTAAAAATTTTTTTGAATTTTTTTTTTTTCAAAATAAACCCTTTTTTTCTTTTTTTTTTTGTCATAAAAGAAAGCTCAAGTTGTGTACTTTAAACATACCAAAAGAATAAAATGACGTTTTTTGTTGTTTTCGAATTATTTATTAATTAATTAATAAAAATTTATAAAAATTGAAATAATTTACAAAAAAAATTAAGTTACGGCAATTCCGAATACACGACTTTGAAGCTTATTAAAATGCGCATCCAACGAGCCCTATATGAAGTATTTTGGATAATTTTATGATTTATAAATAAATATTCATAAAAAATTAATTAACAAATAAATATCATCCATAAAAATAAAGGTAGAGTGCTAAATTTTTTTTTAATAGGAAGGTTTTACAATCCTACATTCAATAATATCTAGCTAAAGTATTTCCAACCATTGAAAATGTAAATAAGATATTTTTACATCCACATTTTTATGCATGCGCGGCGTCGCGCTGCACAACTTCGTTAAAGCTACTTGTATAACCACCCAGCCTAATATTTATGTCATTTTTTGCAGAACAGTTATTATTCATTTTTTAACAATTAAATATTATATTTTTTCATAATAATTTGTATAATTTAATTTTATATACCTATATCGTTTTCAAAATTACAAAACTTTAAACCTTTTTATAATAGTAATTAAAATTTTTTGATCCTAACATTTAATATTATGTGCATCATTTTTAAAACTCGATTTAATTATTTATATAACCTACGTAATTTTCGCCATATTACAAAATACAAAAAATTCAGGTAACATATTTTACACAAAGTAAAAAATCACTGATTCATAGAAATGCAATAATTAAAGAAAATTAATGTTAAAAACTACTGAAATAAAAATATTAATGAGCAAAAGAAAACCTGAGCTCAAAAATAACATTTTTGAAAACAGACAACAAATAAATGTGTTTTGCTACACGGAAAGAAATATATTGGTTTTGTACCATTAGATTACTCTATAGTATATTTCTATTTGCGTTTGCTGACCTATAAAAGCAACAACATATAGTTTTGCAGTATTAGGTATCGCCATAGGAAATACCTATCACAGACTTACTTTTATAGTAAGAACATAATAGTCTAAACGCTAAGACGTTATAGGCCAAAAGCAAGAAACATCCAAAGAGTATAACAGGATTACACTGTTATTCCGGTGCAACGAGGTATTAAGCCGACGCCTACTTACCCTGTCCAATTTCATTTCAAATCATACACTGAAAGAACTTCCTTGCACCCGTCTACTAGGAATCAACCATTTTTCCTTGTTAGTTAAGGTGCCAGTTAGAGGCGGTTAGTTAAAATGACAAGAATAATTTGCACTTTCAGTAATTACACCGAGAAATCTTTGGGTCGTCTGCACACCAGTGGGTGAAAATTCATGGGACGACTGTGCGATCGAAATTCGGGAAGCCTGTCGTCCCACTCTGGGCGTCTGGTTGCACCGTACTGGTATAACAACAGCACCAAAGCACTGGGTCGTCTGTCCGCCCGTTTTGTGGGAGCTGAACATGCTTTGGTTAAAAAAAATTTTTTCATCCTACATGCACGAACTCGACTCGAAGTTGGGTCAAATCGGAACTCATTTCTCCTGAGCGGTCTAAAATAATTTCTTGTTGACGCTAGGGCCAACAAGAAATTCATTTTAGCCCACTCAGAAGAAATGAGCTCCTCTCGCACCTCCTTCTCGGCCTAACATGCGTCTTGTTCGTGCATTAGGAATGAAAAGCATCGTAAGCTGCACGGTTGAAATTTGCCATTGTTAACTTCCCGACTGAGCTTCGGCAACTGTCGGCTTTCGTCGGAATGAGAAATAAAATGCAAAATTCTGCATGCGGAATGAGGAACTTTTGAAAAACACTATGCCGCATGCGGAATGTGGAATTTTCACAAAAAAAATCCGCATGCGGAATTTTTAAATAACATTATTCCGCATGCGGAATGCGGAATGTTGAATTTTCACACATAAAATCCCGCATGCGGAATGCGGAGTTTCCGAAAAACAACATACCGCATGCGAAATGTGGAATTTTAAAAAAAAAATTTGCAAGCGGAATGCGGAACTTCTGAAAAAAAACTATTCCGCATTCAGAAAGCGTAATCTATACCAAAAAAAATTCCATATGCGGAATTTTTTAAGAACGCTATTCCGCATGCGAAATGTAAAATTTTCAAAAAAAATCCGCATACGGAATGACGAATTTTCAAATAACATTATTCCGCATGCGGAAAGTAGAATTTTCAATAAAGAATTCCGCATGTAGAATGCGGAATTTTCTGTAAGCAACATTCCGTATGCGGTATTCCCATAAAACGCAATACCGCTTGCGGGATATTCTTAAAACATAATTCCGCATTCGGAATTTTTATAGAATATAATTCCGCATGCGTAATTATCTGAAAAAAAAATCTGACATCGCGCTTCGCGCGCAGGGCTCGCTTCGCTCGCTAGTTTCAGCGCGCCTCGGGGCGCGCGTGGGTCGTCGTCGCGCTTCGCGCTCCGATCATTATCAATCTTCTCGTCAGGCTGCACGCTTCGACCATGTAATTCATGCTTGTCGTTATCGAAATTAAATACTCTCCCTACGACATGAACCAGTTTAATCTGGCCTGTTTAGCGCTATTCTAAATTGGGTTTTCACTTAAAATGTAAAACTTTTTTTGTCTTAAATTTCTACGCCTTTAAGGAATACATTCTCATCACGGCACTCGCGCTTCGCGCTCGATACTAATACTTTCCGGAATATTTGCGATTTACTGGAGAGAAATACAATTCCATGATTTAGTAAGACTAGTCTTCAAATCAATATAGTATTAAACTCAAATTTAGAATACAATTAAGAGCAATGTCTAACAAACAGAAATTGTACGTTATCACAATATGTCAAGTATTAATACTTTAAACACGCTTTTTTTCCTTAAATTATGACTATGTATTTTTTTTATTTTTAAAATAATATAGACACTTTATTTGCGTGCAGTATAATAAATTACAAAAGCACCCAAAAAAAGTGTCATAGACAAGACACTACACTAGTGTATTACTATGTAATTTTTCGCACTAATACACTGAAAAAAATGTTTAGTCATATCAACAAAAATTTGGTTGAACCAACCAAATTTTTGTTGCTATGACTAAAAATTTGGTTATATAGGATCCTATATAGGTATTGTCCTATAGGAATCCATGTGGATTCTCATAGGATCCTATGTGGACTCTCCTATAGGAATACATGTAGGATCTCATATAGGATCCTACATAGGCGTCCCAAAAAATGTTTGTACACCCCCCTAAATAGGATCCTACGTAGGTTCCCATATAGGATCCTATATAGGATCTTTTATGGTCGCCCAAAAAAAAATGATGTACACAGAATTAATTGTTTTTTTTTAACAACTTTATTCAAATATAGATTAAGCACCATTATAAGGACGAAAAATATTTACTGCGCAGGCGTAAGTATTGTAGAATACGTAAAAGACGACTGCGCATGAGGAAGGGGTACAAAAAAATTTGTTAGGGGTACCCATGTAGGATCTTATATGGGTTCCCATATAGGATCCTATATGGGAACCTACGTAGGATCATATGTAGGAGGGTGTACAAAAATTTTTTGGGACGCCTATGCAGGATCCTATATGAGATCCTACATGTATTCCTATAGAAGAGTCCACATAGGATCCTATATAGGACTTGTCCTATAGGCGACCTATAGAAATCCACATAGATTCCTATGAGAATCCACATCGATTCCTATAGGACAATACCTATATAGGATCCTATATAGGATCCTACGTGGATTCTCATAGGAATCCATATGGATTCTATATAGGATCCTATATAGGATTTTTCAGTAGGGTTAAGCTAACAAAATTTTTTTTGATATGACTAAACATTTGTTTCAGTGTACCTAATGTGGAGTTAGAATTGTCAGATTGGCTTAATTTGTTGAGTTTAGATCCAACAAGTGCTCAAGAACACGAATATAAGCAAAAATAGGAAAATGAAATCGCCGAGATAGTACACTGACGTACTAAGGAAAAACTTAGGGAAACGACATTTTGGTAGAACTGAGAAAATCAGGAAAAACTGTTAGCATTAAGTACCCGGATAAAAATTAAAAAATTGTTGAATTTAAATTCACATTGTGTATAAAATGATAATGTTCTATTTAATTATGAAATCAAAAGTTCATTGTTTAAACAAATTATATGAAAAAAATGGAAATGCGAGTTTTTCTAAATGCAAGCATGGCGTTTGCGTAGTTTTTATTTCGTATACAGCGCTCAACTTTGACCACGTTTTTGATACAAATAACACGCGAGTGACTTTGCCTAAGTTTTTTCTTCTGATCTTATACCCGAGCTCGAAGCCTTGTACGATTTTTGGACTAAGCAAAGCACTTTGCTTAAGTTTTTATCAAGTATTCTTTCATTTTCTGGAGTTTCTAAGATTTTAATAATAATTTTTTACAACAAACACGAAAAAAAAATTATCTCGTTAGCAGCGGAATATTCCTCTTCTATTATTACTCAATTTGTAAGAGAATTTTGCGAAAGCAAAAGGATTTTTGACACATAGCCACTCTTTTGTTTAACTTTAACCTAATTTAATAGTATAAAGAATTAAAAAATAATAAAAAATTCTGATACTTGAGATATATTCCGGAAATTATATACTCTAATTTTAAAACGGGTAAATTTTTTATGTAAAAAAATATCAAGTTTGTGACAAATTATGAATTTTACAATACTATGTGAAATTTGTAAATTTGACAGAAGAAGATAGAAGAGGAAAATCCTCTCAAATAGAAAGGGATAGTTTAGTGACCATATAGAAGAGGTCAAATTGCATCAAAATGAGAGGAATCCGTTACTATTAGAATTTTTTTTTGTAAATAATTTTAAAAAATAATTTAAACTATAACTATCACACTGCAAAATAGGTGTCTTAAATTGTTGAAAAATGTCTTAAAATAAAACATTTTTCGTGTCTTAGACACCAAAAATATCTTAATTTAAGACATTTTTGTCCAATTTAAGATACCATGTTTTTGCAGTGCACATACAGTTCTTTTTAACGAATCTATTGATACCAAAATGGAGACAATTCTTAATTTAGATAAAGATGCAGAAGGAAAAAATACATTGGAATAATTCAATTCGTTTATTTCCATTTAATGGAATCAAATTCGTGTTTTTGAACAAATTTTTAAGGTATTTTCAAAAAATTTTGCCAATCTAAAACTTTTGACTTCAAATTCGAATTCAGCACCCAAAATCAAAAAGAAATACACAATTGTAGTGTCTAAGCGAATTTTTTTTTTAAATTTGCTCTAATTCGTGTTAATCAACAGTTTTTAAGTTTAACCCACAAAATTTTGTCAATCTAAAACTTCTGACTTCAGATTTGGATTCAGCACCAAAAATCAGATAGAAATACACTAGTGTGTATTTCTATTGTTTGCCTGTCTCATTATTCCTTTTATGCCAAAAATGTCAATTTCAAATATTCATTACTTAAAATTTATTCTTAATATATTACTAATAACCACATAATATTACTTATTCACAAATGTTTTAAATTTAAAAGAACTTCAATTTACTCAAAGATTTAAATTTCAAAATATTAATAATGTTTCTGAAGGCTGAGAGGCGAATTTCAAATTTTCCATTAATCAAAATCGCACAAATTTAATACCTTCTCATTTAGGATGAGAATGTAAAAATGAATTGATTCAAAATTTTCAAAAATTTTTCGAAAAGTCAATATTTTTTGATGCAGTTTTA
Organism: Ganaspis brasiliensis; assembly: GCA_037103525.1. Lineage (NCBI taxonomy): Eukaryota > Metazoa > Arthropoda > Insecta > Hymenoptera > Figitidae > Ganaspis > Ganaspis brasiliensis. The sequence continues at coordinate 1,579,189 of JAZKLR010000232.1, forward strand.
TTAGGTGTGCTCAATGAAAGTAAATAGGAAGAAAAAACCGGGAGTTTATTAACTTTTTTAAAAAATAATAGTGTTTCTGTATATGATTTTCCCATATTATGTTCTATTTTTTGCATATATAACGTGTATTTTGTGGATTTTAAAGGTTTATAGCAGTTAAATAGTTAGTTTCTTGTTAATTTCTACTTGAGTTTAGTAAGATGAGAATGCGTCAACAGTCTGCTGACCGATTTTCACTTCCCCCCTACCCCTCTTCTCCTCAAACAAGACTTTTATACAATTGTAAAACTTAAAAAATTCATATCTTTTTGGGTTTGCATTATATCAAAAACATTTATTAACGAAATTTGTTTGTTTTTACTTGTACTTTAAGAAAAAAAATTGAGAAAAATTTTTTTTTAAATTTTTTTTTTTTTGAAGTTTGAAAATGTTCTATTTTTGACATTTTTAGTCCAAAATAGCTGGCTAACGAACTCGATCTGTATTTTGGGTCACTTAAAACGCATACCAAATTTCAAATTGATAGATGAATTTTTACTCAAGTTAATGGAATTCAAAATTTTTTACACAGACAGACAGACAGACAGACAGACACTTTCGTAAAAACTATTTTTTCGGAATCAGGAGGTCTTAAAACGTCGAGCAATGTAGGTTTTAGCAAAAGTTCAAAATCGCACAAATTTAATACCTTCTCATTTAGGATGAGGATGTAAAAATGAATTTATTCAAAATTTCCAAAAATTTTTAGAAAAGTCAATATTTTTTGATGCAGTTTTATTAGGTGTGCTCAATGAAAGTAAATAAGAAGAAAAAACCGGGAGTTTATTAACTTTTTTAAAAAATAATAGTGTTTCTGTATATGATTTTTCCATATTATGTTATATTTTTTGCATATATAACGTGTATTTTGTGGATTTTAAAGGTTTATAGCAGTTAAATAGTTAGTTTCTTGTTAATTTCTACTGGAGTTTAGTAAGATGAAAATGCGTCAACAGTCTGCTGACCAATTTTCACATTCCCCCTTCCCCTCTACTCATCAATCAAGACTTTTAGACAATTGTAAAACTTAAAAAATTCATATCTTTTTGGGTTTGAATTATATCAAAAACATTTATTAACGAAATTTGCTTGTTTTTACTTGTACTTTAAGAAAAAAAATTGAGAAAATTTTTTTTTTAATTTTTTTTTTTTTTGAAAGTTGAAAATGTTCTATTTTTGACATTTTTAGTCCAAAATAGCTGGCTGACGAACTCGATCTGTATTTTTGGTCACTTAAAACGCATACCAAATTTCAAATTGATAGATGAATTTTTACTCAAGTTAATGGATTTCAAAATTTTTTACACAGACTGACAGACAGACAGACAGACAGACAGACACTTTCGTAAAAACTATTTTTTCGGAATCAGGAGGTCTTAAAACGTTGAGCAATGTAGGTTTTAGCAAAAGTTCAAAATCGCACAAATTTAATTCCTTCTCATTTAGGATGAGAATGTAAAAGTGAATTTATTCAAAATTTCCAAAAATTTTTAGAAAAGTCAATATTTTTTGATGCAGTTTTATTAGGTGTGATCAATGAAAGTAAATAGGAAGAAAAAACCGAAAGTTTATTAACTTTTTTAAAAAATAATAGTGTTTCTGTATATGATTTTCCCATATTATGTTATATTTTTTGCATATATAACGTGTATTTTGTGGATTTTAAAGGTTTATAGCAGATAAATAGTTAGTTTCTTGTTAATTTCTACTGGAGTTTAGTAAGATGAAAATGCGTCAACAGTCTGCTGACCGATTTTCACTTTCCCCCTTCCCCTCTACTCCTCAATCAAGACTTTTAGACAATTGTAAAACTTAAAAAATTCATATCTTTTTGGGTTTGGATTATATCAAAAACATTTATTAACGAAATTTGTTTGTTTTTACCTGTACTTTAAGAAAAAAAATTGAGAAAATTTTTTTTTTAATTTTTTTTTTTTTTTGAAAGTTGAAAATGTTCTATTTTTGACATTTTTAGTCCAAAATACCTGGCTAACGAACTCGATCTGTATTTTTAGTCACTTAAAACGCATACCAAATTTCAAATTGATAGATGAATTTCTACTCAAGTTAATGGATTTCAAAATTTTTTACACAGACTGACAGACAGACAGACAGACACTTTCGTAAAAACTATTTTTTCGGAATCAGGAGGTCTTAAAACGTCGAGCAATGTAGGTTTTAGCAAAAGTTTAAAATCGCACAAATTTAATTCCTTCTCATTTAGGATGAGAATGTAAAAATGAATTTATTCAAAATTTCCAAAAATTTTTAGAAAAGTCAATATTTTTTAATGCAGTTTTATTAGGTGTGCTCATTGAAAGTAAATAAGAAGAAAAAAGCGGGAGTTTATTAACTTTTTTAAAAAATAATAGTGTTTCTGTATATGATTTTCCCATATTATGTTATATTTTTTGCATATATAACGTGTATTTTGTGGATTTTAAAGGTTTATAGCAGTTAAATAGTTAGTTTCTTGTTAATTTCTACTTGAGTTTAGTAAGATGAGAATGCGTCAACAGTCTGCTGACCGATTTTCACTTTCCACCTTCCCCTCTACTCCTCAATTGTCACGTCGGAAAGACGATAACCTTATACTTTATGTTAAATTTTAATATTTATTTAAGCCTACGAAATTAATCGCAATAGCTCGGGAAATCGTATTTTATTAAATCTTCTAATGTTTTCTGCTATTAATAACACTCTATATGTCAGGGGAACCCTGCATAAAAAAAAGTATTTTACAAAAAAAACAACCTAAAGGACCAACTCTAGCCAACCAGAACCTAATCGGTACCAGAGTTGGGAAACTAAACCTGAAAGAAACGGATTAATTGAAAAGAGGAAAAGAAAAGACAGAGTTTAACTGTATACTGAATGAATTTATTGTCTTACTTTTATTTTGTTTTTGTAGAATTTAACAAGAAGAAGATTCAGGAAATGGCAGCAGGGCAGCAAGGCAGCAAGTCAGCAAGTCAGATCCTGATTGATGACGAATGTTTTGATTCCCTTTTTATTTTGTTAAAGTCCTTTTTTTTTCTTCTATTTTTATTCAATGTCCGTATCACTTTTATTTAAGGTCCTTATAACACTTTCAGTAACTTCCGTTAGAATAGATCACAAAATTTTTAATAATGTAATGCGTAACTGCGTAACCGTGGTTGGCTCCGTAAAATATTCGGTAAACTTTTAGTTCAAAAACTTTGGTAAAAATATGCGGTAACTTTTAGTCTAGAAACTCTTGTAGAAAAATGCGATATGCATAATGCGTAAAACTTCTTGTAAACTTTTGAAGAAAGAAAATGCGGTGACTTCTACAGGGTGCGTCGATATTTATGTTCTTCTTCCCACTATTTTCGTAAGTCGAAGAAAGTGGAAGAAAGTGGAAGAAAATTGGAAATTGCCAATGAAAAGGGCCTAAAGTGGATTTGGCGAAAGGGAAGTGGAAGAAAGTCCATCCCTACAGGCGGAAGAAAGTGCGGGGGAGTTCGAAGAGAGTGAGAGAACGATAGGAAGAGAGAGAAAGAGCGATGATGGGGGTGGCGGCAAGTGGGACTTGTCGCTGCGTGGGGGTGTGAGTCCCGTTAATGATGGCGTACAATGCATTAGGGAAGTTAAGGGATCGTCCATTTTCCTAGCGCTGATTTGCTCCTTGGAAAACTGTCTTGCAAGAAAGTGGGTGGAGAAAATCCGCCCAAAACTGTGTTGTCCCGATGCGTGCTGCCCTCATTGCCACTTTCCGGAATCTCTGTTACAATGTTTTTAAAAGTTTTACATAATATTAAGAATAAAATGACATTGAAATTACAAACAATAATAGGAATAAGACATACTTTTACAACACAAATGGTTATTAACTAATTTAATTAACAATTTTAGTATTAGATTTCAAATTCTTCTTAAATTTTATTTATTTCACTTATTTTTGTAAAAAGGATAATGCAGATTAATTATTCAAATAATTTGCTTATTAAATATTTATTTTTAGGTTATGTTGCGACAAATAATTGAATTACATGTATAATTCATAATTGCCATGTATTTGTTTAATAATTCATTTTGGAATGTGTAATTTCTTTAATAATTTAACATTATTAACAATAATTTTAATAAATTTCAACTTCTGGTTAAATTACGTAAAATTACGTAATTGCGTAATTGTATGTTCTGTATTTTAGAACCTGGTATCAATATTTAACCATTTTATAGAGAATACGTTTAATTCTTTATGTTATTTGATTTAACAACATTTTGATTTATTTGTTATTTATTAATTTTCAACTTTTTGGTTATGTTTTAAATAATTTTATGATTAAATATTGATTTTTGAATATTTAAACCAAAAATTGAATTATTATTGATTAAGAAGTTCTCATTCGTATTTACTATTATTATTTTATGTATTTCTACCATATTTGAGGTTATGTTATTAAAATATTTATTGTTTTCCAAAATTTTACTTTATGGATTCCAAAATGACTTATAACTAATATTTTTGAGATTAACGTTAATGTTTAATTATTCCACATAATCCTTTTTAATTAATTTTTCATCCTTTTCATTCCTAACCTCAAAATTTCATAAAATATAATTAATATTAACCATACGTAGAAGTAATAATTGTAATTACACTTACGGTAATTCGTATGAGTTCCTAAATCGTAATAACACACACACAAGATAGAATATACGTATATTCAACCCGTTATAGGTTAGGTTGAATGTTCGTAGTTAATAATACAAAATTAGAATAATTGAAATTTGCGATAAGTGATTAAGTGATACAGTTAATTCTAATCATATTCAAATGAGTTAATCCAAATAAGAGGTTAAATTTTATAAGTAAATAATATAACCTCTATTTTTAGGTTATTAACAATTTAGGAAGTTAAGATTTGTTATTTTAACCAACCTATTTTGATTAATTCATTTATAATTTCTACTTGTATCTAAAATCCAACTAAACATGCGAATTCTATTTTCCCTATTGTTATTAATAACATTCACCATTATTTACAGTAATTTACCATTATTTACCGATTTCATGCAATTTCTAAGACATTTGAAATCATGAATTTACATATTTACTGAATGATCTAGAATACAAGTATTCTAGATATAATCTTCTATTGTATTGCCTGATTTATTATAATGAGGTTTTAAAAGGGGTCATTAACTATACATTAAGGTTGCTAACTAGTGTCTGAAATATGCAGGTCTATTCAAGTATACAAATTCTGTGATTCGGGGCAGGTGCGAAATTCTATTATGCTCAAAGATAATCTTTCGACTCAGTTTCTATGGTTTACAAGTTAGGTACTTGTGAATCTGTATAATCCTAATAAACGATTTAGTTTTGAAATCACATCTACTGTTTAATTATTTTATGGTTATTTTCTGAGTTTCAGAAAATAAATTCCAAATAGGGTGTGTAAAAATTCATAGAAATGAGAGACACAAAGACCATTTTCAAGGGGGTCTTTTAGGAAGGGCGGAAATGTTTATTGCAACCAAATGTTGCATTTAGTTATCTACTTTTCGAGAGGAGACAATTTCTGAAACACATTGATTGTCGCAGCATGAAATAGTTATCGAGTCTAGCCTTTTAAATTCCCAATACAACTTTTTAGGGTACGACTGATTTTACGGTTTTATAAGGCTAAGTCCGAGTTCTTTTCCGTTGAAGGACCAAGCTCTCTTTCCCAGGCCCGTGAAGTGGTTGCACATGTTGCATTGCCTTGAGATTTGCTTCTTAGTGAAATTTATGTTTTACATATTTTAAACGAGTTTCCCAGAAAATATCTTTTAGGGTGAGAGGTTATTTTTTATTTCGGTGCTTGTGTGAAAGTCGGTTTCGACTTGAAAACGAGTAGAATATTTTAAGTTGGAGTTTTTTTTTAAATGACCCAGAGTTCGGGTCTAGGAAAATATCAGGAAAGAATACTTCCTTACATTTTCTGGACTCCTGATATTTCTAAGTTTTAGAAGTTACTGAATTTAGTTAAATAAACAATATATATATATATTTAAAAAAGCGGCATAAAAATTACCATGACGTTACACAATCAAGACTTTTAGACAATTGTAAAAGTTAAAAAATTCATATCTTTTTGAATTTGCATTATATCAAAAACATTTATTAACGAAATTTGTTTATTTTTACTTGTACATTAAGAAAAAAAATTCAGAAAAATTTTTTTTTAAATTTTTTTTTTTTTTTGAAGTTTGAAAATGTTCTATTTTTGACATTTTTGGTCCAAAATAGCTGGCTAACGAACTCGATCTGTATTTTTGGTCACTTAAAACGCATACCAAATTTCAAATTAATAGATGAATTTTTACTCAAGTCAATGGATTTCAAAATTTTTTACACAGACAGACAGACAGACAGACACTTTCGTAAAAACTATTTTGTCGGAATCAGGAGGTCTTAAAACGTCGAGCAATGTAGGTGTTAGCAAAAGTTTAAAATCGCACATATTTAATACCTTCTCATTTAGGATAAGAATGTAAAAATGAATTTATTCAAAATTTGCAAAAATTTCTAGAAAAGTCAATATTTTTTGATGCAGTTTTATTAGGTGTAATCAGTGAAAGTAAATAGGAAGAAAAAACCGGGAGTTTATTAATTTTTTTGAAAAATAATAGTGTTTCTGTATATGATTTTTCCATATTATGTTCTATTTTTTGCATATATAACGTGTATTTTTTGGATTTTAAACGTTTATAGCAGTTAAATAGTAAGCTTCTTGTTAATTTCTACTTGAGTTTAGTAAGATGAGAATGCGTCAACAGTCTGCTGACCGATTTTCACTTCCCCCCTCCCCCTCTTCTCCTCAAACAAGACTTTTATACAATTGTAAAACTTAAAAAATTCATATCTTTTTGGGTTTGCATTATATCAAAAACATTTATTTAGGAAATTTGTTTGTTTTTACTTGTACTTTAAGAAAAAAAATTGAGAAAATTTTTTTTTATATTATTTTTTTTTTTTTGAAGTTTGAAAATGTTCTATTTTTAACATTTTTGGTCCAAAATAGCTGGCTAACGAACTCGATCTGTATTTTTGGTCACTTAAAACGCATACCAAATTTTAAATTGATATTCATTTAGGATGAGAATGTAAAAATGAATTTATTCAAAATTTCCAAAAATTTTTAGAAAAGTCAATATTTTTTGATGCAGTTTTATTAGGTGTAATCAGTGAAAGTAAATAGGAAGAAAAAACCGGGAGTTTATTAATTTTTTTGAAAAATAATAGTGTTTTTGTATATGATTTTCCCATATTATGTTCTATTTTTTGCATATATAACGTGTATTTTGTGGATTTTAAAGGTTTATAGCAGTTAAATAGTTAGTTTCTTGTTAATTTCTACTTGCGTTTAGTAAGATGAGAATGCGTCAACAGTCTGCTGACCGATTTTCACTTCCCCCCTCCCCCTCTTCTCCTCAAACAAGACATTTATACAATTGTAAAACTTTAAAACTTCATATCTTTTTGGGTTTGCATTAAATCAAAAACATTTATTAACAAAATTTGTTTGTTTTTACTTGTACATTAAGAAAACCAATTGAGAAAATTTTTTTATTAATTTTTTTTTTTTTTGAAGTTTGAAAATGTTCTATTTTTGACATTTTTAGTCCAAAATAGCTGGCTAACGAACTCGATCTGTATTTTTGGTCACTTAAAACGCATACCAAATTTTAAATTGATAGATGAATTTTTACTCAAGTTAATGGAATTCAAAATTTTTTACACAGACAGAAAGACAGACAGACACTTTCGTAAAAACTATTTTTTCGGAATCAAGAGGTCTTAAAACGTCGAGCAATGTAGGTTTTAGCAAAAGTTCAGAATCGCAAAAATTTAATACCTTCTCATTTAGGATGAGAATGTAAAAATGAATTTATTCAAAATTTCCCAAAAATTTTTAGAAAAGTCAATATTTTTTTATGCAGTTTTATTAGGTGTGATCAGTAAAAGTGAATAGGAAGAAAAAACCGGGAGTTTATTAATTTTTTTGAAAAATAATAGTGTTTCTGTATATGATTTTCCCATATTATGTTCTATTTTTTGCATATATAACGTGTATTTTTTGGATTTTAAAGGTTTATAGCAGTCAAATAGTTAGTTTTTTGTTAATTTCTACTTCAGTTTAGTAAGATGAGAATGCGTCAACAGTCTGCTGACCGATTTTTACTTCCCCCCTCCCCCTCTTCTCCTCAAACAAGACTTTTATACAATTGTAAAACTTAAAAAATTCATATCTTTTTGGGTTTGCATTATATCAAAAACATTTATTAACGAAATTTGTTTGTTTTTACTTGTACTTTAAGAAAAAAAATTGAGAAAAATTTTTTTTAAAATTTTTTTTTTTTTTTGAAGTTTGAAAATGTTCTATTTTTACCATTTTTGGTCCAAAATAGCTCGCTAACGAACTCAATCTGTATTTTTGGTCACTTAAAACGCATACCAAATTTCAAATTGATAGATGAATTTTTATTCAAGTTAATGGAATTCAAAATTTTTTACACAGACAGAAAGACAGACAGACACTTTCGTAAAAACTATTTTTTCGGAATCAGGAGGTCTTAAAACGTCGAGCAATGTAGGTTTTAGCAAAAGTTCAAAATCGCACAAATTTAATACCTTGTCATTTAGGATGAGAATGTAAAAATGAATTTATTCAAAATTTCCAAAATTTTTTCGAAAAGTCAATATTTTTTGATGCAGTTTTATTAGGTGTGATCAGTGAAAGTAAATAGGAAAAAAAAAACCGGGAATTTATTAATTTTTTTGAAAAATAATAGTGTTTCTGTATATGATTTTCCCATATTATGTTCTATTTGTTGCATATATAACGTGTATTTTTTGGATTTTAAAGGTTTATAGCAGTTAAATATTTAATTTCTTGTTAATTTTTACTTGAGTATAGTAAGATGAGAATGCGTCAACAGTCTGCTGACCGATTTTCATTTCCACCCTCCCCCTCTTCTCCTCAAACAAGACTTTTATACAATTGTAAAACTTAAAAAATTCATATCTTTTTGGGTTTGCATTATATCAAAAACATTTATAAACGAAATTTGTTTGTTTTTACTTGTACTTTAAGAAAAAAAATTGAGAAAATTTTTTTTTAAAATTATTTTTTATTTTTGAAGTTTGAAAATGTTCTATATTTAACATTTTTGGTCCAAAATAGCTGGCTAACGAACTCGATCTGTATTTTGGGTCACTTAAAACGCATACCAAATTTCAAATTGATAGATGAATTTTTACTCAAGTTAATGGAATTCAAAATTTTTTACACAGACAGACAGACAGACAGACACTTTCGTAAAAACTATTTTTTCGGAATCAGGAGGTCTTAAAACGTCGAGCAATGTAGGTTTTAGCAAAAGTTCAAAATCGCACAAATTTAATACCTTCTCATTTAGGATGAGAATGTAAAAATGAATTTATTCAAAATTTCCAAAAATTTTTAGAAAAGTCAATATTTTTTGATGCAGTTTTATTAGGTGTAATCAGTGAAAGTAAATAGGAAGAAAAAACCGGGAGTTTATTAATTTTTTTGAAAAATAATAGTGTTTCTGTATATGATTTTCCCATATTATGTTCTTTTTTTTGCATATATAACGTGTATTTTTTGGATTTTAAAGGTTTATAGCAGGTAAATAGTTAGTTTCTCGTTAATTTCTACTTGAGTTTAGTAAGATGAGAATTCGTCAACAGTCTGCTGACCGATTTTCACTTCCCCCCTCCCCCTCTTCTCCTCAAACAAGACTTTTATACAATTGTAAAACTTAAAAAATTCATATCTTTTTGGGTTTGCATTATATAAAAACATTTTTTAACGAAATTTGTTTGTTTTTACTTGTACTTAAAAAAAAAAATTGAGAAAAATTATTTTTTAAATTATTTTTTTTTTTTCAAGTTTGAAAATGTTCTATTTTTAACATTTTTGGTCCAAAATAGCTGGCTAACGAACTCGATCTGTATTTTTGGTCACTTAAAACGCATACCAAATTTTAAATTGATAGATGAATTTTTACTCAAGTTAATGGAATTCAAAATTTTTTACACAGACAGAAAGACAGACAGACACTTTCGTAAAAACTATTTTTTCGGAATCAAGAGGTCTTAAAACGTCGAGCAATGTAGGTTTTAGCAAAAGTTCAGAATCGCAAAAATTTAATACCTTCTCATTTAGGATGAGAATGTAAAAATGAATTTATTCAAAATTTCCCAAAAATTTTTAGAAAAGTCAATATTTTTTTATGCAGTTTTATTAGGTGTGATCAGTGAAAGTAAATAGGAAGAAAAAACCGGGAGTTTATTAATTTTTTTGAAAAATAATAGTGTTTCTGTATATGATTTTTCCATATTATGTTCTATTTTTTGCATATATAACGTGTATTTTTTGGATTTTAAACGTTTATAGCAGTTAAATAGTAAGCTTCTTGTTAATTTCTACTTGAGTTTAGTAAGATGAGAATGCGTCAACAGTCTGCTGACCGATTTTCACTTCCCCTCTCTCCCCCTCTTCTCCTCAAACAAGACTTTTATACAATTGTAAAACTTAAAAAATTCATATCTTTTTGGGTTTGCATTATATCAAAAACATTTATTTAGGAAATTTGTTTGTTTTTACTTGTACTTTAAGAAAAAAAATTGAGAAAATTTTTTTTTATATTATTTTTTTTTTTTGAAGTTTGAAAATGTTCTATTTTTAACATTTTTGGTCCAAAATAGCTGGCTAACGAACTCGATCTGTATTTTTGGTCACTTAAAACGCATACCAAATTTTAAATTGATATTCATTTAGGATGAGAATGTAAAAATGAATTTATTCAAAATTTCCAAAAATTTTTAGAAAAGTCAATATTTTTTGATGCAGTTTTATTAGGTGTAATCAGTGAAAGTAAATAGGAAGAAAAAACCGGGAGTTTATTAATTTTTTTGAAAAATAATAGTGTTTCTGTATATGATTTTCCCATATTATGTTCTTTTTTTTGCATATATAACGTGTATTTTTTGGATTTTAAAGGTTTATAGCAGGTAAATAGTTAGTTTCTCGTTAATTTCTACTTGAGTTTAGTAAGATGAGAATTCGTCAACAGTCTGCTGACCGATTTTCACTTCCCCCCTCCCCCTCTTCTCCTCCAACAAGACTTTTATACAATTGTAAAACTTAAAAAATTCATATCTTTTTGGGTTTGCATTATATCAAAAACATTTATAAACGAAATTTGTTTGTTTTTACTTGTACTTTAAGAAAAAAAATTGAGAAAATTTTTTTTTAAAATTATTTTTTATTTTTGAAGTTTGAAAATGTTCTATATTTAACATTTTTGGTCCAAAATAGCTGGCTAACGAACATGATCTGTATTTTGGGTCACTTAAAACGCATACCAAATTTCAAATTGATAGATGAATTTTTACTCAAGTTAATGGAATTCAAAATTTTTTACACAGACAGAAAGACAGACAGACACTTTCGTAAAAACTATTTTTTCGGAATCAGGAGGTCTTAAAACGTCGAGCAATGTAGGTATTAGCAAAAGTTTAAAATCGCACAAATTTAATACCTTCTCATTTAGGATGAGAATGTAAAAATGAATTTATTCAAAATTTCCAAAAATTTTTAGAAAAGTCAATATTTTTTGATGCAGTTTTATTAGGTGTGATCAGTGAAAGTAAATAGGAAGAAAAAACCGGGAGTTTATTAATTTTTTTGAAAAATAATAGTGTTTCTGTATATGATTTTCCCATATTATGTTCTATTTTTTGCATATATAACGTGTATTTTTTGGATTTTAAAGGTTTATAGCAGTTACATAGTTAGTTTCTTGTTAATTTTTACTTGAGTTTAGTAAGATGAGAATGCGTCAACAGTCTGCTGACCGATTTTCACTTCCCCCCTCCCCCTCTTCTCCTCAAACAAGAGTTTTATACAATTGTAAAACTTAAAAAATTCATATCTTTTTGGGTTTGCATTATATCAAAAACATTTATAAAAGAAATTTGTTTGTTTTTACTTGTACTTTAAGAAAAATAACTGAGAAAATTTTTTTTTTAATTTTTTTTTTTTTTGAAGTTTGAAAATGTTCAATTTTTGTCATTTTTAGTCCAAAATATCTGGCTAACGAACTCGATCTGTATTTTTGGTCACTTAAAACGCATACCAAATTTCAAATTGATAGATGAATTTTTACTCAAGTAAATGGATTTCAAAATTTTTTACACAGACAGACAGACAGACAGACACTTTCGTAAAAACTATTTTTTCGGAATCAGGAGGTCTTAAAACGTCGAGCAATGTAGGTTTTAGCAAAAGTTTAAAATCGCACAAATTTAATACCTTCTCATTTAGGATGAGAATGTAAAAATGAATTTATTCAAAATTTCCAAAAATTTTTAGAAAAGTCAATATTTTTTGATGCAGTTTTATTAGGTGTAATCAGTGAAAGTAAATAGGAAGAAAAAACCGGGAGTTTATTAATTTTTTTGAAAAATAATAGTGTTTCTGTATATGATTTTTCCATATTATGTTCTATTTTTTGCATATATAACGTGTATTTTTTGGATTTTAAACGTTTATAGCAGTTAAATAGTAAGCTTCTTGTTAATTTCTACTTGAGTTTAGTAAGATGAGAATGCGTCAACAGTCTGCTGACCGATTTTCACTTCCCCCCTCCCCCTCTTCTCCTCAAACAAGACTTTTATACAATTGTAAAACTTAAAAAATTCATATCTTTTTGGGTTTGCATTATATCAAAAACATTTATTAACGAAATTTGTTTGTTTTTACTTGTACTTTAAGAAAAAAAATTGAGAAAAATTTTTTTTATATTATTTTTTTTTTTTTTAAGGTTTGAAAATGTTCTATTTTTAACATTTTTGGTCCAAAATAGCTGGCTAACGAACTCGATCTGTATTTTTGGTCACTTAAAACGCATACCAAATTTCAAATTGATAGATGAATTTTTACTCAAGTTAATGGAATTCAAAATTTTTTACACAGACAGAAAGACAGACAGACACTTTCGTAAAAACTATTTTTTCGGAATCAGGAGGTCTTAAAACGTCGAGCAATGTAGGTATTAGCAAAAGTTTAAAATCGCACAAATTTAATACCTTCTCATTTAGGATGAGAATGTAAAAATGAATTTATTCAAAATTTCCAAAAATTTTTAGAAAAGTCAATATTTTTTGATGCAGTTTTATTAGGTGTGATCAGTGAAAGTAAATAGGAAGAAAAAACCGGGAGTTTATTAATTTTTTTGAAAAATAATAGTGTTTCTGTATATGATTTTCCCATATTATGTTCTATTTTTTGCATATATAACGTGTATTTTTTGGATTTTAAAGGTTTATAGCAGTTACATAGTTAGTTTCTTGTTAATTTTTACTTGAGTTTAGTAAGATGAGAATGCGTCAACAGTCTGCTGACCGATTTTCACTTCCCCCCTCCCCCTCTTCTCCTCAAACAAGAGTTTTATACAATTGTAAAACTTAAAAAATTCATATCTTTTTGGGTTTGCATTATATCAAAAACATTTATAAAAGAAATTTGTTTGTTTTTACTTGTACTTTAAGAAAAATAACTGAGAAAATTTTTTTTTTAATTTTTTTTTTTTTTGAAGTTTGAAAATGTTCTATTTTTGTCATTTTTAGTCCAAAATAGCTGGCTAACGAACTCGATCTGTATTTTTGGTCACTTAAAACGCATACCAAATTTCAAATTGATAGATGAATTTTTACTCAAGTAAATGGATTTCAAAATTTTTTACACAGACAGACAGACAGACAGACACTTTCGTAAAAACTATTTTTTCGGAATCAGGAGGTCTTAAAACGTCGAGCAATGTAGGTTTTAGCAAAAGTTCAAAATCGCACAAATTTAATACCTTCTCATTTAGGATGAGAATGTAAAAATGAATTTATTCAAAATTTCCAAAAATTTTTAGAAAAGTCAATATTTTTTGATGCAGTTTTATTAGGTGTGATCAATGAAAGTAAATAGGAAGAAAAAACCGGAAGTTTATTAATTTTTTTGAAAAATAATAGTGTTTCTGTATATGATTTTGCCATATTATGTTATGTTTTTTGCATATATAACGTGTATTTTGTGGATTTTATAGGTTTATAGCAGTTAAATGGTGAGTTTCTTGTTAATTTCTACTTGAGTTTAGTAAGATGAGAATGCGACAACAGTCTGCTGACCGATTTTTACTTCCCCCCTCCCTCTCTTCTCCTCAAACAAGACTTTTATACAATTGTAAAACTTAAAAAATTCATATCTTTTTGGGTTTGCATTATATTAAAAACATTTATTAACGAAATTTGTTTGTTTTTACTTGTACTTTAAAAAAAAAACTGAGAAAATTTTTTTCTAAATTTTTTTTTTTTTTTGAAGTTTGAAAATGTTCTATTTTTGACATTTTTGTCCAAAATAGCTGGCTAACGAACTCGATCTGTATTTTTAGTCACTTAAAACGCATACCAATTTCAAATTGATAGATGAATTTTACTCAAGTTAATGGATTTCAAAATTTTTTACACAGACAGACAGACAGACAGACACTTTCGTAAAATATATTTTTTCGGAATCAGAAGGTCTTAAAACGTCGAGCAATGTAGGTTTTAGCAAAAGTTCAAAATCGCACAAATTTAATACCTTATAATTTAGGATGAGAATGTAAAAATAATTTTATTCAAAATTTCCAAAAATTTTTCGAAAAGTCAATATTTTTTGATGCAGTTTTATTAGGTGTGATCAGTGAAAGTAAATAGGAAGAAAACACCGGGAGTTTATTAATTTTTTTGAAAAATAATAGTGTTTCTGTATATGATTTTCCCATATTATGTTCTATTTTTTGCATATATAACGTGTATTTTTTGGATTTTAAAGGTTTATAGCAGTTAAATAGTTAGTTTCTTGTTAATTTCTACTTGAGATTAGTAAGATGAGAATGCGACAAAAATCTGCTCACCGATTTTTACTTCCCCCCTCCCCCTCTTCTCCTCAAACAAGACTTTTATAGAATTGTAAAACCTAAAAAATTCATATCTTTTTGGGTTTGCATTATATAAAAACATTTTTTAACGAAATTTGTTTGTTTTTACTTGTACTTAAAAAATTGAGAAAAATTTTTTTTAAAATTATTTTTTTTTTTCAAGTTTGAAAATGTTCTATTTTTAACATTTTTGGTCCAAAATAGCTGGCTAACGAACTGGATCTGTATTTTTGGTCACTTAAAACGCATACCAAATTTCAAATTGATAGATGAATTTTTACTCAAGTTAATGGAATTCAAAATTTTTTACACAGACAGACAGACAGACAGACACTTTCGTAAAAACTATTTTTTCGGAATCAGGAGGTCTTAAAACGTCGAGCAATGTAGGTTTTAGCAAAAGTTCAAAATCGCACAAATTTAATACCTTCTCATTTAGGATGAGAATGTAAAAATGAATTTATTCAAAATTTCCAAAAATTTTTAGAAAAGTCAAAATTTTTTGATGCAGTTTTATTAGGTGTGATCAATGAAAGTAAATAGGAAGAAAAAACCGGAAGTTTATTAATTTTTTTGAAAAATAATAGTGTTTCTGTATATGATTTTCCCATATTATGTTATGTTTTTTGCATAGATAACGTGTATTTTGTGGATTTTATAGGTTTATAGCAGTTAAATGGTGAGTTTCTTGTTAATTTCTACTTGAGTTTAGTAAGATGAGAATGCGACAACAGTCTGCTGACCGATTTTTACTTCCCCCCTCCCCCTCTTCTCCTCAAACAAGACTTTTATACAATTGTAAAACTTAAAAAATTCATATCTTTTTGGGTTTGCATTATATTAAAAACATTTATAAACGAAATTTGTTTGTTTTTACTTGTACTTTAAGAAAAAAAACTGAGAAAATTTTTTTCTAAATTTTTTTTTTTTTTGAAGTTTGAAAATGTTCTATTTTTGACATTTTTAGTCCAAAATAGCTGGCTAACGAACTCGATCTGTATTTTTAGTCACTTAAAACGCATACCACTTTCAAATTGATAGATGAATTTTACTCAAGTTAATGGATTTCAAAATTTTTTACACAGACAGACAGACAGACAGACACTTTCGTAAAAACTATTTTTTCGGAATCAGGAGGTCTTAAAACGTCGAGCAATGTAGGTTTTAGCAAAAGTTTAAAATCGCACAAATTTAATACCTTCTCATTTAGGATGAGAATGTAAAAATGAATTTATTCAAAATTTCCAAAAATTTTTCGAAAAGTCAATATTTTTTGATGCAGTTTTATTAGGTGTGATTAGTGAAAGTAAATAGGAAGAAAACACCGGGAGTTTATTAATTTTTTTGAAAAATAATAGTGTTTCTGTATATGATTTTCCCATATTATGTTCTATTTTTTGCATATATAACGTGTATTTTTTGGATTTTAAAGGTTTATAGCAGTTAAATAGTTAGTTTCTTGTTAATTTCTACTTGAGATTAGTAAGATGAGAATGCGACAAAAATCTGCTCACCGATTTTTACTTCCCCCCTCCCCCTCTTCTCCTCAAACAAGACTTTTATAGAATTGTAAAACTTAAAAAATTCATATCTTTTTGGGTTTGCATTATATAAAAACATTTTTTAACGAAATTTGTTTGTTTTTACTTGTACTTAAAAAAAAAAAATTGAGAAAAATTTTTTTTAAAATTATTTTTTTTTTTTCAAGTTTGAAAATGTTCTATTTTTAACATTTTTGGTCCAAAATAGCTGGCTAACGAACTCGATCTGTATTTTTGGTCACTTAAAACGCATACCAAATTTCAAATTGATAGATGAATTTTTACTCCAGTTAATGGAATTCAAAATTTTTTACACAGACAGACAGACAGACAGACACTTTCGTAAAAACTATTTTTTCGGAATCAGGAGGTCTTAAAACGTCGAGCAATGTAGGTTTTAGCAAAAGTTCAAAATTGCACAAATTTAATACCTTCTCATTTAGGATGAGAATGTAAATTTTAATTTATTCAAAATTTCCAAAAATTTTTAGAAAAGTCAAAATTTTTTGATGCAGTTTTATTAGGTGTGATCAATGAAAGTAAATAGGAAGAAAAAACCGGAAGTTTATTAATTTTTTTGAAAAATAATAGTGTTTCTGTATATGATTTTCCCATATTATGTTATGTTTTTTGCATATATAACGTGTATTTTGTGGATTTTATAGGTTTATAGCAGTTAAATGGTGAGTTTCTTGTTAATTTCTACTTGAGTTTAGTAAGATGAGAATGCGACAACAGTCTGCTGACCGATTTTTACTTCCCCCCTCCCCCTCTTCTCCTCAAACAAGACTTTTATACAATTGTAAAACTTAAAAAATTCATATCTTTTTGGGTTTGCATTATATTAAAAACATTTATTAACGAAATTTGTTTGTTTTTACTTGTACTTTAAAAAAAACACTGAGAAAATTTTTTTCTAAATTTTTTTTTTTTTTTGAAGTTTGAAAATGTTCTATTTTTGACATTTTTGTCCAAAATAGCTGGCTAACGAACTCGATCTGTATTTTTAGTCACTTAAAACGCATACCAATTTCAAATTGATAGATGAATTTTACTCAAGTTAATGGATTTCAAAATTTTTTACACAGACAGACAGACAGACAGACACTTTCGTAAAAACTATTTTTTCGGAATCAGAAGGTCTTAAAACGTCGAGCAATGTAGGTTTTAGCAAAAGTTCAAAATCGCACAAATTTAATACCTTATAATTTAGGATGAGAATGTAAAAATAATTTTATTCAAAATTTCCAAAAATTTTTCGAAAAGTCAATATTTTTTGATGCAGTTTTATTAGGTGTGATCAGTGAAAGTAAATAGGAAGAAAACACCGGGAGTTTATTAATTTTTTTGAAAAATAATAGTGTTTCTGTATATGATTTTCCCATATTATGTTATGTTTTTTGCATAGATAACGTGTATTTTGTGGATTTTATAGGTTTATAGCAGTTAAATGGTGAGTTTCTTGTTAATTTCTACTTGAGTTTAGTAAGATGAGAATGCGACAACAGTCTGCTGACCGATTTTTACTTCCCCCCTCCCCCTCTTCTCCTCAAACAAGACTTTTATACAATTGTAAAACTTAAAAAATTCATATCTTTTTGGGTTTGCATTATATTAAAAACATTTATAAACGAAATTTGTTTGTTTTTACTTGTACTTTAAGAAAAAAAACTGAGAAAATTTTTTTCTAAATTTTTTTTTTTTTTGAAGTTTGAAAATGTTCTATTTTTGACATTTTTAGTCCAAAATAGCTGGCTAACGAACTCGATCTGTATTTTTAGTCACTTAAAACGCATACCACTTTCAAATTGATAGATGAATTTTACTCAAGTTAATGGATTTCAAAATTTTTTACACAGACAGACAGACAGACAGACACTTTCGTAAAAACTATTTTTTCGGAATCAGGAGGTCTTAAAACGTCGAGCAATGTAGGTTTTAGCAAAAGTTTAAAATCGCACAAATTTAATACCTTCTCATTTAGGATGAGAATGTAAAAATGAATTTATTCAAAATTTCCAAAAATTTTTCGAAAAGTCAATATTTTTTGATGCAGTTTTATTAGGTGTGATCAATGAAAGTAAATAGGAAGAAAAAACCGGAAGTTTATTAATTTTTTTGAAAAATAATAGTGTTTCTGTATATGATTTTCCCATATTATGTTCTATTTTTTGCATATATAACGTGTATTTTTTGGATTTTAAAGGTTTATAGCAGTTAAATAGTTAGTTTCTTGTTAATTTCTACTTGAGATTAGTAAGATGAGAATGCGACAAAAATCTGCTCACCGATTTTTACTTCCCCCCTCCCCCTCTTCTCCTCAAACAAGACTTTTATAGAATTGTAAAACTTAAAAAATTCATATCTTTTTGGGTTTGCATTATATAAAAACATTTTTTAACGAAATTTGTTTGTTTTTACTTGTACTTAAAAAAAAAAATTGAGAAAAATTTTTTTTAAAATTATTTTTTTTTTTTCAAGTTTGAAAATGTTCTATTTTTAACATTTTTGGTCCAAAATAGCTGGCTAACGAACTCGATCTGTATTTTTGGTCACTTAAAACGCATACCAAATTTCAAATTGATAGATGAATTTTTACTCCAGTTAATGGAATTCAAAATTTTTTACACAGACAGACAGACAGACAGACACTTTCGTAAAAACTATTTTTTCGGAATCAGGAGGTCTTAAAACGTCGAGCAATGTAGGTTTTAGCAAAAGTTCAAAATTGCACAAATTTAATACCTTCTCATTTAGGATGAGAATGTAAATTTTAATTTATTCAAAATTTCAAAAATTTTTTGAAAAGTCAAAATTTTTTGATGCAGTTTTATTAGGTGTGATCAATGAAAGTAAATAGGAAGAAAAAACCGGAAGTTTATTAATTTTTTTGAAAAATAATAGTGTTTCTGTATATGATTTTCCCATATTATGTTATGTTTTTTGCATATATAACGTGTATTTTGTGGATTTTATAGGTTTATAGCAGTTAAATGGTGAGTTTCTTGTTAATTTCTACTTGAGTTTAGTAAGATGAGAATGCGACAACAGTCTGCTGACCGATTTTTACTTCCCCCCTCCCCCTCTTCTCCTCAAACAAGACTTTTATACAATTGTAAAACTTAAAAAATTCATATCTTTTTGGGTTTGCATTATATTAAAAACATTTATTAACGAAATTTGTTTGTTTTTACTTGTACTTTAAAAAAAAAACTGAGAAAATTTTTTTCTAAATTTTTTTTTTTTTTTGAAGTTTGAAAATGTTCTATTTTTGACATTTTTGTCCAAAATAGCTGGCTAACGAACTCGATCTGTATTTTTAGTCACTTAAAACGCATACCAATTTCAAATTGATAGATGAATTTTACTCAAGTTAATGGATTTCAAAATTTTTTACACAGACAGACAGACAGACAGACACTTTCGTAAAATATATTTTTTCGGAATCAGAAGGTCTTAAAACGTCGAGCAATGTAGGTTTTAGCAAAAGTTCAAAATCGCACAAATTTAATACCTTATAATTTAGGATGAGAATGTAAAAATAATTTTATTCAAAATTTCCAAAAATTTTTCGAAAAGTCAATATTTTTTGATGCAGTTTTATTAGGTGTGATCAGTGAAAGTAAATAGGAAGAAAACACCGGGAGTTTATTAATTTTTTTGAAAAATAATAGTGTTTCTGTATATGATTTTCCCATATTATGTTATATTTTTTGCATATATAACGTGTATTTTTTGGATTTTAAAGGTTTATAGCAGTTAAATAGTTAGTTTCTTGTTAATTTCTACTTGAGATTAGTAAGATGAGAATGCGACAAAAATCTGCTCACCGATTTTTACTTCCCCCCTCCCCCTCTTCTCCTCAAACAAGACTTTTATAGAATTGTAAAACCTAAAAAATTCATATCTTTTTGGGTTTGCATTATATAAAAACATTTTTTAACGAAATTTGTTTGTTTTTACTTGTACTTAAAAAATTGAGAAAAATTTTTTTTAAAATTATTTTTTTTTTTCAAGTTTGAAAATGTTCTATTTTTAACATTTTTGGTCCAAAATAGCTGGCTAACGAACTGGATCTGTATTTTTGGTCACTTAAAACGCATACCAAATTTCAAATTGATAGATGAATTTTTACTCAAGTTAATGGAATTCAAAATTTTTTACACAGACAGACAGACAGACAGACACTTTCGTAAAAACTATTTTTTCGGAATCAGGAGGTCTTAAAACGTCGAGCAATGTAGGTTTTAGCAAAAGTTCAAAATCGCACAAATTTAATACCTTCTCATTTAGGATGAGAATGTAAAAATGAATTTATTCAAAATTTCCAAAAATTTTTAGAAAAGTCAAAATTTTTTGATGCAGTTTTATTAGGTGTGATCAATGAAAGTAAATAGGAAGAAAAAACCGGAAGTTTATTAATTTTTTTGAAAAATAATAGTGTTTCTGTATATGATTTTCCCATATTATGTTATGTTTTTTGCATAGATAACGTGTATTTTGTGGATTTTATAGGTTTATAGCAGTTAAATGGTGAGTTTCTTGTTAATTTCTACTTGAGTTTAGTAAGATGAGAATGCGACAACAGTCTGCTGACCGATTTTTACTTCCCCCCTCCCCCTCTTCTCCTCAAACAAGACTTTTATACAATTGTAAAACTTAAAAAATTCATATCTTTTTGGGTTTGCATTATATTAAAAACATTTATAAACGAAATTTGTTTGTTTTTACTTGTACTTTAAGAAAAAAAACTGAGAAAATTTTTTTCTAAATTTTTTTTTTTTTTTGAAGTTTGAAAATGTTCTATTTTTGACATTTTTAGTCCAAAATAGCTGGCTAACGAACTCGATCTGTATTTTTAGTCACTTAAAACGCATACCACTTTCAAATTGATAGATGAATTTTACTCAAGTTAATGGATTTCAAAATTTTTTACACAGACAGACAGACAGACAGACACTTTCGTAAAAACTATTTTTTCGGAATCAGGAGGTCTTAAAACGTCGAGCAATGTAGGTTTTAGCAAAAGTTTAAAATCGCACAAATTTAATACCTTCTCATTTAGGATGAGAATGTAAAAATGAATTTATTCAAAATTTCCAAAAATTTTTCGAAAAGTCAATATTTTTTGATGCAGTTTTATTAGGTGTGATCAGTGAAAGTAAATAGGAAGAAAACACCGGGAGTTTATTAATTTTTTTGAAAAATAATAGTGTTTCTGTATATGATTTTCCCATATTATGTTCTATTTTTTGCATATATAACGTGTATTTTTTGGATTTTAAAGGTTTATAGCAGTTAAATAGTTAGTTTCTTGTTAATTTCTACTTGAGATTAGTAAGATGAGAATGCGACAAAAATCTGCTCACCGATTTTTACTTCCCCCCTCCCCCTCTTCTCCTCAAACAAGACTTTTATAGAATTGTAAAACTTAAAAAATTCATATCTTTTTGGGTTTGCATTATATAAAAACATTTTTTAACGAAATTTGTTTGTTTTTACTTGTACTTAAAAAAAAAAATTGAGAAAAATTTTTTTTAAAATTATTTTTTTTTTTTCAAGTTTGAAAATGTTCTATTTTTAACATTTTTGGTCCAAAATAGCTGGCTAACGAACTCGATCTGTATTTTTGGTCACTTAAAACGCATACCAAATTTCAAATTGATAGATGAATTTTTACTCCAGTTAATGGAATTCAAAATTTTTTACACAGACAGACAGACAGACAGACACTTTCGTAAAAACTATTTTTTCGGAATCAGGAGGTCTTAAAACGTCGAGCAATGTAGGTTTTAGCAAAAGTTCAAAATTGCACAAATTTAATACCTTCTCATTTAGGATGAGAATGTAAATTTTAATTTATTCAAAATTTCCAAAAATTTTTAGAAAAGTCAAAATTTTTTGATGCAGTTTTATTAGGTGTGATCAATGAAAGTAAATAGGAAGAAAAAACCGGAAGTTTATTAATTTTTTTGAAAAATAATAGTGTTTCTGTATATGATTTTCCCATATTATGTTATGTTTTTTGCATATATAACGTGTATTTTGTGGATTTTATAGGTTTATAGCAGTTAAATGGTGAGTTTCTTGTTAATTTCTACTTGAGTTTAGTAAGATGAGAATGCGACAACAGTCTGCTGACCGATTTTTACTTCCCCCCTCCCCCTCTTCTCCTCAAACAAGACTTTTATACAATTGTAAAACTTAAAAAATTCATATCTTTTTGGGTTTGCATTATATTAAAAACATTTATAAACGAAATTTGTTTGTTTTTACTTGTACTTTAAAAAAAAGAAACTGAGAAAATTTTTTTCTAAATTTTTTTTTTTTTTTGAAGTTTGAAAATGTTCTATTTTTGACATTTTTAGTCCAAAATAGCTGGCTAACGAACTCGATCTGTATTTTTAGTCACTTAAAACGCATACCAATTTCAAATTGATAGATGAATTTTACTCAAGTTAATGGATTTCAAAATTTTTTACACAGACAGACAGACAGACACTTTCGTAAAATATATTTTTTCGGAATCAGAAGGTCTTAAAACGTCGAGCAATGTAGGTTTTAGCAAAAGTTCAAAATCGCACAAATTTAATACCTTATAATTTAGGATGAGAATGTAAAAATAATTTTATTCAAAATTTCCAAAAATTTTTCGAAAAGTCAATATTTTTTGATGCAGTTTTATTAGGTGTGATCAGTGAAAGTAAATAGGAAGAAAACACCGGGAGTTTATTAATTTTTTTGAAAAATAATAGTGTTTCTGTATATGATTTTCCCATATTATGTTCTATTTTTTGCATATATAACGTGTATTTTTTGGATTTTAAAGGTTTATAGCAGTTAAATAGTTAGTTTCTTGTTAATTTCTACTTGAGATTAGTAAGATGAGAATGCGACAAAAATCTGCTCACCGATTTTTACTTCCCCCCTCCCCCTCTTCTCCTCAAACAAGACTTTTATAGAATTGTAAAACTTAAAAAATTCATATCTTTTTGGGTTTGCATTATATAAAAACATTTTTTAACGAAATTTGTTTGTTTTTACTTGTACTTAAAAAAAAAAATTGAGAAAAATTATTTTTTAAATTATTTTTTTTTTTTCAAGTTTGAAAATGTTCTATTTTTAACATTTTTGGTCCAAAATAGCTGGCTAACGAACTCGATCTGTATTTTTGGTCACTTAAAACGCATACCAATTTCAAATTGATAGATGAATTTTACTCAAGTTAATGGATTTCAAAATTTTTACACAGACAGACAGACAGACAGACACTTTCGTAAAAACTATTTTTTCGGAATCAGGAGGTCTTAAAACGTCGAGCAATGTAGGTTTTAGCAAAAGTTTAAAATCGCACAAATTTAATACCTTCTCATTTAGGATGAGAATGTAAAAATGAATTTATTCAAAATTTCCAAAAATTTTTACAAAAATCAATATTTTTTGATGCAGTTTTATTAGGTGTGATCAGTGAAAGTAAATAGGAAGAAAAAACCGGGAGTTTATTAATTTTTTTGAAAAATAATAGTGTTTCTGTATATGATTTTCCCATATTATGTTCTATTTTTTGCATATATAACGTGTATTTTTTAGATTTTAAAGGTTTATAGCAGTTAAATAGTTTGTTTCTTGTTAATTTCTACTTGAGTTTAGTAAGATGAGAATGCGTCAACAGTCTGCTGACCGATTTTCACTTCCCCCCTCCCCCTCTTCTCCTCAAACAAGAGTTTTATACAATTGTAAAACTTAAAAAATTCATATCTTTTTGGGTTTGCATTATATCAAAAACATTTATAAACGAAATTTGTTTGTTTTTACTTGTACTTTAAGAAAAATAACTGAGAAAATATTTTTTTTAATTTTTTTTTTTTTTGAAGTTTGAAAATGTTCTATTTTTGTCATTTTTAGTCCAAAATAGCTGGCTAACGAACTCGATCTGTATTTTTGGTCACTTAAAACGCATACCAAATTTCAAATTGATAGATGAATTTTTACTCAAGTTAATGGAATTCAAAATTTTTTACACAGACAGACAGACAGACAGACACTTTCGTAAAAACTATTTTTTCGGAATCAGGAGGTCTTAAAACGTCGAGCAATGTAGGTTTTAGCAAAAGTTTAAAATCGCACAAATTTAATACCTTCTCATTTAGGATGAGAATGTAAAAATGAATTTATTCAAAATTTCCAAAAATTTTTAGAAAAGTCAAAATTTTTTGATGCAGTTTTATTAGGTGTGATCAATGAAAGTAAATAGGAAGAAAAAACCGGAAGTTTATTAATTTTTTTGAAAAATAATAGTGTTTCTGTATATGATTTTCCCATATTATGTTCTATTTTTTGCATATATAACGTGTATTTTTTGGATTTTAAAGGTTTATAGCAGTTAAATAGTTAGTTTCTTGTTAATTTCTACTTGAGATTAGTAAGATGAGAATGCGACAAAAATCTGCTCACCGATTTTTACTTCCCCCCTCCCCCTCTTCTCCTCAAACAAGACTTTTATAGAATTGTAAAACTTAAAAAATTCATATCTTTTTGGGTTTGCATTATATAAAAACATTTTTTAACGAAATTTGTTTGTTTTTACTTGTACTTAAAAAAAAAAATTGAGAAAAATTTTTTTTAAAATTATTTTTTTTTTTTCAAGTTTGAAAATGTTCTATTTTTAACATTTTTGGTCCAAAATAGCTGGCTAACGAACTCGATCTGTATTTTTGGTCACTTAAAACGCATACCAAATTTCAAATTGATAGATGAATTTTTACTCAAGTTAATGGAATTCAAAATTTTTTACACAGACAGAAAGACAGACAGACACTTTCGTAAAAACTATTTTTTCGGAATCAGGAGGTCTTAAAACGTCGAGCAATGTAGGTTTTAGCAAAAGTTTAAAATCGCACAAATTTAATACCTTCTCATTTAGGATGAGAATGTAAAAATGAATTTATTCAAAATTTCCAAAAATTTTTCGAAAAGTCAATATTTTTTGATGCAGTTTTATTAGGTGTGATCAGTGAAAGTAAATAGGAAGAAAACACCGGGAGTTTATTAATTTTTTTGAAAAATAATAGTGTTTCTGTATATGATTTTCCCATATTATGTTCTATTTTTTGCATATATAACGTGTATTTTTTGGATTTTAAAGGTTTATAGCAGTTAAATAGTTAGTTTCTTGTTAATTTCTACTTGAGATTAGTAAGATGAGAATGCGACAAAAATCTGCTCACCGATTTTTACTTCCCCCCTCCCCCTCTTCTCCTCAAACAAGACTTTTATAGAATTGTAAAACTTAAAAAATTCATATCTTTTTGGGTTTGCATTATATAAAAACATTTTTTAACGAAATTTGTTTGTTTTTACTTGTACTTAAAAAAAAAAATTGAGAAAAATTTTTTTTAAAATTATTATTTTTTTTTCAAGTTTGAAAATGTTCTATTTTTAACATTTTTGGTCCAAAATAGCTGGCTAACGAACTCGATCTGTATTTTTGGTCACTTAAAACGCATACCAAATTTCAAATTGATAGATGAATTTTTACTCAAGTTAATGGAATTCAAAATTTTTTACACAGACAGACAGACAGACAGACACTTTCGTAAAAACTATTTTTTCGGAATCAGGAGGTCTTAAAACGACGAGCAATGTAGGTTTTAGCAAAAGTTCAAAATTGCACAAATTTAATACCTTCTCATTTAGGATGAGAATGTAAATTTTAATTTATTCAAAATTTCCAAAAATTTTTAGAAAAGTCAAAATTTTTTGATGCAGTTTTATTAGGTGTGATCAATGAAAGTAAATAGGAAGAAAAAACCGGAAGTTTATTAATTTTTTTGAAAAATAATAGTGTTTCTGTATATGATTTTCCCATATTATGTTATGTTTTTTGCATATATAACGTGTATTTTGTGGATTTTATAGGTTTATAGCAGTTAAATGGTGAGTTTCTTGTTAATTTCTACTTGAGTTTAGTAAGATGAGAATGCGACAACAGTCTGCTGACCGATTTTTACTTCCCCCCTCCCCCTCTTCTCCTCAAACAAGACTTTTATACAATTGTAAAACTTAAAAAATTCATATCTTTTTGGGTTTGCATTATATTAAAAACATTTATAAACGAAATTTGTTTGTTTTTACTTGTACTTTAAAAAAAAGAAACTGAGAAAATTTTTTTCTAAATTTTTTTTTTTTTTTTGAAGTTTGAAAATGTTCTATTTTTGACATTTTTAGTCCAAAATAGCTGGCTAACGAACTCGATCTGTATTTTTAGTCACTTAAAACGCATACCAATTTCAAATTGATAGATGAATTTTACTCAAGTTAATGGATTTCAAAATTTTTTACACAGACAGACAGACAGACAGACACTTTCGTAAAATATATTTTTTCGGAATCAGAAGGTCTTAAAACGTCGAGCAATGTAGGTTTTAGCAAAAGTTCAAAATCGCACAAATTTAATACCTTATAATTTAGGATGAGAATGTAAAAATAATTTTATTCAAAATTTCCAAAAATTTTTCGAAAAGTCAATATTTTTTGATGCAGTTTTATTAGGTGTGATCAGTGAAAGTAAATAGGAAGAAAACACCGGGAGTTTATTAATTTTTTTGAAAAATAATAGTGTTTCTGTATATGATTTTCCCATATTATGTTCTATTTTTTGCATATATAACGTGTATTTTTTGGATTTTAAAGGTTTATAGCAGTTAAATAGTTAGTTTCTTGTTAATTTCTACTTGAGATTAGTAAGATGAGAATGCGACAAAAATCTGCTCACCGATTTTTACTTCCCCCCTCCCCCTCTTCTCCTCAAACAAGACTTTTATAGAATTGTAAAACTTAAAAAATTCATATCTTTTTGGGTTTGCATTATATAAAAACATTTTTTAACGAAATTTGTTTGTTTTTACTTGTACTTAAAAAAAAAAATTGAGAAAAATTATTTTTTAAATTATTTTTTTTTTTTCAAGTTTGAAAATGTTCTATTTTTAACATTTTTGGTCCAAAATAGCTGGCTAACGAACTCGATCTGTATTTTTGGTCACTTAAAACGCATACCAATTTCAAATTGATAGATGAATTTTACTCAAGTTAATGGATTTCAAAATTTTTACACAGACAGACAGACAGACAGACACTTTCGTAAAAACTATTTTTTCGGAATCAGGAGGTCTTAAAACGTCGAGCAATGTAGGTTTTAGCAAAAGTTCAAAATCGCAAAAATTTAATACTTTCTCATTTAGGATGAGAATGTAAAAATGAATTTATTCAAAATTTCCAAAAATTTTTAGAAAAGTCAATATTTTTTGATGCAGTTTTATTAGGTGTAATCAGTGAAAGTAAATAGAAAGAAAAAACCGGGAGTTTATTAATTTTTTTGAAAAATAATAGTGTTTCTGTATATGATTTTCCCATATTATGTTCTATTTTTTGCATATATAACGTGTATTTTTTGGATTTTAAACGTTTATAGCAGTTGAATAGTAAGCTTCTTGTTAATTTCTACTTGAGTTTAGTAAGATGAGAATGCGTCAACATTCTGCTGACCGATTTTCACTTCCCCCCTCCCCCTCATCTCCTCAAACAAGACTTTTATACAATTGTAAAACTTAAAAAATTCATATCTTTTTGGGTTTGCATTATATCAAAAACATTTATTAACGAAATTTGTTTGTTTTTACTTGTACTTTAAGAAAAAAAATTGAGAAAAATTTTTTTTATATTATTTTTTTTTGTTTGAAGTTTGAAAATGTTCTATTTTTAACATTTTTGGTCCAAAATATCTGGCTAACGAACTCGATCTGTATTTTTGGTCACTTAAAACGCATACCAAATTTCAAATTGATAGATGAATTTTTACTCAAGTTAATGGAATTCAAAATTTTTTACACAGACAGAAAGACAGACAGACACTTTCGTAAAAACTATTTTTTCGGAATCAGGAGGTCTTAAAACGTCGAGCAATGTAGGTTTTAGCAAAAGTTTAAAATCGCACAAATTTAATACCTTCTCATTTAGGATGAGAATGTAAAAATGAATTTATTCAAAATTTCCAAAAATTTTTACAAAAATCAATATTTTTTGATGCAGTTTTATTAGGTGTGATCAGTGAAAGTAAATAGGAAGAAAAAACCGGGAGTTTATTAATTTTTTTGAAAAATAATAGTGTTTCTGTATATGATTTTCCCATATTATGTTCTATTTTTTGCATATATAACGTGTATTTTTTGGATTTTAAAGGTTTATAGCAGTTAAATAGTTAGTTTCTTGTTAATTTCTACTTGAGTTTAGTAAGATGAGAATGCGTCAACAGTCTGCTGACCGATTTTCACTTCCCCCCTCCCCCTCTTCTCCTCAAACAAGAGTTTTATACAATTGTAAAACTTAAAAAATTCATATCTTTTTGGGTTTGCATTATATCAAAAACATTTATAAACGAAATTTGTTTGTTTTTACTTGTACTTTAAGAAAAATAACTGAGAAAATATTTTTTTTAATTTTTTTTTTTTTTGAAGTTTGAAAATGTTCTATTTTTGTCATTTTTAGTCCAAAATAGCTGGCTAACGAACTCGATCTGTATTTTTGGTCACTTAAAACGCATACCAAATTTCAAATTGATAGATGAATTTTTACTCAAGTTAATGGAATTCAAAATTTTTTACACAGACAGACAGACAGACAGACACTTTCGTAAAAACTATTTTTTCGGAATCAGGAGGTCTTAAAACGTCGAGCAATGTAGGTTTTAGCAAAAGTTCAAAATCGCACAAATTTAATACCTTCTCATTTAGGATGAGAATGTAAAAATGAATTTATTCAAAATTTCCAAAAATTTTTAGAAAAGTCAAAATTTTTTGATGCAGTTTTATTAGGTGTGATCAATGAAAGTAAATAGGAAGAAAAAACCGGAAGTTTATTAATTTTTTTGAAAAATAATAGTGTTTCTGTATATGATTTTCCCATATTATGTTCTATTTTTTGCATATATAACGTGTATTTTTTGGATTTTAAACGTTTATAGCAGTTAAATAGTAAGCTTCTTGTTAATTTCTACTTGAGTTTAGTAAGATGAGAATGCGTCAACATTCTGCTGACCGATTTTCACTTCCCCCCTCCCCCTCATCTCCTCAAACAAGACTTTTATACAATTGTAAAACTTAAAAAATTCATATCTTTTTGGGTTTGCATTATATCAAAAACATTTATTAACGAAATTTGTTTGTTTTTACTTGTACTTTAAGAAAAAAAATTGAGAAAAATTTTTTTTATATTATTTTTTTTTGTTTGAAGTTTGAAAATGTTCTATTTTTAACATTTTTGGTCCAAAATAGCTGGCTAACGAACTCGATCTGTATTTTTGGTCACTTAAAACGCATACCAAATTTCAAATTGATAGATGAATTTTTACTCAAGTTAATGGAATTCAAAATTTTTTACACAGACAGAAAGACAGACAGACACTTTCGTAAAAACTATTTTTTCGGAATCAGGAGGTCTTAAAACGTCGAGCAATGTAGGTTTTAGCAAAAGTTTAAAATCGCACAAATTTAATACCTTCTCATTTAGGATGAGAATGTAAAAATGAATTTATTCAAAATTTCCAAAAATTTTTACAAAAATCAATATTTTTTGATGCAGTTTTATTAGGTGTGATCAGTGAAAGTAAATAGGAAGAAAAAACCGGGAGTTTATTAATTTTTTTGAAAAATAATAGTGTTTCTGTATATGATTTTCCCATATTATGTTCTATTTTTTGCATATATAACGTGTATTTTTTGGATTTTAAAGGTTTATAGCAGTTAAATAGTTAGTTTCTTGTTAATTTCTACTTGAGTTTAGTAAGATGAGAATGCGTCAACAGTCTGCTGACCGATTTTCACTTCCCCCCTCCCCCTCTTCTCCTCAAACAAGAGTTTTATACAATTGTAAAACTTAAAAAATTCATATCTTTTTGGGTTTGCATTATATCAAAAACATTTATAAACGAAATTTGTTTGTTTTTACTTGTACTTTAAGAAAAATAACTGAGAAAATATTTTTTTTAATTTTTTTTTTTTTTGAAGTTTGAAAATGTTCTATTTTTGTCATTTTTAGTCCAAAATAGCTGGCTAACGAACTCGATCTGTATTTTTGGTCACTTAAAACGCATACCAAATTTCAAATTGATAGATGAATTTTTACTCAAGTTAATGGAATTCAAAATTTTTTACACAGACAGACAGACAGACAGACACTTTCGTAAAAACTATTTTTTCGGAATCAGGAGGTCTTAAAACGTCGAGCAATGTAGGTTTTAGCAAAAGTTCAAAATCGCACAAATTTAATACCTTCTCATTTAGGATGAGAATGTAAAAATGAATTTATTCAAAATTTCCAAAAATTTTTAGAAAAGTCAAAATTTTTTGATGCAGTTTTATTAGGTGTGATCAATGAAAGTAAATAGGAAGAAAAAACCGGAAGTTTATTAATTTTTTTGAAAAATAATAGTGTTTCTGTATATGATTTTCCCATATTATGTTCTATTTTTTGCATATATAACGTGTATTTTTTGGATTTTAAAGGTTTATAGCAGTTAAATAGTTAGTTTCTTGTTAATTTCTACTTGAGATTAGTAAGATGAGAATGCGACAAAAATCTGCTCACCGATTTTTACTTCCCCCCTCCCCCTCTTCTCCTCAAACAAGACTTTTATAGAATTGTAAAACTTAAAAAATTCATATCTTTTTGGGTTTGCATTATATAAAAACATTTTTTAACGAAATTTGTTTGTTTTTACTTGTACTTAAAAAAAAAAATTGAGAAAAATTTTTTTTAAAATTATTTTTTTTTTTTCAAGTTTGAAAATGTTCTATTTTTAACATTTTTGGTCCAAAATAGCTGGCTAACGAACTCGATCTGTATTTTTGGTCACTTAAAACGCATACCAAATTTCAAATTGATAGATGAATTTTTACTCAAGTTAATGGAATTCAAAATTTTTTACACAGACAGAAAGACAGACAGACACTTTCGTAAAAACTATTTTTTCGGAATCAGGAGGTCTTAAAACGTCGAGCAATGTAGGTTTTAGCAAAAGTTTAAAATCGCACAAATTTAATACCTTCTCATTTAGGATGAGAATGTAAAAATGAATTTATTCAAAATTTCCAAAAATTTTTAGAAAAGTCAATATTTTTTGATGCAGTTTTATTAGGTGTAATCCGTGAAAGTAAATAGGAAGAGAAAACCGGGAGTTTATTAATTTTTTTGAAAAATAATAGTGTTTCTGTATATGATTTTTCCATATTATGTTCTATTTTTTGCATATATAACGTGTATTTTTTGGATTTTAAACGTTTATAGCAGTTAAATAGTAAGCTTCTTGTTAATTTCTACTTGAGTTTAGTAAGATGAGAATGCGTCAACAGTCTGCTGACCGATTTTCACTTCCCCCCTCCCCCTCTTCTCCTCAAACAAGACTTTTATACAATTGTAAAACTTAAAAAATTCATATCTTTTTGGGTTTGCATTATATCAAAAACATTTATAAACGAAATTTGTTTGTTTTTACTTGTACTTTAAGAAAAAAAATTGAGAAAAATTTTTTTTAATTTTTTTTTTTTTTTGAAGTTTGAAAATGTTCTATTTTTGACATTTTTGGTCCAAAATAGCTGGCTAACGAACTCGATCTGTATTTTTGGTCACTTAAAACGCATACCAATTTCAAATTGATAGATGAATTTTACTCAAGTTAATGGATTTCAAAATTTTTTACACAGACAGACAGACAGACAGACACTTTCGTAAAAACTATTTTTTCGGAATCAGAAGGTCTTAAAACGTCGAGCAATGTAGGTTTTAGCAAAAGTTCAAAATTGCACAAATTTAATAGCTTCTCATTTAGGATGAGAATAAAAAAAAGAATTTATTCAAAATTTCCGAAGATTTTTAGAAAAGTCAATATTTTTTTATGCAGTTTTATTAGGTGTGATCAATGAAAGTAAATAGGAAGAAAAAACCGGGAGCTTATTAATTTTTTTGAAAAATAATAGTGTTTCTGTATATGATTTTCCCATATTATGTTATATTTTTTGCATATATAACGTGTATTTTGTGGATTTTAAAGGTTTATAGCAGTTAAATAGTTAGTTTCTTGTTAATTTCTACTTGAGTTTAGTAAGATGAGGATGCGTCAACAGTCTGCTGACCGATTTTCACTTCCCCCCTCCCCCTCTTCTCCTCAAACAAGACTTTTATACAATTGTAAAACTTAAAAAATTCATATCTTTTTGGGTTTGCATTATATCAAAAACATTTATTAACGAAATTTGTTTGTTTTTACTTGTACTTTAAGAAAAAAATTGAGACAAATTTTTGTTTAATTTTTTTTTTTTTTTTTAAGTTTGAAAATGTTTTATTTTTGATATTTTTGGTCCAAAATAGCTGGCTAACGAACTCGATCTGTATTTTTGGTCACTTTAAATGTATACCAAATTTCAAATTGATAGATGAATTTTTACTCAAGTTAATGGATTTAAAATTTTTTTACACAGACAGACAGGCAGACAGACAGACACTTTCGTAAAAACTATTTTTTCGGAATCAGGAGGTCTTAAAACGTCGAGCAATGTAGGTTTTAGCAAAAGTTCTGTTAGAGCCAAATTTGGAAGTGACATAGTACCAATAGGAGAAACGCGAAGCACTTAGTGTTCCTAGGAAATAGTTGGCAACCGTGCCGTATGTATGTATGTGAGAGTGGGACTGATTTGGGCAGTGTGTTGGTGGCTATGGCCGACTACGCAGTGTTTTAGATATCCATCGAGATTGAGTATTTTGTCAAAGGGCGCGATACCCTTTTAGTAAAGCCTCCGTGGCGATAGTATTGTGCTAGCCGTTATTTAAGTGTTTCAAGGTATACCCTGTGTACAGTTACTCATTAAATTAAACATATTTTTAATTGATATTTGTGTGTTGTGAATATTCTTTTGATTTAAGCTAAAATTCTCCTAATATTTCAGAAGTGGGATACCGATTTTTATCCTTGTAGAGTCGGTGATTTCAGTGATAATTGCAAGTGTTTGTAGATTAAACGAAATATAATAAATTAATGGACCGCATGTTCAATATGGCGGACAAGAAAAAAAGTGGCGCGCTTTGAAACAAGGTGAAAGTGAAGGCTTGTGCGCATGTGTCGAATTTCTTCGTTCGGGCCGAAGACGAACTTTCACGATAAGACCCGAATGGAGATTCACTGATTGGTAAACACAGATGAACTTTGACGAGCTTCAAGCAGCGGAGTTGCTTCTTAGGTTAGGAAGAAATCAACAAATACCTAATAACAATATGAGCCAAAACCAGGGAGATGGAAATCCTGGTGCAGGACAAGAGGGTTTAAACAACTGTCAACCTCCACCAATACCTGATAATCCTCCAACTGAAATGCAACAACTTTTAGCAGCTATGACGGCTATGATGCAGCAAAACGCAGCGCTGGTTAACGCTGCTAATCAATCTCGAACTGCTCAACAAAATCCCTCTTATAACGTCTTACCGGATTTATCCCATAGTATTTCAACCTTTGATGGAGTTTCAGGTGCAGAATCGGCCAGGGTTTGGATTAAACAACTCGAAAGCACAGCGAATTTGCATCACTGGACGGAAGGGATAGCTTTTGAGACTGCACGAAGTCATCTGTCAAAGGCTGCAAGAAATTGGTACTTGGCGAACGTGGACAAAATTGTCGACTGGAGAAGCTTTCGTG
Source organism: Ganaspis brasiliensis (assembly GCA_037103525.1). Lineage (NCBI taxonomy): Eukaryota > Metazoa > Arthropoda > Insecta > Hymenoptera > Figitidae > Ganaspis > Ganaspis brasiliensis. The sequence continues at coordinate 1,613,524 of JAZKLR010000232.1, forward strand.
CTGCATTTGCTAACACATTTATGTTGGACAAATCTCTGACTGAAAAATGGCGAGATATGCAGGCGCGTAACCAACACCGAGGAGAGAGTACTCAAGAATACTTTTTTGACAAGGTACGATTATGCAAATCATTAAATTTGGGTAACGAGGAAATAAAAACCCAAATAGCCGTTGGACTTTGGTCCAAGGAAATAAGTACCGCAATTTTATCTCGAGATCATTTTGATTTGGATGATCTGCTCAGGAGCATCATAAGTTTGGAAACGTTGGAGAATACACGGAGACAACGCATCAATACTGGTAAAGAAACCACAAAAAGTAACATTGGACGAAATGGATCTGCTAATGACGACAACCATAGGAGCAGTAACCGCGAGCAAGGACAACCCCAGGAGCAACGCAGAGATAACACCGTAGGCCAGGACAACCGAGAGTGTTACCGCTGTCATACCAGTGGTCATATCGCCAAATTCTGTAACAACAAGCGTCAGGAAAAATGTTTTAACTGCAAGCAAGTAGGTCATATTTCCAGAGATTGTCCTAAACCAAAATCGATGTCCGAAGCAAAGGTAAATATTGTAGATTCTAATAATAAAAATGATGTAAGCGCAAAATATGAAAAAAAAATTATTATCGGCGGAAAGGAACTTGTAGGTCTTGTTGATCCAGGTAGTTCAGACTGTCTAATAAAAGCATCGGTAATTTTAGATCACGGGTTTCAATTTGTAAGAGCTCCTAATGTTTTGCTAGGATTTGGTGGTGGGGAAGCTCGATCAAGTGGCGTGATTTACGAAACTTTGAAAGTAGACGTCTGCGAAGTCGAGAAAATGCGGTTTAGAGTAGTTCCCGATACAGCACAAGTACACGACGTTATCATAGGCAGAAATTTTACTGAATTACCTCACATTGTTTATTTTAAAGTTCAAGATCGATTGGAATTCGTGTATAGAGAGAATTTTCCGTTTCAAATAAGTCCTGATCTCGAGTTTGCTACAAAAAATTTCGCAGAGCCAGAGTCTCTGGAGAATATTAATATAAAACCGGCAACTATTAATTTTATCAGTGTAAAAATCGAGGGCGGTAATTTTGAATTGCCAATAGCTAATCAAAGTCGGGACAATATTTTAGTTAATAAAGGGGATAAATTAAAAAATACGATATCAATTGTGAAGGGTACTGTGCCAAAATTAGAACCGCGCAGAGAACCTATCACCGAGAATGACGTGAACGTATCTTCAAACTAAAGTATAAAAAATAGAACAGAATTGCTGGAACTTCTTAACAAATATCGCGTTTGTTCAGCTATGAATATATCAGAGTTAGGGTGCACTTCGCTCATTAAAATGGACATTATTGAAAAACCGAATAGTGAACCATCTTTTGTAAGACCGTATAAATCGAGTGCCAAAGAAAGGGAAATTATGAAAGATAAAGTAGGAGAATGGAAATCAGCTGGAATAGTGACAGATACTAGTTTCGAGTACGCTAGCCCGTGTCTCTTAGTAAACAAATCGGACGGAACTCCCCGGGTCGTAGTAGATTATCGGCGTTTAAACAAAAATACCGTGCGAATGAATTTTCCTCTTCCCAATATCGATGACGGGTTGGAGGAATTACACGGAGCGACTATGTTCGCGATTTTGGATTTAGCGCAGGGTTACCTGCAAATTCCGTTAACCGATAGATCAAAGGAGAAAACAGCATTTATAACTCAGGATGAGACCGGCAAATTCGAACGAGCTATGTTTGGGCTCATAAACGCACCTTTTTATTTCGCAAAGTTAATGAAAATTATATTTGCACCTCATGGGCCCAAACTAGCATTAACTTACTTTGACGACATCCTTATTCATGCGCGTTCGTAGGAAGAGCTGTTAGAAAAGATAGAAAAGGTTTTGTTGTTGTTAAGGGACGCTGGATTAACATTAAATTTAAAAAAGTGCCACTTCGGAATGGATAGTGTGGGATACTTAGGTTTTAAAATAAGTAAGGATGGGATAAGCCCCGGAGACAAAACGGTTCGCGCAATTCTTGAGTTTCCCACACCAAATAGCGCACATAAAGTTCGACAATTCCACGGTTTGGGTAGTTACTTCCGAAGATTCGTTCCCAATTTTTCGAAGATTATGTCGCCAATTATGGAATTGTGTAAAGAAAACGTCGAATTTAATTGGGGGGAAAAGCAGGAAGCAAGTTTTGACAAAATTAAAAATTTTATTGGAACAAAACCCAGTTTGGCGTATTTTAACACGAAAGCTGAAAGAACAGAATTGCACACTGATGCATCGGCACTCGGTTTAGGTGCCCTTCTGTTTCAAGCTGACGAACAAAATATTTTACACCTGGTTTATGCGATAAGTCGTCGTACCTCCGAAGTTGAACGAAATTACCACTCGAGTAAATTGGAAATGTTGGTTATTGTTTAGGCGATCGAGCGATTGAGACACTTTTTAATTGGAGTAAAATTTGTAATCATTACAGATTGCCAAGCTCTTCTTCATGTTAATTCTCTTAAAACTCGAAATCCTCAAATCGTTCGATGGCTTAATCAACTCGCTGAATTTGACTGTGAAATACATCACCGAAGAGGCGACAGGATGAAACATGCTGACGCATTATCGCGTTCACCTGTAGAAGAAGCCGATGAAAGCTTAGATGTAGGAACAGTGTTTAATGTATCAATTAGGGAGGAAGAGATATTAATGTATCAGAGACACGACGAGAATTTAGCACGTAAGATTAATATACTTGAAAAACCAGAACAGAGTAGAACAAAGCGAGAAAAAGGCGATGTTACTGAATTTACTTTAAAAAATGGAATTTTGTATAAGATTGTTGATCAAAAGGAATTATATGTCGTGCCTAGAGCTATGCGGAAAGCTCTGGTGATAAAAAATCACGATCTAAGTAGCCATTTCGGTTTGGAACGAACTATTTCTCGGATTAAAGATTTTTATTATTTCCCGAACATGCGGAATTATGTTAAGAGGCACATAGCGTCATTTGTTGAGTGCATGTTTGCTAAGTTGAAACCGGAAAAACAAGCTGGGGAACTCCACCCTATTCCCCCGGGAAACAGACCATTCGAAATTATAAATGTAGACCACCTTGGCCCGTTCGTATCTTCGGCAAAAGGGAACAAATACATTTTGGCTGTGATCTGTAACCTCACGAAATATGTTCATTTATATGCGGTAAAGGATACTAAAGCGTCTACGACAGTTCGAAAGTTGGAAGAACTAGTCGATGATTTTGGAGCGCCAAAACGCTTCATAACTGATCGGGGTACTGCTTTCACTGCCACTAGCTTTGAAAATTTTTGTAAGACGAAGGGAATTAAGCATAAACTTAATTCCAGTCGACATCCGCAAGCTAACGGGCAGGTCAAACGCCTAAATAGAACAATTCTACCGGCACTCATTTCTAGTCTGACTGACTCGGATGGCTATCATTGGGATATGGGAATAAAAAAGTTAACTCGCGATTTAAACTCTAGTATATGTAAAACTACTGGCCGAACGCCATTTGAAATGTTATATGGATACATTCCTAGATTCCAGGATGGCCTATCGAGACAGCTTACTGAAAGTGCGGAAGTTTATTCTATACCAGCCGAAATTAGAGAAGAAGCTAAAAGAAAGATAGAAATTGAACAAGTTAAGGCTAAGGACAGGTACGATAGAGCTCGAGTAAGAAATGTAAAATTTGAGGTCGGAAATATAGTTTTTGTTAGGGGAAACACGATAGTGACTGGTGATTCAACAAAATTACAGGCTCGCGCAAAAGGTCCTTATGTTGTCACCCAATGTTTACTTGCGGAAACTTATCGCATTGAAAGTCTTACTCCTAGAAATAAAATTAAAAGTAGAACTACTGCGCACGTCAGTCAAATGCGAATCTGGACTGGGCACGACGATGAGAGTAGTAGTGATAACGACGATAACAGCGTAACTGATGATAAAACTGTTGAAAATAACATGAGACTTGATGATAGCATGTCAGCGAATCAAAACTCCAATGTAACAACAGATGTGGTCGATAAATCGGAAATTGCCAACGAATCTAATTGTAAAACTTCCGAAACTATGTCGACGAAAATTAAAGGTTTACGACGAAGCACCCGAATTCATAACAAACCTTTAAGGTTTGGCACAGACTCAGTGTAAACTATAATTTAAGTGTAATATAGCTTGGAGACCAAGCTAAATTAAGGATGGCCGAATGTTAGAGCCAAATTTGGAAGTGACATAGTACCAATAGGAGAAACGCGAAGCACTTAGTGTTCCTAGGAAATAGTTGGCAACCCTGCCGTATGTATGTATGTGAGAGTGGGACTGATTTGGGCAGTGTGCCGGTGGCTATGGCCGACTACGCAGTGTTTTAGATATCCATCGAGATTAAGTATTTTGTCAAAGAGCGCGATACCCTTTTAGTAAAGCCTCCGTGGCGATAGTATTGTGCTAGCCGTTATTAAAGTGTTTCAAGTTATACCCTGTGTACAGTTACTCATTAAATTAAACATATTTTTAATTGATATTTGTGTGTTGTGAATATTCTTTTGATTTAAGCTAAAATTCTCCTAATAGTTCAAAATCGCACAAATTTAATACCTTCTTATTTAGGATGAGAATGTAAAAATAAATTTATTCAAAATTTCGAAAAATTTTTAGAAAAGTCAATATTTTTTGATGCAGTTTTATTAGGTGTGATCAATGAAAGTAAATAGGAAGAAAAAACCGGGAGTTTATTAATTTTTTTTAAAAATAATAGTGTTTCTGTATATGATTTTCCCATATTATGTTCTATTTTTTGCATATATAACGTGTATTTTGTGGATTTTAAAGGTTTATAGCAGTTAAATAGTTAGTTTCTTGTTAATTTCTACTTGAGTTTAGTAAGATGAGAATGCGTCAACAGTCTGCTGACCGATTTTCACTTCCCCCCTCCCCCTCTTCTCCTCAAACAAGACTTTTATACAATTGTAAAATTTAAAAAATTCATATCTTTTTGGGTTTGCTTTATATCAAAAACATTTATTAACGAAATTTGTTTGTTTTTACTTGTACTTTAAGAAAAAAAATTGAGAAAAATTTTTTTTTTAATTTTTTTTTTTTTTTGAAGTTTGAAAATGTTCTATTTTTGACATTTTTGGTCCAAAATAGCTGGCTAAGGAACTCGATCTGTATTTTTGGTCACTTAAAACGCATACCAAATTTCAAATTGATAGATGAATTTTTACTCCAGTTAATGGATTTCAAAATTTTTTACACAGACAGACAGACAGACAGACACTTTCGTAAAAACTATTTTTTCGGAATCAGGAGGTCTTAAAACGTCGAGCAATGTAGGTTTTAGCACAAGTTCAAAATCGCACAAATTTTATACCTTCTCATTTAGGATGAGAATGTAAAAATGAATTTATTCAAAATTTCCAAAAATTTTTAGAAAAGTCAATATTTTTTTATGCAGTTTTATTAGGTGTGATCAATAAAAGTAAAGAAAAAGAAAAAACCGAGAGTTTATTAATTTTTTTAAAAAATAATAGTGTTTCTGTATATGATTTTCCCATATTATGTTCTATTTTTTGCAAATATAACGTGTATTCTGTGGATTTTAAAGGTTTATAGCTGTTAAATAGTTAGTTTCTTGTTAATTTCTACTTGAGTTTAGTAAGATGAGAATGCATCAACAGTCTGCTGACCGATTTTCGCTTCCCCCCTCACCCTCTTCTCCACAAACAAGACTTTTATACAATTGTAAAATTTAAAAAATTCATATCTTTTTGGGTTTGCATTATATCAAAAACATTTATTAACGAAATTTGATTCTATGGCTATGGCCGACTACGCAGTGTTTTAGATATCCATCGAGATTGAGTATTTTGTCAAAGAGCGCGATACCCTTTTAGTAAAGCCTCCGTGGCGATAGTATTGTGCTAGCCGTTATTTAAGTGTTTCAAGTTATACCCTGTGTACAGTTACTCATTAAATTAAACATATTTTTAATTGATATTTGTGTGTTGTGAATATTCTTTTGATTTAAGCTAAAATTCTCCTAATAGTTCAAAATCGCACAAATTTAATACCTTCTTATTTAGGATGAGAATGTAAAAATAAATTTATTCAAAATTTCGAAAATTTTTTAGAAAAGTCAATATTTTTTGATGCAGTTTTATTAGGTGTGATCAATGAAAGTAAATAGGAAGAAAAAACCGGGAGTTTATTAATTTTTTTTAAAAATAATAGTGTTTCTGTATATGATTTTCCCATATTATGTTCTATTTTTTGCATATATAACGTGTATTTTGTGGATTTTAAAGGTTTATAGCAGTTAAATAGTTAGTTTCTTGTTAATTTCTACTTGAGTTTAGTAAGATGAGAATGCGTCAACAGTCAGCTGACCGATTTTCACTTCCCCCCTCCCCCTCTTCTCCTCAAACAAGACTTTTATACAATTGTAAAATTTAAAAAATTCATATCTTTTTGGGTTTGCTTTATATCAAAAACATTTATTAACGAAATTTGTTTGTTTTTACTTGTACTTTAAGAAAAAAAATTGAGAAAAATTTTTTTTTTAATTTTTTTTTTTTTTTGAAGTTTGAAAATGTTCTATTTTTGACATTTTTGGTCCAAAATAGCTGGCTAACGAACTCGATCTGTATTTTTGGTCACTTAAAACGCATACCAAATTTCAAATTGATAGATGAATTTTTACTCAAGTTAATGGATTTCAAAATTTTTTACACAGACAGACAGACAGACAGACACTTTCGTAAAAACTATTTTTTCGGAATCAGGAGGTCTTAAAACGTCGAGCAATGTAGGTTTCAGCACAAGTTCAAAATCGCACAAATTTAATACCTTCTCATTTAGGATGAGAATGTAAAAATGAATTTATTCAAAATTTCCAAAAATTTTTAGAAAAGTCAATATTTTTTTATGCAGTTTTATTAGGTGTGATCAATAAAAGTAAAGAGAAAGAAAAAACCGAGAGTTTATTAATTTTTTTGAAAAATAATAGTGTTTCTGTATATGATTTTCCCATATTATGTTCTATTTTTTGCAAATATAACGTGTATTTTGTGGATTTTAAAGGTTTATAGCTGTTAAATAGTTAGTTTCTTGTTAATTTCTACTTGAGTTTAGTAAGATGAGAATGCGTCAACAGTCTGCTGACCGATTTTCGCTTCCCCCCTCACCCTCTTCTCCACAAACAAGACTTTTATACAATTGTAAAATTTAAAAAATTCATATCTTTTTGGGTTTGCATTATATCAAAAACATTTATTAACGAAATTTGATTGTTTTTACTTGTACTTTAAGAAAAAAAATTGAGAAAATTTTTTTTTAAAATCTTTTTTTTTTTGAACTTTAAAAATGTTCTATTTTTGACATTTTTGGTCCAAAATAGCTAGCTAACGAACTCGATCTGTATTTTTGGTCACTTAAAACGCATACCAAATTTTAAATTGATAGATGAATATTTACTCAAGTTAATGGATTTCAAAAATATTCACACAGACAGACAGACAGACAGACACTTTCGTAAAAACTATTTTTTCGGAATCAGGAGGTCTTGAAACGTCAAGCAATGTAGGTTATAGCAAAAGTTCAAAATCGCACAAATTTAATACCTTCTCATTTAAGATGAGAATGTAAAAAAGAAATTATTCAAAATTTCTAAAAATTTTTAGAAAAGTCAATATTTTTTTATGCAGTTTTATTAGGTGTGATCAATGAAAGTAAATAGGAAGAAAAAACCGGGAGTTTATTAATTTTTTTGAAAAATAATAGTGTTTCTGTATATGATTTTCCCATATTATGTTCTATTTTTTGCATATATAACGTGTATTTTGTGGTTTTTAAAGGTTTATAGCAGTTAAATAGTTAGTTTCTTGTTAATTTCTACTTGAGTTTAGTAAGATGAGAATGCGTCAACAATCTGCTGACCGATTTTCACTTCCCCCCTCCCCCTCTTCTCCTCAAACAAGACTTTTATACAATTCTAAAATTTAAAAAATTCATATCTTTTTGGGTTTGCATTATATCAAAAACATTTAGTAACGAAATTTGATTGTTTTTACTTGTACTTTAAGAAAAAAAATTGAGAAAAATTTTTTTTAAAATCTTTTTTTTTTTGAACTTTAAAAATGTTCTATTTTTGACATTTTTGGTCCACAATAGCTGGCTAACGAAATCGATCTGTATTTTTGGTCACTTAAAACGCATACCAAATTTCAAATTGATAGATGAATTTTTACTCAAGTTAATGGAATTCAAAATTTTTTACACAGACAGACAGACAGACAGACAGACAGACACTTTCGTAACAACTGTTTTTTCGGAATCAAGAGGTCTTAAAACGTCGAGAAATGTAGGTTTTAGCAAAAGTTCAAAATCGCATAAATTTAATACCTTCTCATTTAGGATGAGAATGTAAAAATGAAATTATTCAAAATTTCTAAAAATTTTTAGAAAAGTCAATATTTTTTTATGCAGTTTTAATAGGTGTGATCAATGAAAGTAAATAGAAAGAAAAAACCGGGAGTTTATTAATTTTTTTGAAAAATAATAGTGTTTCTGTATCTGATTTTCCCATATTATGTTTTATTTTTTGCATATATAACGTGTATTTTGAGGATTTTAAAGGTTTTTAGCAGTGAAATAGTTAGTTTCTGTTTAATTTCTACTTGAGTTTAGTAAGATGAGAATGCGTCAACAGTCTGCTGACCGATTTTTACTTCCCCCCTCCCCCTCTTCTCCTCAAACAAGACTTTTATACAATTGTAAAACTTAAAAAATTCATATCTTTTAGGGATTAAATTATATCAAAAACATTTATAAACGAAATTTGTTTGTTTTTACTTGTGCTTTAAGAAAAAAAATTTAGAAAAATGTTTTTTTAAATGTTTTTTTTTTTTTGATGTTTGAAAATGTTCTATTTTTGACATTTTTGGTCCAAAATAGCTAGCTAACGAACTCGATCTGTATTTTTGGTCACTTAAAACGCATACCAAATTTCAAATTGATAGATCAATTTTTACTCAAGTTAATGGAATTCAAAATTATTTACACAGACAGACAGACAGACAGACAGACACTTTCGTAACAACTATTTTTTCGGAATCAGGAGGTCTTAAAACGTCGAGCAATGTAGGTTTTAGCAAAAGTTCAAAATCGCACAAATTTAATACCTTCTCATTTAGGATGAGAATGTAAAAATAAATTTATTCAAAATTTCCAAAAATTTTTAGAAAAGTCGATATTTTTTGATGCAGTTTTAATAGGTGTGATCAATGAAAGTAAATAGAAAGAAAAAACCGGGAGTTTATTAATTTTTTTGAAAAATAATAGTGTTTGTGTATCTGATTTTCCCATATTATGTTTTATTTTTTGCATATATAACGTGTATTTTGAGGATTTTAAAGGTTTTTAGCAGTTAAATAGTTAGTTTCTGTTTAATTTCTTCTTGAGTTTAGTAAGATGAGAATGCGTCAACAGTCTGCTGACCGATTTTTACTCCCCCCTCCCCCTCTTCTCCTCAAACAAGACTTTTATACAATTGTAAAACTTAAAAAATTCATATCTTTTAGGGATTAAATTATATCAAAAACATTTATTAACGAAATTTGTTTGTTTTTACTTGTACTTTAAGAAAAAAAATTTAGAACAATAATTTTTTAAATGTTTTTTTTTTTTTTTGATGTTTGAAAATGTTCTATTTTTGACATTTTTGGTCCAAAATAGCTGGCTAACGAACTCGATCTGTATTTTTGGTCACTTAAAACGCATACCAAATTTCAAATTGATAGATGAATTTTTACTCAAGTTAATGGAATTCAAAATTTTTTACACAGACAGACAGACAGACAGACAGACACTTTCGTAACAACTATTTTTTCGGAATCAGGAGGTTTTAAAACGTCGAGCAATGTAGGTTTTAGCAAAAGTTCAAAATCGCACAAATTTAATACCTTCTCATTTAGGATGAGAATGTAAAAATAAATTTATTCAAAATTTCCAAAAATTTTTAGAAAAGTCGATATTTTTTGCTGCAGTTTTAATAGGTGTGATCAATGAAAGTAAATAGAAAGAAAAAACCGGGAGTTTATTAATTTTTTTGAAAAATAATAGTGTTTGTGTATCTGATTTTCCCATATTATGTTTTATTTTTTGCATATATAACGTGTATTTTGAGGATTTTAAAGGTTTTTAGCAGTTAAATAGTTAGTTTCTGTTTAATTTCTTCTTGAGTTTAGTAAGATGAGAATGCGTCAACAGTCTGCTGACCGATTTTTACTCCCCCCTCCCCCTCTTCTCCTCAAACAAGACTTTTATACAATTGTAAAACTTAAAAAATTCATATCTTTTAGGGATTAAATTATATCAAAAACATTTATTAACGAAATTTGTTTGTTTTTACTTGTACTTTAAGAAAAAAAATTTAGAAAAATGTTTTTTTAAATGTTTTTTTTTTTTTTGATGTTTGAAAATGTTCTATTTTTGACATTTTTAGTCCAAAATAGCTGGCTAACAAACTCGATCTGTATTTTTGGTCACTTAAAACGCATACCAAATTTCAAATTGATAGATGAATTTTTACTCAAGTTAATGGAATTCAAAATTTTTTACACAGACAGACAGACAGACAGACAGACACTTTCGTAACAACTATTTTTTCGGAATCAAGAGGTCTTAAAACGTCGAGAAATGTAGGTTTTAGCAAAAGTTCAAAATCGCATTAATTTAATACCTTCTCATTTAGGATGAGAATGTAAAAATGAATTTATTCAAAATTTCCAAAAATTTTTAGAAAAGTCAATATTTTTTTATGCAGTTTTAATAGGTGTGATCAATGAAAGTAAATAGAAAGAAAAAACCGGGAGTTTATTAATTTTTTTGAAAAATAATAGTGTTTCTGTATCTGATTTTCCCATATTATGTTTTATTTTTTGCATATATAACGTGTATTTCGAGGATTTTAAAGGTTTTTAGCAGTGAAATAGTTAGTTTCTGTTTAATTTCTACTTGAGTTTAGTAAGATGAGAATGCGTCGACAGTCTGCTGACCGATTTTTACTTCCCCCCTTCCCCTCTTCTCCTCAAACAAGACTTTTATACAATTGTAAAACTTAAAAAATTCATATCTTTTAGGGATTAAATTATATCAAAAACATTTATTAACGAAATTTGTTTGTTTTTGCTTGTACTTTAAGAAAAAAAATTTAGAACAATGTTTTTTTAAATGTTTTTTTTTTTTTTGATGTTTGAAAATGTTCTATTTTTGACATTTTTGGTCCAAAATAGCTGGCTAACGAACTCGATCTGTATTTTTGGTCACTTAAAACGCATACCAAATTTCAAATTGATAGATGAATTTTTACTCAAGTTAATGGATTTCAAAATTTTTTACACAGACAGACAGACAGACAGACACTTTCGTAAAAACTATTTTTTCGGAATCAGGAGGTCTTAAAACGTCGAGCAATGTAGGTTTTAGCACAAGTTCAAAATCGCACAAATTTAATACCTTCTCATTTAGGATGAGAATGTAAAAATGAATTTTTTCAAAATTTCCAAAAATTTTTAGAAAAGTCAATATTTTTTGATGCAGTTTTCTTAGGTGTGATCAATGAAAGTAAATAGGAAGAAAAAACCGGGAGTTTATTAATTTTTTTGAAAAATAATAGTGTTTCTGTATATGATTTTCCCATATTATGTTCTATTTTTTGCATATATAACGTGTATTTTGTGGTTTTTAAAGGTTTATAGCAGTTAAATAGTTACTTTCTTGTTAATTTCTACTTGAGATTAGTAAGATGAGAATGCGTCAACAATCTGCTGACCGATTTTCACTTCCCCCCTCCCCCTCTTCTCCTCAAACAAGACTTTTATACAATTCTAAAATTTAAAAAATTCATATCTTTTTGGGTTTGCATTATATCAAAAACATTTAGTAACGAAATTTGATTGTTTTTACTTGTACTTTAAGAAAAAAAATTGAGAAAATTTTTTTTTAAAATCTTTTTTTTTTTGAACTTTAAAAATGTTCTATTTTTGACATTTTTGGTCCAAAATAGCTAGCTAACGAAATCGATCTGTATTTTTGGTCACTTAAAACGCATACCAAATTTCAAATTGATAGATGAATTTTTACTCAAGTTAATGGAATTCAAAATTTTTTACACAGACAGACAGACAGACAGACAGACACTTTCGTAACAACTATTTTTTCGGAATCAAGAGGTCTTAAAACGTCGAGAAATGTAGGTTTTAGCAAAAGTTCAAAATCGCATAAATTTAATACCTTCTCATTTAGGATGAGAATGTAAAAATGAATTTATTCAAAATTTCCAAAAATTTTTAGAAAAGTCAATATTTTTTTATGCAGTTTTAATAGGTGTGATCAATGAAAGTAAATAGAAAGAAAAAACCGGGAATTTATTAATTTTTTTGAAAAATAATAGTGTTTGTGTATCTGATTTTCCCATATTATGTTTTATTTTTTGCATATATAACGTGTATTTTGAGGATTTTAAAGGTTTTTAGCAGTGAAATAGTTAGTTTCTGTTTAATTTCTACTTGAGTTTAGTAAGATGAGAATGCGTCAACAGTCTGCTGACCGATTTTTACTCCCCCCTCCCCCTCTTCTCCTCAAACAAGACTTTTATACAATTGTAAAACTTAAAAAATTCATATCTTTTAGGGATTAAATTATATCAAAAACATTTATTAACGAAATTTGTTTGTTTTTACTTGTGCTTTAAGAAAAAAAATTTAGAAAAATGTTTTTTTAAATGTTTTTTTTTTTTGATGTTTGAAAATGTTCTATTTTTGACATTTTTGGTCCAAAATAGCTAGCTAACGAACTCGATCTGTATTTTTGGTCACTTAAAACGCATACCAAATTTCAAATTGATAGATCAATTTTTACTCAAGTTAATGGAATTCAAAATTTTTTACACAGACAGACAGACAGACAGACAGACACTTTCGTAACAACTATTTTTTCGGAATCAGGAGGTCTTAAAAGGTCGAGAAATGTAGGTTTTAGCAAAAGTTCAAAATCGCATAAATTTAATACCTTCTCATTTAGGATGAGAATGTAAAAATGAATTTATTCAAAATTTCCAAAAATTTTTAGAAAAGTAAATATTTTTTGCTGCAGTTTTAATAGGTGTGATCAATGAAAGTAAATAGAAAGAAAAAACCGGGAGTTTATTAATTTTTTTGAAAAATAATAGTGTTTCTGTATCTGATTTTCCCATATTATGTTTTATTTTTTGCATATATAACGTGTATTTTGAGGATTTTAAAGGTTTTTAGCAGTTAAATGGTTAGTTTCTGTTTAATTTCTACTTGAGTTTAGTAAGATAAGAATGCGTCAACAGTCTGCTGACCGATTTTTACTTCCCCCCTCCCCCTCTTCTCCTCAAACAAGAGTTTTATACAATTGTAAAACTTAAAAAATTCATATCTTTTAGGGATTGAATTATATCAAAAACATTTATTAACGAAATTTGTTTGTTTTTACTTGTACTTTAAGAAAAAAAATTTAGAAAAATGTTTTTTTAAATGTTTTTTTTTTTTTGATGTTTGAAAATGTTCTATTTTTGACATTTTTGGTCCAAAATAGCTGGCTAACGAACTCGATCTGTATTTTTGGTCACTTAAAACGCATACCAAATTTCAAATTGATAGATGAATTTTTACTCAAGTTAATGGAATTCAAAATTTTTTACACAGACAGACAGACAGACAGACAGACAGACACTTTCGTAACAACTATTTTTTCGGAATCAGGAGGTCTTAAAACGTCGAGCCATGTTGGTTTTCGCAAAAGTTTAAAATCGCACAAATCTAATACCTTCTCCTTTAGGATGAGAATGTAAAAATAAATTTATTCAAAATTTCCAAAAATTTTGAGAAAAGTCAATATTTTTTGATGCAGTTTTATTAGGTGTGATCAATGAAAGTAAATAGGAAGAAAAAAGCGGGAGTTTATTTATTTTTTGAAAAATAATAGTGTTTCTGTATATGATTTTCCCATATTATGTTCTATTTTTTGCATATATAACGTGTATTTTGTGGATTTTAAAGGTTTATAGCAGTTAAATAGTTAGTTTCTTGTTAATTTCTACTTGAGTTTAGTAAGATGAGAATGCGTCAACAGTCTGCTAACCGATTTTCACTTCCCCCTCTTCTCCTCAAACAAGACTTTTATACAATTATAAAACTTAAAAAATTAATATCTTTTTGGGTTTGCATTATATCAAAAAGATTTATTAACGAAATTTGTTTTTTTTTTACTTGTACTTTAAGAAAAAAAATATAGAAAAATGTTTTTTTAAATTTTTTTTTTTTTGAAGTTTGAAAATGTTCTATTTTTGACATTTTTGGTCCAAAATAGCTGGCTAACGAACTCGATCTGTATTTTTGGTCACTTAAAACGCATACCAAATTTCAAATTGATAGATGAATTTTTACTCAAGTTAATGGAATTCAAAATTTTTTACACAGACAGACAGACAGACAGACAGACAGACACTTTCGTAACAACTATTTTTTCGGAATCAGGAGGTCTTAAAACGTCGAGCCATGTTGGTTTTCGCAAAAGTTTAAAATCGCACAAATCTAATACCTTCTCCTTTAGGATGAGAATGTAAAAATAAATTTATTCAAAATTTCCAAAAATTTTGAGAAAAGTCAATATTTTTTGATGCAGTTTTATTAGGTTTGATCAATGAAAGTAAATAGGAAGAAAAAAGCGGGAGTTTATTTATTTTTTGAAAAATAATAGTGTTTCTGTATATGATTTTCCCATATTATGTTCTATTTTTTGCATATATAACGTGTATTTTGTGGATTTTAAAGGTTTATAGCAGTTAAATAGTTAGTTTCTTGTTAATTTCTACTTGAGTTTAGTAAGATGAGAATGCGTCAACAGTCTGCTAACCGATTTTCACTTCCCCCTCTTCTCCTCAAACAAGACTTTTATACAATTATAAAACTTAAAAAATTAATATCTTTTTGGGTTTGCATTATATCAAAAAGATTTATTAACGAAATTTGTTTTTTTTTTACTTGTACTTTAAGAAAAAAAATATAGAAAAATGTATTTTTAAATTTTTTTTTTTTTGAAGTTTGAAAATGTTCTATTTTTGACATTTTTGGTCCAAAATAGCTGGCTAACGAACTCGATCTGTATTTTTGGTCACTTAAAACGCATACTAAATTTCAAATTGATAGATGAAATTTTACTCAAGTTAATGGATTTCAAAATTTTTTACACAGACAGACAGACAGACATACAGACAGACACTTTCGTAAAAACTATTTTTTCGGAATCAGGAGGTCTTAAAACGTCGAGAAATGTAGGTTTTAGCAAAAGTTCAAAATCGCATAAATTTAATACCTTCTCATTTAGGATAAGAATGTAAAAATGAATTTATTCAAAATTTCCAAAAATTTTTAGAAAAGTCAATATTTTTTGATGCAGTTTTATTAGGTGTGATCAATGAAAGTAAATAGAAAGAAAAAATCGGGAGTTTATTAATTTTTTTAAAAAATAATAGTGTTTCTGTATATGATTTTCCCATATTATGTTTTATTTTTTGCATATATAACGTGTATTTTGAGGATTTTAAAGTTTTTTAGCAGTTAAATAGTTAGTTTCTGTTTATTTTCTACTTGAGTTTAGTAAGATGAGAATGCGTCAACAGTCTGCTGACCGATTTTTACTTCCCCCCTCCCCCTCTTCTCCTCAAACAAGACTTTTATACAATTGTAAAACTTAAAAAATTTATATCTTTTAGGAATGAAATTATATCAAAAACATTTATTAACGAAATTTGTTTGTTTTTACTTGTACTTTAAGAAAAAAAATATAGAAAAATGTTTTTTTAAATTTTTTTTTTTTGAAGTTTGAAAATGTTCTATTTTTGACATTTTTGGTCCAAAATAGCTGGCTAACGAACTCGGTCTGTATTTTTGGTCACTTAAAACGCATACCAAATTTCAAATTGATAGATGAATTTTTACTCAAGTTAATGGATTTCAAAATTTTTTACTGAGACAGACAGACAGACAGACACTTTCTTAAAAACTATTTTTTCGGAATCAGGAGGTCTTAAAACGTCGAGCAATGTAGGTTTTAGCAAAAGTTCAAAATCGCACAAATTTAATACCTTCTCATTTAGGATGAGAATGTAAAAATGAATTTATTTAAAATTTCCAAGAATTTTTTGAAAATTCAATATTTTTTGATGCAGTTTTATTAGGTGTGATTAATGAAAGTAAATAGGAAGAAAAAACCGGGAGTTTATTTATTTTTTTGAAAAATAATAGTGTTTCTGTATATGATTTTCTCATATTATGTTCTATTTTTTGCATATATAACGTGTCTTTTGAGGATTTTAAAGGTTTTTAGCAGTTAAATAGTTAGTTTTTTGTTAATTTCTACTTGAGTTTAGTAAGATGAGAATGCGTCAACAGTCTGCTGACTTATTTTCACTCCCCCCTCCCCCTCTTCTCATTAAACAAGACTTTTATACAATTGTATAACTTATGTAACAAAATGAATTAAAGTTACATATATGTTTTTAAAAAAAAAGCCGCTATAGCTTAGTATAGACGGCCCGCACGGCACCACTCCCCACCCGCTGGGGTACCGCTCCCTACTCACACATGCCGCTCCCTACCCGTACGAAGCACCGTAGGTAAGGGAAGCGGGACATATTAGTCGGCTCTCGCTGCCGAGTCTTGAGTCGTCTGGCGGGTGAGACTCGAGGGGCTCCTCGGTCTCGAAACCAGGCTGCTCGCTGGAAGCAATTTTCACCTAGAAGATTGCCGAAGGAGGAAATGCGTGTGGGGGCTCCCACCACACTCCTCTTTCACCATAGAGCTGACTCGACACCGAGAGAGCGTGTGGTTGGGTAGAGGGGCTCCTCTCCCAAGACTCACGCGATGGATCCGGAACCCTCGAGGTGAAGGATCAACTAGGCGTTCTCCAAATTAATAGAGGGGCTCCTTTTTAATTTGGCGAACGAAAAGGGAGGATTGTAATGTCTACGGGGGCTCCCGTGACATTACAAGCCGTGTTCCGCTAGGATCTCTCGATTATTCTTGGTGGGGGTAGAGTCAGTATAGGGGCTCCTGTCTGATCCTCCTCCACCAGGAAAATTAGACTCAACCCTTCCCCTTGAGGGAATTGTTGAATAAATTGAATGTGAGTGGAAGGGGTGGTGTCTTGCGATAGTCCGTAGTTTAATTATTATTTGGGACCTTCAGTCCAACTATTTCAGTTTTAATGAAGTCAAGGTCGAAATAGAATGTTTATTTAAAAATACGAGAAAAGCCAAGTTTGAAACTAGAAACAAATCTAGATTAGAGAAAGACTTCTTTTTTTTTGTTCTGTGCTTTCAGGTTCTACCCAGACCATGATCTGATTTTCTTTTAGCCCTATCTAGGCAACCGAAAGTCCTCTTTTGTTTATATATATATATAAGTTTGGTCCAAAATAGCTGGCTAACGAACTCGATCTGTATTTTTGGTCACTTAAAACGCATACCAAATTTCAAATTGATAAATGAATTTTTATTCAAGTTAATGGAATTCAAAATTTTTTACACAGACAGAAAGACAGACAGACAATTTCGTAAAAACTATTTTTTCGGAATCAGGAGGTCTTAAAACGTCGAGCAATGTAGGTTTTAGCAAAAGTTCAAAATCGCACAAATTTAATACCTTCTCATTTAGGATGAGAATGTAAAAATGAATTTATTCAAAATTTCCAAAAATTTTTTGAAAAGTCAATATTTTTTGATGCAGTTTTATTAGGTGTGATCAATGAAAGTAAATAGGAAGAAAAAACCGGGAGTTTATTAATTTTTTTGAAAAATAATAGTGTTTCTGTATATGATTTTCCCATATTATGTTCTATTTTTTGCATATATAACGTGTATTTTGTGGATTTTAAAGGTTTATAGCAGTTAAATAGTTAGTTTCTTGGTAATTTCTACTTGAGTTTAGTAAGAAGAGAATGCGTTAAGAGTCTGCTGACCGATTTTCACTTCCCCCCTCCCCCTCTTCTCCTCAAACAAGACTTTTATACAATTGTAAAACTTAAAAAATTCATATCTTTTTGGGTTTGCATTATATCGAAAAGATTTATAAACGAAATTTGTTTGTTTTTACTTGTACTTTAAGAAAAAAAATAGAGAAAAATGTTTCTTTAAATTTTTTTTTTTTTTTGAAGTTTGAAAATGTTCTATTTTTGACATTTTTGGTCCAAAATAGCTATCTAACGAACTCGATCTGTATTTTTGGTCACTTAAAACACATACTTAATTTCCAATTGATAGATGATATTTTACTCAAGTTAATGGATTTCAAAATTTTTTACACAGACAGACAGACAGACAGACAGTCAGACATACAGACAGACACTTTCGTAAAAACTATTTTTTCGGTATCAGGAGGTCTTAAAACGTCGAGCAATGTAGGTTTTAGCAAAAGTTCAAAATCGCACAAATTTAATACCTTCTCATTTAGGATGAGAATGTAAAAATGAATTTATTCAAAATTTCCAAAAATTTTTAAAAAAGTCAATATTTTTTGATGCAGTTTTATTAGGTGTGATCAATAAAAGTAAATAGGAAGAAAAAACCGGGAGTTTATTTATTTTTTTGAAAAATAATAGTGTTTCTGTATATGATTTTCCCATATTATGTTCTATTTTTTGCATATATAACGTGTATTTTGTGGATTTTAAAGGTTTATAGCAGTTAAATAGTTAGTTTCTTGTTAATTTCTACTTGAGTTTAGTAAGATGAGAATGCGTCAACAGTCTGCTGACCGATTTTCACTTCCTCTCCCTCTTCTCCTTAAACAAGACTTTTATACAATTGTAAAACTTAAAAAATTCATATCTTTTTGGGTTTGCATTATATCAAAAACATTTATTAATGAAATTTGTTTGCTTTTACTTGTACTTTAAGAAAAAAAATAGAGAAAAATTTTTTTTTAAATTTTTTTTTTTTTTTTGAAGTTTGAAAATGTTCTATTTTTGACATTTTTGGTCCAAAATAGCTGGCTAACGAACTCGATCTGTATTTTTGGTCACTTAAAACGCATATCAAATTTCAAATTGATAGATGAATTTTTACTCAAGTTAATGGATTTCAAAATTTTTTACACAGACAGACAGACATACAGAGAGACACTTTCGTAAAAACTATTTTTTCGGAATCAGGAGGTCTTAAAACGTCGAGAAATGTAGGTTTTAGCAAAAGTTCAAAATCGCACAAATTCAATATCTTCTCATTTAGGATGAGAATGTAACTAGGCAAATAATAATTATTGTAAAAAATAAAACAATACAGTTAATTTAAGTTTGTGGGATTATAGTGTTCACACGCGAATTCCTTGGAACTGCAGACGTACTTTAATAAGGGACTACAGATGAACCAAAATGTGGGGCTGCCAGGCACCCACAAGTGGGAAAGCAGTTGTACCAAGTTCGTGGTAGCTCTGTCGCACCAGTACTGAGCGTGCAGATGGCCCAAAGGTTTCTCGGTGTAACATAAAATATAAAATAGGAGTAAGAGATCATTCCTTCAATCAATTTTTATATGGTGGAAGAATGTTTTAGCAATGATTAGTTGATAATTATGTGAAAGTTGAAAAAGTTAGGTTACTTTTTTGTAAAAATAATCAAACAAAATTAAGAATTGAAATATACAAAGGATTAATTGATCATTTAGATAATCAAGAAATTGAAAATAATGTACATGATGACAAGATGTTGATACTGCCTTCAACATTTATAGATTCACCTCGTAACATGTTAAAACAATATCAATATGCAATGACCATTATATAGCTTTCATGGTAGACCAGATTTATTTATCACAATGACATATAGTTCAAAATGAAAAAAAATTTAAAAAAATTTATTACTTAATCAGTCTGCTTCTAATAAACCTGACAAGTTGCAAGAGTCTTTCATTTAACGGTGTTCTGCAGCCAAAGTTTTAAAATTCGTTGGGGATTGCCCCCAACGTTTTTTCCTAAGTACGATCCTCACTCGTATTTATAATTCACTAATTATTTGTGCACAAATTGGAAAAAATGGCTTTGTCCTGACAATCGTACGGCACTAAAAAAATTAACACATTAAATTCGGAAGGATTTCATTATTGGATGTCAATTTAGGATGGGTAGTACGAATGGGACTTTTTGACACATTACAGAAACATTGATGTGAGGGCTAGCAATGATCATATGCAGCCATCTTCACACTGTGTCATATGTAACAGGAAGTCAGGACCGTACTTAGGAAAAAAACGTTGGGAGCAACCCCCAACGTCTTCTTAAACTTTGGCTGTGGAAAACCTTTAAAAGTAAAAAAATTAATCGAAACTATAGTAGATGATGAACTATTTGGACAACTAAAGTCTTATGTTTAGGTTAATGAATTTCAAAAGCGTGGTTTACCACACATTCATTTATTGGTTATATTGGAAGAAGGTTCTAAAATATTAAGAGCAGAGAGTGTTGATCGGTAAACTTTTTAAAGTAAGGTTTTTAAATGGTATTAGGTATATCATAATTTTTTATAATTACTCCTCATATTCTTCATTTTATTCTTTATCTTTATTTTATTTAATTAATTTTTAATTAATCAAAATTTCCAAATGATCACATCAATTTAAATTTATTGCAATGTCTTCTTATCATTAATTTTCTTTTTTTATTATATTATGTATTTCCTTTATTTCACATAATTATACATAAATGAAATATTATTTTAAGAAATAATAAAATTTGGCGCTACTTTTTTTTAGTATTTGAATAATGAGGTTAAATTTCGGAATTTAATTTAATTTCTCTCTTTTCATTAAAACTCGAAAATTTTTCCTCTTTTCCTAAAGCCATTAGCCCTCATTATACAAGGGTTTGCTCGAAGGATTATGACACCCTGCAGGTAGTCTATTGTTTGTATTAAGAAATAAATTTTAAATTTCAAGGTAATTTGTATAATGAGCAGTAAGTTTCCTTTTCCGTTTATTTTTAACTCTAACCAAGGAACCAGGTATAAAAGTATCCTTTTTCGTTAACTGTTAACGCTTTTTCGTTAATTTTTAACGCTTACCTTCAGTACTCGTTTCTTATATAGGATTAAAAAAATGGAATAATTTATTGCGCTGGATTAGCCAAAGTAATGACTTTTAGTATTAAAAAAAAAATCTTGCGCCTTTCAGTGTTTAGCGCACATTAAACCTATTGGAAAAAATTCTTTTTGTATCTAGTAACTACAAAAAAAAATTTTATTTTTAGGGTCAAACCATTATATTTCGCACTGTCATTTTTTACTAATTTTTAAAATTAATGAAACTTAGCAAAAATGATTTTGGTAGTGTCTAGAACACGAAATGAATATTATTTTGCAAAACTTTTTATTATTTTTCGTAAAATATGAATTTCAAATGGAGAAAGTAGGGAAAACTGTCACTTTTTAGGACATTTGAAAATATTTTTAAAAAATGTTTAATTAGAGTTAAAAGAGTAAATAAATGATTGGTACTTATTCAAAATGAGTCAATTTATTGTTTTTAACTGATTAAAGTACATAAAGATGTAAAATAATGAACAAAATATGTTTTTAAAGTTGATCTGTCTAACATCGAAATTTCGTGATTTTTAGCAATTAATTATAGACTCGTTAAATTATTAAAATAAATTCAAACTTACCCGAAAGATAGTATTTGATACAAACTTTTAGATTTTCTTAGCACTTTTCTTCTTTTTGATTCGTAAACATTGAAATATTTAAATCAAAAGTTTGCACTTTATGAATTATCCCGACTTTTAAATGCAAATAATTCTTTTACAGAAAAATAAAAAAATTCCAAACTTTGGGACTATTTAAATGATCACTAGTTAAACGTGTACCAAAAGTTTCGCGTTGGTCCCGAGACTAAATCAATGCGATTAACTCCTTTGAAAATGTTAACCTTTTTTGTGGTTAAAAGATTTACTTTTTTATAACTTGAAGTTGTCTTATACGGTTAATTCAATATCGATTGCCTGCATTTCGATTTTATTTCAAAATTTGATCTTACTTTTAAATTATATTAATATATGTAAGATAAAATTGTTTAATAAAAAGTTAATTGTATTTGTGTATTATTTGTGTTTAATTGTTAGCATCATTAAATCGTTTTAAATTTAAAGGTTACATTTAAATTTAATTATTACGCAATGAGATTTTGAAGTTATACATTTAAATCATTCATTGTATGAATATATGAAAACATTAATTAATACTCGATATATCTAAAAATTAAAAAAACGTAATTCATTAAAAATTTTTTATTTAGTATTTTTAAAAAGAGGAACAATTATTTGCAAAATGCAAGCTTCTTTTATATAATCCTTAAATATAATCTTGAATTTATCTTCAATTTGTTCGTAAAATCTATTTTATTTACAAGTTTTTATTGAAATCATTTTTTAATGATGTCAACATCTTCAAAATTTTACTGCAGGAAGTTTTCTTCATTCGAATTATTGTTCCGCATGGCGTAAAGCAGTGATTACTTTGTGAACCTGGAATAGTTCTGGCAGAATTAAACCTGCGATTTAAATGTCTTTCCATTTTTTTTACTTCCTTTTCTTCAACTTTTATGAAATGGATTCCTAAAATATTCTTTTCGCAAAATTCGAATATGTCTTTAACATTCAAAATCGGCTGATTTCCATTGACTCTTTGAAGACTAGCTTTTCTAACTAACCGTTTCACTGTGCCGCCTATACCATCGCAAGGGCTTTTTCCGTGGGAGGTACCAAAAAAATTCCAAGTCGCTGAAACACCAAAGTCTTTATAATGATAGGCCAAATTAATGAAATTTTTTCTATTCTTGTATTGGCTAGCTGCTCCGTCTGAGAAGTAATGAAAATACTGCAAATTTAAAAAATTATGTTTCAAATTTTCTATTATTTTTTATTGAAATGTGTACACAGCAGAAGTTGAATGATCTTTACAGTCTGATATTATACAATAACTTTTAGATGAAATTTCTCCATTGTCGCGATAGTAAACTACAAATGGGTGGAGTGTAGCTTGATCATTAATCCAATGATGGGATTGGATTTCATCTTGAACAATGAATTCATAATTTTGAGCAAAATCAAGTAATATTATCAATTCATTTTCAGGAAGATTTTCTTTCAAAGATTTTAAGTATAATCCTTGTTTTTTGGAAACAAAGTGATGTTCCTTTAGAGAATCCAGCTGATATATGAGAGATTCTAAATAGTCAGTTCTAGATTGAGTGATTGTATACAAATTTGCTCTGTCAACTGTCATCCATTGCTTGTATTTCACTGTTTCTTCTTCATCTATACAAGATTCTACAACTTCATTAATATTTGCAAATCCAGGACATTTTTTACAGTTACCAATCATGCAATTTTCATTCTCAATATCACAAACACCTTGTTGTAAAAGATCCCTTAAACAAATATCAGGTTTTATTAACTTGGTCATTAATTTAGCATTTTCGTGTTGTACGCACACACAAACTAAATGTGTGTTTTTTGGCCCTGCCAAGATACACCATTTTGGTCTTAGCTCAGTAAATTTTGAAATTCCTATTTTCAAATTTGGATTAGCTTCTTTAAAATGTACATAAAGCTCTCTTAAATTTACTAACATTAATTTTTTCTGCTTTTTTTCTTTTTTACCTGATTTGTTTTTTATAGTGACACAATCTTTAGCTCCGGGACACATCCGACTATTTTCATCGTTTTCATAGAACTCAACCACTTTATTTTCTATATCTTCACTTATTCCATCTCGAATTTCATAAATCACTTCAGGTAATACTCCTTGTTCTTTTAACAGTTTTCTGGATATTCTCACTTCGTAAGATGATGCATTAAATTCTTCAAATATCTTTTCTTTTGTCCAAAATTTGGCTGAACTGAAAATTGAAAAATAAAGAGTTCATATTTAAAAGACTTACTTAATTCATCACTGACTGAAATTGATGTCTCAATATCTACATTCTGTATTAAGTTTTCGGTTTGGTTGTGATTCGGTCGTTTCATTTTAGCTGGACTTATTCCTAAAGATGAATCTATTTTTTCTATAGATTCGAATAATGGATCCTTTCGCATTTTAAGCTCATCTTCCATTTCTGTGTTCATATGCGCAATTTTATTTCTACATCTTGCACATAATGATTTTCCTGGTATCAATTTCAGAAATTTTACACTCTGTGCTAAATTTAAATTTATTGCTCGCAAACCATTCGATATTACAGTCATGTGAGATTCGAAAGGATCGCAACACTTTTTCCTGAAATATTGTCTATACTTGTACAAATATTAAATTCATGTTTTTCACAAATCGTGGTAATTCCGTCATTAGTTCTTAATTTCAATATATTTTTATCATTCTCACAAAATTCAGTTTTTATCAATTGTACTTCTGTTTTGCTTTCACACGGTTCTAGAAAATATTTGCCTATAGAACACTCCATTTTAAATAAAAAAGCAACATTATTTCAGTGTTTTTAATCAACTTATTTAAATACTAATGTCATTTAATGTCAATATTTGTGAAGTTAGTTGAAAACAAATGAATTTTGTGAAAACGAAGAAATAAAATAAATTCAAAAGTATCTGGATTATGCTAACAATTAAACACAAATAATACACAAATACAATTAACTTTTTATTAAACAATTTTATCTTACATATATTAATATAATTTAAAAGTAAGATCAAATTTTGAAATAAAATCGAAATGCAGGCAATCGATATTGAATTAACCGTATAAGACAACTTCAAGTTATAAAAAAGTAAATCTTTTAACCACAAAAAAGGTTAACATTTTCAAAGGAGTTAATCGCATTGATTTAGTCTCGGGACCAACGCGAAACTTTTGGTACACGTTTAACTAGTGATCATTTAAATAGTCCCAAAGTTTGGAATTTTTTTATTTTTCTGTAAAAGAATTATTTGCATTTAAAAGTCGGGATAATTCATAAAGTGCAAACTTTTGATTTAAATATTTCAATGTTTACGAATCAAAAAGAAGAAAAGTGCTAAGAAAATCTAAAAGTTTGTATCAAATACTATCTTTCGGGTAAGTTTGAATTTATTTTAATAATTTAACGAGTCTATAATTAATTGCTAAAAATCACGAAATTTCGATGTTAGACAGATCAACTTTAAAAACATATTTTGTTCATTATTTTACATCTTTATGTACTTTAATCAGTTAAAAACAATAAATTGACTCATTTTGAATAAGTACCAATCATTTATTTACTCTTTTAACTCTAATTAAACATTTTTTAAAAATATTTTCAAATGTCCTAAAAAGTGACAGTTTTCCCTACTTTCTCCATTTGAAATTCATATTTTACGAAAAATAATAAAAAGTTTTGCAAAATAATATTCATTTCGTGTTCTAGACACTACCAAAATCATTTTTGCTAAGTTTCATTAATTTTAAAAATTAGTAAAAAATGACAGTGCGAAATATAATGGTTTGACCCTAAAAATAAAATTTTTTTTTGTAGTTACTAGATACAAAAAGAATTTTTTCCAATAGGTTTAATGTGCGCTAAACACTGAAAGGCGCAAGATTTTTTTTTTAATACTAAAAGTCATTACTTTGGCTAATCCAGCGCAATAAATTATTCCATTTTTTTAATCCTATATAAGAAACGAGTACTGAAGGTAAGCGTTAAAAATTAACGAAAAAGCGTTAACAGTTAACGAAAAAGGATACTTTTATACCTGGTTCCTTGGTTAGAGTTAAAAATAAACGGAAAAGGAAACTTACTGCTCATTATACAAATTACCTTGAAATTTAAAATTTATTTCTTAATACAAACAATAGACTACCTGCAGGGTGTCATAATCCTTCGAGCAAACCCTTGTATAATGAGGGCTAATGGCTTTAGGAAAAGAGGAAAAATTTTCGAGTTTTAATGAAAAGAGAGAAATTAAATTAAATTCCGAAATTTAACCTCATTATTCAAATACTAAAAAAAAGTAGCGCCAAATTTTATTATTTCTTAAAATAATATTTCATTTATGTATAATTATGTGAAATAAAGGAAATACATAATATAATAAAAAAAGAAAATTAATGATAAGAAGACATTGCAATAAATTTAAATTGATGTGATCATTTGGAAATTTTGATTAATTAAAAATTAATTAAATAAAATAAAGATAAAGAATAAAATGAAGAATATGAGGAGTAATTATAAAAAATTATGATATACCTAATACCATTTAAAAACCTTACTTTAAAAAGTTTACCGATCAACACTCTCTGCTCTTAATATTTTAGAACCTTCTTCCAATATAACCAATAAATGAATGTGTGGTAAACCACGCTTTTGAAATTCATTAACCTAAACATAAGACTTTAGTTGTCCAAATAGTTCATCATCTACTATAGTTTCGATTAATTTTTTTACTTTTAAAGGTTTTCCACAGCCAAAGTTTAAGAAGACGTTGGGGGTTGCTCCCAACGTTTTTTTCCTAAGTACGGTCCTGACTTCCTGTTACATATGACACAGTGTGAAGATGGCTGCATATGATCATTGCTAGCCCTCACATCAATGTTTCTGTAATGTGTCAAAAAGTCCCATTCGTACTACCCATCCTAAATTGACATCCAATAATGAAATCCTTCCGAATTTAATGTGTTAATTTTTTTAGTGCCGTACGATTGTCAGGACAAAGCCATTTTTTCCAATTTGTGCACAAATAATTAGTGAATTATAAATACGAGTGAGGATCGTACTTAGGAAAAAACGTTGGGGGCAATCCCCAACGAATTTTAAAACTTTGGCTGCAGAACACCGTTAAATGAAAGACTCTTGCAACTTGTCAGGTTTATTAGAAGCAGACTGATTAAGTAATAAATTTTTTTAAATTTTTTTTCATTTTGAACTACATGTCATTGTGATAAATAAATCTGGTCTACCATGAAAGCTATATAATGGTCATTGCATATTGATATTGTTTTAACATGTTACTAGGTGGATCTATAAATGTTGAAGGCAGTATCAACATCTTGTCATCATGTACATTATTTTCAATTTCTTGATTATCTAAATGATCAATTAATCCTTTGTATATTTCAATTCTTAATTTTGTTTGATTATTTTTACAAAAAAGTAACCTAACTTTTTCAACTTTCACATAATTATCAACTAATCATTGCTAAAACATTCTTCCACCATATAAAAATTGATTGAAGGAATGATCTCTTACTCCTATTTTATATTTTATGTTACACCGAGAAACCTTTGGGCCATCTGCACGCTCAGTACTGGTGCGACAGAGCTACCACGAACTTGGTACAACTGCTTTCCCACTTGTGGGTGCCTGGCAGCCCCACATTTTGGTTCATCTGTACATTTTACAATAATTAATATTTGCCTAGTTTTTTCAGATAATTACGCATGCGGAATTATATTCTATAAAAATTCCGAATGCGGAATTATGTTTTAAGAATATCCCGCAAGCGGTATTGCGTTTTATGGGAATACCGCATACGGAATGTTGCTTACAGAAAATTCCGCATTCTACATGCGGAATTCTGTATTGAAAATTCTACTTTCCGCATGCGGAATAATGTTATTTGAAAATTCGTCATTCCGTATGCGGATTTTTTTTGAAAATTTCACTTTTTGCATGCGGAATAGCGTTCTTAAAAAATTCCGCATACGGAATTTTTTTTGGGATAGATTACGCTTTCTGAATGCGGAATAGTTTTTTTTTAGAAGTTCCGCATTCCGCTTGCAAATTTTTTTTTAAAATTCCACATTTCGCATGCGGTATGTTGTTTTTCGGAAATTCCGGATTCCGCATGCGGGATTTTTTGTGTGAAAATTCCACATTCCGCATTCCGCATGCGGAATAATGTTATTTAAAAATTCCACATTCTGCATGTGGCATAGTGTTTTTCAAAAGTTCCTTATCCCGCATGCAGAATTTTGCATTTTATTTCTCATTCCGACGAAAGCCGACAGTTGCCGAAGCTCAGTCGGGAAGTTAACAATGGCAAATTTCAACCGTGTAGCTTACGATGCTTTTCATTCCTAATGCACGAACAAGACGCATGTTAGGCCGAGAAGGAGGTGCGAGAGGAGCTCATTTCTTCTGAGTGGGCTAAAATGAATTTCTTGTTGGCCCTAGCGTCAACAAGAAATTATTTTAGACGGCTCAGGAGAAATGAGTTCCGATTTGATCTAACTTCGAGTCGAGTTCGTGCATGTAGGATGAAAAAAAAGTTTTTAACCAAAGCATGTTCAGCTCCCACAAAACGGGCGGACAGACGATCCAGTGCTTTGGTGCTGCTGTTATACCAGTATGGTGCAACCACACAGTCGTCCCATGAATTTCCACCCACTGGGTGTGCAGACGACCCAAAGATTTCTCGGTGTAGCAGATCTGGACACAGTTTGATTTCTGGTTCGTTTGTCACTATTAGTACGAATCGTATCGAGACTATATCCCTTGCTACCTAGAGGATAAAGTATAGGATATATCCAAGGTTCAACATTTGGATCTAAATAACTAACCAATTGCAATTGTTGAATCGATGTGTTATAAATCGTTACATAAGACTTTGGTATTAAACCTTTAGCATTCATATTAAAAACAGCAGCAACTTCATTACACCTTTAAAAATTGTAAATTAAATTTTTTTCTTTGCTAACGCAGTTTCTATCTCAATCGTCTCAGACATCATTAAAAAAGACCTTGTATATGCGTTACAATCTCTCAATAATTTGGCAATACTAAATAATATATCCACATCTTAGTTGTCATGTTTGTTTAATCTAAAGCAAATTGGTTCTTCTGGATCTAACAGGAATAATTGACCAAAAGATAATTCATTATCAATTTCAGGAAATAGGAAATTGTTGATTTGATAATAAATTCAACCTTCTATTATTTATCAAAATGGTAAGTAGTTAAGTAAGGCCGGTTCTAACTACAAGTCGCTATTGCGCATATGCAGTGGTGGGGGAAAATGATGCGCCATGGTATATGACATCATCAAAAAGGAATGTGAGGTGGGGGTATATTTGACCTTTGAATGTAGGTAGATGGTGGGGGGTATTTTGTAAATGGGGTGCTATGATCTCAAAGGGAGAACATATGATTTCATAATCAGCTGTTCTGATATCGAAAAATTACGCAAGGTTTTAAAAAGAATTTATTTCATGTGGGGATATAATTTCTTGGGAATCAGCTGTTTTGATCTCGAAAACTTATGCAAGGTATATTTTTGACCTTGAGAATCAGCTGGATAGTGGTGGGGATATGATTTTAAGAGAATTGTGTATGATTGCTTGGAAATCAGCTGTTTTGATCTCGAAACAATTTAGAACTATATATATATATGTTACCGGCAAAACCCGAAGACCAGGCAATTCGCGAATTACCTAGGCATTTCGCGAATTGACGAAGTTTATAGGAATTATCCGAACTTCCTGGCGATTCATAGGCATTTCTGAAATTCCTAGGCATTTTGCGAATTTCCTAGGCATTTCGCGAAATGCCAAAGCCGATTTAGGCAAATTGGAAAAAGTAAAAAAAATTACAAAATTTGCAAGGCAATTGTGTATTTAGTCATTTGAAATTATTTGTTGCAACAAGAACAACTACTGAGACATTTATAGAGTAGCAAAGTACGCCTTTCTTTTTACATATATGAAGCATTTTACGTGTAATGTTCAAAGTTCAAATTTCATCTCCTTCAAATGAAGTAAAACTTAGGGAATTTATTGTCCTACCTAGTGCTAATATAACCCAAAAATTTTTTTAATATTTTGAAAATTTGACACTAAGTTTTTATAGTTATATTTAATTTGCTTTTTTCACAAAATCGGTCCGTTTAATTTTAAAATAAATTATTGGAATCGAAAGCTGAGTTTTTTCCCTATGAGTGTACCAAATTTCAGAATGACTTTTTTTACACGTCTCATTATTATCAAATTTCTAATTTGCCTAAATCGGCTTTGTCAATTCGCGAAATGACTAGTCATCTCGCGAATTGCCTAGGCAATTTGCGAAATGCCTAACATTTTCAGGTATTATCCGAACTTCCTGGCGATTCATAGAAATTTCCAAAATGCCTAGACAATTCGCGAATTGCCTGGTCTTCGGGTTTTGCCGGTAACATATAAATATATAAAGTATATAAAGAGTACGCTTTACCATTACATCAAAACTTGTTGTCAGATAAGCATTGTCTTAATTGATCAAAGATTGAATTTTATTAGTGATCCTAAATTGATTTTGTGCCGAGAATAAGTGATATTATTAGGCAAGTTATAAAAGAAATACATTTTATTTTAAATTGTGTGTTTATTCGTATTAGACATTATTTACGCTTTGAAAATTTGAACTTTTCAGATGAAAAGTACGCAAAACTACACAAAATACCCTATACACACACACGCACACATGCACATGCAATTGCTTTGAAATGAAAATTTACGTTTTTTAGATAAAAATGAGTCGATTTAGACTATTTTTGGAGAACTGAAAATCTTAACAATCACAAAGCTTCCTCTATGAGGAAGCAAAAATGGCATATCTACCAAAGAATCAAATGGTACTTTGTACAACATATAATCTAAATTTAACTTTTACAAAGCAGGCAGTTGTTGGGGTTGATGTTAGTAATTTACAAAATTTATCTGTAAAAGTGAAATTGAGTGGAGGATTTCCTCATGCTATAATTGAATTTTCTCGTCTGGAGTGGAAATTTTTTAATAGTTTGTAACGATGGCTTTCTCTTGCTACAATATAATAATTTAAATCTATAAGTTCAGGGGGGAATCACGTGTAATTTCTTTACCAATAAGCGTTACTCATGTGACATGAGCGGGGTATCGGAAGCCTTTGCCGAGCGGGGTGTCTATCGATTAATCATAGATTGATCGACACACCTTGGGACTGGCTGTGGATCCGCGCCACGCTTTTGAGAACTCGCCGAGGACGCTTAAAGGTAGTTTTGATTTGTGTTAAGTAAAGATATTATTTAGATGTTCGAATCATAATATTAATAGAGTTTTGTTTTTATTTTTATCTCTTAAAGTGTGGCGTCTATAATGTGCGCGGATCAAGGAGGTGATTTTTGGATTCTCGAGATCGCACTGTCATGTGACAAATACGTTTCTAAAATCTATCAATCCGAAACGGGAAGTTTGAAAGAGTTTTTCTTCACGGAATTATAAGCCCTTTTGTGTATGGATTAATACGAAATTGCTTGCGAGAGATAGCTATCGCCTCCTGCAGCCAGTTGCCTGCTTAACTTTGTTAACTATCTAAATTATATATATATATATATATATATATATATATGGAACGATAGGTGGAGATTGATTAGAAAAAGTTAATTGGTTTTATATTTGGTTGTTCATTAGTATTTCTGACATTTATGAATATTTTATTTGACATTTGTATTTGTATAATTGCTTTGGATTACCAAAGCTTATGTTTATTTTTGCCATATTTGTGTGCGTATGTGTATATGTATAAAATTGTATCATTGGGGTGACGTCACCAACTAAATTAAATTTATAACTTATTTTTAATAATAACACAGCCCCACAAAAAAAAAAAAGTGTCATGTACTTTTGACCGGAATACCTTAGCCCTATGTATTTTGACGCGCTGAACACGAATCCGAAGTCCATTTTGCTCCATCACGTCAGGATTTTTTTCTAACCTCAAAAAACATGTCGGATTTTGAGAGGTAGGCGATTTTTTAAAAAAATTTATGGATTTACTTTAAACTTGGTATCTGGGGGTTTTTTGGGTCGCTGATTATAAATCTGAAGTTAGATTTTCGAAATTCAAAATGGCGGATCCAATATGGCGGACGAATTTTGAAAAAATTTGAAGATTTACTTCAAACTTCGTATCTGCTGGTTTTTTGGGTCGCTGATTACGAATCTGAAGTTAGATTTTCAAAATTCAAAATGGCGGATCCAATATGGCGGCCGAATTAAAAAACATATTAAGATTTACTTGGCGGCAAGAACATGGCTGATGAATTTTTTTAAAATATTAAAATTTACATAAAATTTGGTATCTAGTGGTTTGTGGGGTGACTGATTGCAAATCTGAAAACAGATTGTCAAAATTCAATATGTCAGTTCTGAAGTATATAATTTTCCTTTATTCCTTTTTATGGTAGCGCACTCTTTTGTTTTCGAAAGATCTGTGTAGCGGTTTTCTCTTTAAGTTCACACTACCTGGTACAACATCCCTTTTCAGCATCCAGCAAAAGTCGGCCATCATATTTACGCCCCACCTTCCTTGATAACGACGTTCCATTTCTTTAAGGTCTTGATGAAATCGCTCTCCCTGTTCCTCACTGCAGTGTCCTAAATTTTCGGGGAAGTACTTTAGATGTGATTCTAAGAAATGTAGCTTCAAGCTCATCAAGCATCCTTCCTTTCCGAAGTTTGTTATCATATTATTTGCCATTTCTTCCCAATTCTCGCTTTTGTTATTCCCCAGAAAATTTTCAACAATTAGTTTAAAACTAATACATGCATTTTTCTCAGTTTTCCTCATGTTTCTGACAAATTTTTTATCTTTTAATAATTTTCAAATTTGTGGGCCATCAAAAACTCCCTTATTTAGTTTGGCATCAGAGACCTCAGGGAATTTTTGTTCTAGGTATTTAAAACATTTTCCATTTTTATCTAAACTCTTAACAAACTGTTATGCTGCTCCTAGTTTAATGTGCAATGGTGGAAGCAATACCTTTGAGGGATGAATCAATGGCTTCTTAATGATATTTTTCGATCCTGGTTTAAAAGATTTTCTTTTTGGCCATTCCTTTTTTTTATAATGATTCTTTTTATCTCTACTATCCCACAGACACAAAAAACAGGGCGTTTTTGTGAAACCTGCTTGTTGTCCAAGCATAATACTTAAGATCTTAAAATCCCCACAAATTTGCCAGTTATGTTCTTGATATTTTATTTTATCTAAAACTAGTTTTACAGATTCATAGCTTTCTTTAAGTTCTGTAGAATGAGCCATAGGAATCGAACCATAAATATTAGTATTATGAAGTAATACTGCTTTTAAACTTCTTTTAGAAGAGTCTATGAATAACCTCCAATCTTCATCTTTGTATACGCCAGGTTTTAATTGATCAATTAACCCATTAATGTCAGAACAATATACCAATGACTGCTTTTTGTCTTCTGTAAAATATTTTCTGAATTCCTTTTCCCTATCGCGATAAAAGGAAGATGTAGTCTTTTGGTAGTTTTAAATCTCTGATGAGATTGCTGAGTTCTCCTTGTGTGAACTTTTCAGGTATTTCTTCTTCCTGTTCACCAGTTGGAATGTAATAGTCATCTTTGTCATCAATACTCATGTCGTCATCTATATCACTAAATACATCTTCTACTTTTGAACAGTCGATTTTAAAATTTTTTGAAGAAGAAGGTGTATCACAAAAAATTTCTGGTTTTGTTACAGTTGTCACATCAGCGTACAATATTTTTCCTTTATTCTTGTTATTATAACCTTCTACATTGGTCATGCAAAAGTAACAATCTTCTTGTTTCAATGGTTTTTTCCACAGCATTGGTTTTTTAAATTTAAAGTACTTATCCTCCTTAGTATTATTCCAAAGAGTTAACATTATGTGACAGAATAAGCAAATTTTGTGTGGAACCCAATTTTCATTTTGATCGGCTATCTCTAAATCAAAGCAATCTTTGTAAATTTGTCTAATATTGTCATTGATTGGTTTACAATTCTTTGGAACATCGAACTGTCCACATATATAACAAAATGCATCTGCATTGCTATTGCATATGTGTTTTGATCTTAATGCTTTAAAATTAATTTTTGAAGCATTTGAAGTTTTTGTGTTGTTTTGATTTTGAAAAGCCATGATTTATTAAATAACCCGCACGTTAAGGATCCTGGTCCGATCGCAGGCGAGTCCACCGTCCTAGGGGTGATAACTCTCATACCTCCCCAGGCCTAAGTATGAGAGCTTTCCGACTTTGACGAGGACAATGTTAACTCGTCGTCGGACACACTACGGTATCATCCTCACACCCTGCCCACCTGCAAGGCAGCGCGCCTACGCTGGCTTCGTTACTTCCATAAACAGGAAGCGAATCATTCTACACATCCCCTTTCGGGGCAGTTGTCATCGCCTACTACATTTATCGAAGCAGCAGGATTTAAATTGTGCCAAAGCTCAATAAGAACGTTAGACATAGAATGACAATGATATGTCCATCAGGAATAAGATGCAGAATGGAACAATGTACTTTCTTATTTGGCTTCTGCACCAAACATATCCAATCTGTTACCAAGGAATATTTTATGATAAAATTGTAATAGAAGTCATATTTGAAAATGTGAGAAACTCGCTTCGAAATCACACTCAGCAACTTAAAAACCTGAAGATACCAAATTTCATAAAAATTTCGAAAATATGACGTCAGATTCGCAATCAGCGACCCAAAAAACCCCCAGATACCAAGTTTGAAGTAAATCTTCAAATTTTTTCAAAATTCGTCCGCCATATTGGATCCGCCATTTTGAATTTTGAAAATCTAACTTCAGATTCGTAATCAGCGACCCAAAAAATCCCCAGATACCAAGTTTAAAGTAAATCCATAAATTTTTTTAAAAAATCTCCTACCTCTCAAAATCCGACATGTTTTTTGAGGTTAGAAAAAAATCCTGACGTGATGGAGCAAAATGGACTTCGGATTCGTGTTCAGCGCGTCAAAATACATAGGGCTAAGGTATTCCGGTCAAAAGTACATGACACTTTTTTTTTTTGTGGGGCTGTGTAACCAATTTTGACTGATTTTAATGTTTTCTTTATTTGGTTCTTTTTCGAATCTAGTTAATTCACTATTTATGACTCATATTTAATTCTTTCGATTTAATTATTATAAAATCTATTTTGTAAAAATTTAATATAAAAATATTTAAGTAATAAATTAAAAGAGTAGTTTGTTACAAGTTACTTCAAGAAAATTTCAAGTTTTTTCGAAAGAAGAATGGGTCCAAGAATTTTTGACTGTCTTGAGTTTCAGATAAAATTCATCAGCTATTTGAATCAACGTTTTGTGCTTGTACAGCGAATTGATGAAGGAAAAGATGCATATCCATTTTCCTTGAATGAAACAACATTCAAAGTTTTGAAAAATCTATGTTCCTGCATTCAACAAAATTTAGACGATTTGCAGATAGTGAATGTGCAATGTTCTGTGAATACAATTATAGAAACAATTAGACAAAAAGTGTACAAGAAAGATGACACTTGTTCAGTAGAGTATGTTGAAACATTTGTGAAAAATAAATTTAAAAAACTTTTAAAAGTATATCAGAAGAATGTAAATGATGCACAATTATTTTGTGAACTGTACACCTATCATTTAAGTAATTTATGTAAAGCAATTGTAAATGAAGATAAAATGTGTTAAATAAAATTTGAAATTTGTATTATAAAAATTATGTGTATTATTATTATTATCTGGATACTGAAATGAAATTACAAACTTTTTATTTTAAAAAGCATTCTTTATTGAATAACATTTCTTTTAAATAGTATCTCTATCAATCCAGCTATTGTGTGAATTGTCGAAACCTAACCACTTTACGTACAATTGATTTCCCCTTATTTTAAGCACTTTTTCAACTAAATATACATCAGAGTTTTTAACTTAAGAAATTTCTTGTTCGTAAAAACTACCAGATACATGATTCTCTTGATAGTCTTTCAACAAGTATATCGTTGGATTTGTATTGTTGACATGTGTTATTGTAAAGATTTCCGTTGTCCAGTTTGGTGTATAACCTTTTTCAAAAATATGTTTCAGTTTACTAACACGCACTTTATCATCAATTTTAAATATCGGTCTCTTTATGAAAGATTGTACAGTAAATTTTTTGTAGACATTAAATAAAATTCTTTGTTCATTGGTTTTATTTACATTTTTTGGTTTCATTTTAATTGTTCGGTAGATAGTATTGTTGTATGATGAAATCAAGTCTTGTAAAATATCTATCTACTTATAATTACCACGCAAACTAAATTGCATTTACATTTTATTTTTTAAAGTACGATTAAATCGCTCACAAATTGATGCTTTTAAATTACTATATGTAGAGTACATGTTAATATTGAAGCGTTTCATAAGATTTTCAAAATTTGAATTATAAAATTCTTTTCCTTTATCCACTTGTAAGTTTTTTGGTACACGTCCTTTGATGACAACAGATTCCATGGCTGCAGCAACATCTTCACCTTTCTTGGATTTTACAGGGATAGTCCAAGCAAATTTAGAGAAAACATCAATAATTGTTAGTAAGTATTTGTAGCCTTTATTTTCTTTTGTGTAAGGAATCATTTCAACCAAATCAGCTTGCCAGGTCTCATCAATGCCTCGAACATCAACACTTCTTCGTTTATAATTTTTTCTTGCTTGCTTGTGAAGCTCTTTGACTACAGTTAACTTTTTGTTGTCCATCTTTCAATAGAATAGATTTTGCACATCCGAGTGTAGTATCTATTTTTTCTTTTGACTAATTAAATATTTTTGGATATCATTAATTTGTTCAGTGAAAGTGTTTATTATCAGACGTATTTCATGTATACTAGACTCTATGAGATTTCGAGTAACTTTGAGGTTAACTGCATCTAATTCTTCTTTAGCGTCTGCAACGTTACAGATTCGTTTTCCTTCTAAATCATAATTATTCTGTGAGTCACTTTTAAAACCAACTCCAAGCGAACCAGGCGGACCACGAGGTCCTTGAGATGATCTGCTCTTAAGAGAGTGTCCAAACACGTCAATACTCATCTTGAAACTGATGTTATGTAATAGAAAACGCATTCTAATAAATGATGTTTGCTTCTCGATGATTGATAAAATTTCGTTTACATGACTCGGATTTCTAGCTCCTCGATGATTGATAAAATTTCGTTTACATGACTCGGATTTCTAGCTGATTGAGACGCTAAGAGTAAACGTAGTATATCCACCAATTCATTTGGATCATCCCAATACACATAGTCCAATTGATTTCCTTCTCTAGCAATCATGTACTGTGGCAAGATACCCGTACCAGAAAAACTCCTTCTACCCCCAATTTTTCTCAAAGTAGGTTTCGAAATTAATTTATCGATAAAATTGATAAACTTATGGGATTTACTCTTACGAATTGCTCCATCTGCACTGTAATGTTTCCTGTGAGCGTTTGTCGCTAGCAGAATTTTCTTATAATTTTCCAGATCCTCAGCTGTTATAATTGATTCTTTAGGATAATTTTTAAAAACAAGTTCAAGTAAACCTTTAGTAGTTGATAGAGTCAATTGATCAACGTGAATATAACTTTGACTAAAATGTATGTCTGAATCACCAATCACTAATCGGTCTTTTGATAGTTTTCGTACACCATATGTATTATCCAGAGTATTATTTCTTTCTGCTAGCTGCGTGAGGTACATATTGACATCATCATCAAGTGAGGTAGTTGGTTGCTCATTAAAACTTTCTAGAGTGTCTTCACCGAAAGCTGATTTGAATGATGTTTCACGTAGAGTATCGTCATAATTATCTTCATAAGTCTTCTTTCTTTTCATTTTTCACTGAATCCTCATCTTCTTCTGCTTTTACATTAACCTTGAAGGTCTCCATATCACCAACAAGTTTTTGCAATGGATTCACAATAGGTTTAAAAGTTTCTCCCAATGCCTGCTCAAAGGTATCCTTTCCCATTTTCAACAATTTATGCTTTCGACAAATGACCTCTCTCGCTTTTGACAATTGCTGTGCGAGATCCTTTTGTCTCTGAAGATATTCCGTTCTCGACATCTTGATTGGACAAAGTCTTAAAGAATACTGCTTCCTATGATTAGTTTTGTAACTTTTATTTGACGTTTTCAATCTTGATAAAACAGTCGAAACATTCTCTATATCGACCTTGACCAAGTTCACTATCCTTATCAATCACAAGAAACGCGTGTTTGTCACTATTCCAGCTAGTTGAACACAAGTCTCGAAATTTCGCAAATGTCATGTCTGTGTTTACATGATCATCATAAATGTGTCTGAGATTCATTTCATCCTGTCTAAACAGAACCAAAAAATTTGCATTGTCACGAATCAGATGTTTTGGTATTCGTGTATAGGTCTGACACTAGTAGAAGCAGTCAACATGTCTGTGACGTCCCATTGAGAAGAAGGATTGAATTTGATCCTGTTTATCGCAAGCTACGTCATCAAAAACTATTACAGAGTTAGGCTGAGCCTCGCTCGGCTCAACTACTTCCTCATGTTCACAGAATGGAAAATATTGAATTTCTCCGATTGGTTGAAGAACCTTCTCTAGAAATTTGTATTTGGGCTGTTCAAGCGATTTCGAGAAGATGTAGACATTTTCAAAGCGTAGCCCATTGGGATGCAAGAGTAAAGTCAATAATGCATTAGTCTTTCCACAATTTGATGGACCACAAAAAATTGCTCGTACTGTGCTGGGTAGAAGATTTCCATGACGTTTTCTTGTACACTGATTTTGCGTTACTTTATCAAAATTTATTACAGAAAGTTTCGTAGTTTGCGCTTTAAACTCCATCTTGATTAATGGTGAAAAACTATAAATACCAGGGCTTTTATAGTTTCCATGACAGTTTATATATATCTTTGGTCATGTGAAGACGGTTAAAGTACTTTCAGAGGCGACCATGCAGGTCTTGTTGTTCCAGATTAGGACTAAAATCGTAAGGATTTTCTTGTTTAAACGACCTGGTCAACTTCTGTCTCTGACGAACGTTTGACTGAGAAGGACTATTCGCAATGGCCAAAGACGTCTGTTGCTGGCAGTTGTAATTCAAGCCAGTTCCACACACGTTATTACAAGCAGTGCCCACATTATTAGACTGATAATTCCTGAGAATGTTTTGTTGAACAGGATATTAAACTCACTTTGAGATAATTGTTTAAGATTTGGAACGGTTTGTTTCAACTAGGCGTACACTTATTCAGAAAGCATAGCATAATGTTATGATTTGGCACTGGAAGAGTGAAGGTCTGTTGCTGGTGATTCGCAGAAAGGTTCTGTGCAATGAGAGTGCACTAGATCAACTGACATAAAAAGTTATAAATACCATTCTTTTATAGGTTTTTACATTAGTCTATAGATTTTTTTTCTCAAGTGTCAATTTGTCAAGTTCTCAATTTGTCATAACAAATAAAAGCATGATTGGAAAGAGTAAATCAGTCAGTCATCAAAAAACCAGCAAGCGAGTTAAACGTGGACAGGGAATTTTCAACAAAGTAATCAATAATTTACCCTTCGAATTACATATTCCCGGCTATCAGTACTGTGGATCTGGTACAAAATTAGCAAAACGATTGGAACGTGGTGATCCTGGTATCAATCCGCTTGATCAAGCTTGTAAGGAACACGATATAGCCTATTCTCAGAACAGAGAAAATCTCGAAGAGAGGAACGCAGCTGATAGGATTCTTGCTGAAAAAGCTTGGACTCGTGTACTAGCTAGAGATTCAGGAGTTGGTGAAAAGGCAGCTGCTTGGGCAATTACAAACGCCATGAAAGTAAAAACAAAATTCGGTATGGGACTCAAGCCAAGTGTGAAACAAAGAAAGACTAAATTATCATTAAAAAACATTGTGGCAGCAGCAAAACAGTCTATAAATCCTGGAAATAATGCAAAATCTGTTATAAAATCAGCTATTAAAGGTGCTCGTATAGCTGTAAAACAAGCTGGTGGAAGGGGCAATGTGAAAAAACCACGAATTTTGCCTGTACCGAAAAAAGTTGGTGGTTTTCTACCGTTTTTAGTACCACTTTTTGCTGGTCTTAGTGCCATTGGTGCTCTATCAGGTGTCGCTGCTGGAATAGCTAAAGCTGTTAATGATGCGAGTGCAGCAAAGAATCAACTCGAAGAGAGTCAACGACACAACCAAAAAATGAAGTCTATAGCATTGGGTAAAGGACTCTATCTCAAACCTTATAAGAAAGGATTGGGACTCTATCTCAAACCTCATAAAGCAGGATTGGGACTAAAAAAAGAAACTTCAAAAATTAAAATTACAAAAACGAGCACTGACTGATTTCGACTTATTGAAATTTGCTAAATTGATCAAGATTCCACACTTTAGAGCTGTTTTTATGCGAGATGAGTTGCCAGCAAATGGACCTCAACAATTTGAATTAACAATTATTAATTTGGACAATAAAGATAGCAGCGGAACACACTGGGTTGACTACAAAAACAGTGGAAATAATGTATTGTATTTTGATAGTTTTGGTAATCTTAGACCACCTACAGATCTTGTAAAATATCTCCGTATTGCAAACATACATTATAATCATGTCAAATATTAAAATTATGATACGTTTGTATGTGGTCATTTATGTTTAAAATTTTTGTGTAATCAACTCAAAGTAAAAAATGTATTTCATTTACATAAATAAACATTTTTCAACATTATTAACTTTAGTTAAATGTGAACCACCATCATGAACGATTCACTAACATTAACACTGTCGGGTACTTCCTCTATTTTGGAAGCTGAATATTTTCCAACAATTGAACTTTCACCTCATAAAAATTACACACTCGGACTCGTTGAATTTCTAACCTTTAATTCAATTCCCAATGTAGATATTGGAGAAAATAAATTATATGTCGGTAAAGAAGAAATTACAATACCAACTGGTAGCTATGAAATAGACGATATTCAGCGTTATTTACAAAAAATTCTCAGTCCAAAAGGAATTGACATACATATTAAACCAAACGATAATACTTTGCGCAGTGAGTTTTTCTGTAATCGTGAGATAAATTTAAAAAAAAGAGATTCTATAGCACGATTGCTGGGATATGAACCACAAACATTGGAACCTGGTAAATTTTACGAGTCAAACTCACCAGTTTCTATTATAAAAGTTAATGCACTGAGACTTGAGTGTAACATTACTACAGGAGCTTATATTAATAATCAAAAGGTGCACACGGTTCATGAATTTTTTCCCAGTGTACCACCAGGATATAAGATTGTTGAAGTGCCCTCTCACGTCATTTACCTGCCAGTCGCCGTTAAGACCATTGACCATATTCAGTTGCGAATAGTTCATTAAGACGGACAACTTGTAAATTCTCGAGGTGAAACCATTACAATTAGACTCCATATTAGAGCACTGTAAAATGGGAATTGCCTTTAATCGAAAAATAGGTCTTGGTTATAATAAAAACTCAATATGCTTAAAAGAACTCAGTCACAAGCCTGCAGTCAAGCTGCTAACACCTCAAAACATTTAACTATTGAAGAGTGTGGGTCTGAAGGTTGTCGAAGAAAAAAGAAGAAGAATAAAATAAAGTTGATCTGACATTGTTTCTTTTATTTCGTTATTTCACCATGGAAGAAGAAGTGTTAGATATCTCAAAACCAATTGTCTATGATGAATCTATTGCTCACTACGAGGTGCATGCTCATCTACCATACGCTTCAGCGACATACAATAGCAGTGATGAAATTCGAATTGCTGTTCAAAATCAAGACCACTATCTCTTACCCAGCAAAAGTTCACTTCATATTCAAGGAAAATTAACCAAAGTAAATGGAAACGCAGTTACCGACACTAAATTTGTAATTAACGCCATCTGTCATTTGTTTGATGAAGCTCGTTATAAGCTCAATGCTGTGGAAATTGATAAAAGCAAAAACGTCGGGCTCACAAGTCTCATGAAAAATTATGTGTCGCTTTAAGAGAATCAGAGTAAATTTTTGGAAAATGCCGGTTGGTTCACCACTTGTAATGCAACCGCCACTCTAATTGATAATGCTGGTAATTTTGATGTCTTATTACCTCTCAATATTATTTTTGGATTTGCCGAAGATTACCAAAAAATTGTAGTCAACTCTCGTCACGAGTTAATTTTAATTCGATCGAGAAGTGACGTCAATGCTATTCTATAAACTGTTGAGGAACAAGTAAAAATTTCTGTTGATAAAATTGAATGGTTACTACCCAATGTTCGCTTGTCAGATGCAAGAAAATTCAAGTTGTTAAAGTACATTGAGAAGAATCCACTCATTCCAATAAGTTTTTGTACCTGGGAATGGTATGAATATCCTCTTCTACCAACAACTACAAAGCACGTCTGGACCGTCAAAACATCAACACAATTGGAGAAACCTCGATTTATCATTTCAGGTTTTCAGACTAATCGAAAGGCTGTAACTACGAGAAATGCGAGTCATTTTGATCATTGTACACTAACAAATGTTAAATTATTCTTAAATAATCAAAGCTATCCGTATGGAAATTTAAATCTCGATATGAACAGAAAACATTACGCTGTACTCTATGATATGTATACAAATTTTCAAGCGAGTTACTATGCTAGAGAACCTCAACCCTACTTGACAAAGGATGCATTTTTCGAATTTTGCTCCTCTCACTGTAATTGATTGCTCAAAACAAATTGAATCTCTAAAGCACGGTCCAGTTGACATTCGTCTCGAGATAGAATCACAAGCTCCTTTCCCTCAACAAACTGCTGCCTATTGTCTGATTTTACACGATTGAATTATTGAATATAGGGTCAAAATTTCCCAAAAAGAACAAAGTTGGTTTGGGGTCTTTCGATTTTCTTGAAAATTGGCAAAAGTTTAGTGTTAGGTAAGAGTTATTTGTGGGCCAAAGAATTTTCAAAATTGTTGAAGTTAGAGAGCTTTGAATTTTGAGATACGAGTTTTTTCAAAGCATTATATTTTTTGTAGTTTTTAATGGATTTGCTTCATATTTACAGGATTTATAGATGATTTGTAGCCGTTTAAAACGTAATTTAAAGGTTTTAAATTTTCCAAAAATTTGACCAAAAAAAAGTCAAAAAAAATTTTTAAATTAATTTTTCTTACATTTGGCCGTAAATAACGTTTATGAATAAATTATTTTCAAATTCCTTATCTTTTTCTGCGTCTTTTAAAAAAAATTGACGGAGGGTCTAAAACTAACGGAGTAATTCAATTTTTAGTGCGGCGGTTCACTGTATGGCGCCACTGCTGACATTGCGCTGCGCCGCGGCGCGAGGCAAAAAAACGTACGTGGACAAATTAAAATAAAGCCCACAAATATTAACCGATTTACAATTTTTTTTTCATATAAAGGTAATAAAATTATACATACCACCTCTGATTTTGTTATTTGACAAATAGTTGTTTTCATTTGTTTATTTATTGTTAAAAATAAAAAACAAAAATTCTCATTTAAACCAGTTTAATTCTTCATTAAACGCAATAATTAAATTAGGAATGACGAAAAATGTTGAATTTATGATTTAAGAACAAATTCTAATAGTGAGTTAATTGTTTAAAAAATGTTTGTATTTGTTATAAACAAATTAGTGGAAGAAACATATGTTTATCATTTACTTGACATTTATCAATCTAAATCTATCTATTATTCAATATTTATAACTAATTAGTCATTAATATTACAAAAATTATTAAAACAAATTATTTTGTTTATT
The DNA here is from genome assembly GCA_037103525.1 of Ganaspis brasiliensis. Classification (NCBI taxonomy): domain Eukaryota; kingdom Metazoa; phylum Arthropoda; class Insecta; order Hymenoptera; family Figitidae; genus Ganaspis; species Ganaspis brasiliensis. The sequence continues at coordinate 1,657,143 of JAZKLR010000232.1, forward strand.
TATAAGCAAATCTTATAAACAATTTCCTTAAATTTGAACTATTTTTTAAATTTTAAAGAAAATTTAATGATTATAAATTATTAGTATTGTTATTAATAATTTTATAAACAATTTTACTTCTCCAGTTCTTTATAGCAAACTTACTGAAAGTAAGTAATCTATTAATAACAATACTAATAATTTATAATTATTAAATTTTCTTTAAAATTTGGAAAATGGTTTAAATTTTAGGAGATAAGAAAAAGAACAAAGCCTATACGACTAAAAGTAATGAAGCTATGAATTTGTTAATTAATGATTGTTTAAACAATGTAAATGTTGAAAAAAAATTAAATTTTGCTTCTTTCAACAATTTACAGAAATAATATTATACATTTTGTATAAAATTTCAGTAATTTCATGACAAGGAATTGGACAAGTAAAATTGTATATAAGATTTGTTTATAAATAAACAAAATAATTTGTTTATAATAATTTTTGTAATGTTAATTACTAATTAGTTATAAATATAAAATAATAGATAGATATAGATTGATAAATATCAAGTAAATGATAAAAATACTTTTCTTCCACTAATTTGTTTATAACAAATACAAACAATAAATAAACAAATGAAAACAACTATTTGTCAAATAACAAAATCAGAGGTGGTATGTATAATTTTATTACCTTTATATGAAAAAAAAATTGTAAATCGGTTAATTTTTGTGGGCTTTATTTTAATTTGTCCACGTACGTTTTTTTGCCTCGCCGGCAGGAGCCGAAAACTCAATCACGCAGATGATCTTACCTTTATGATCCTGGAGTACTATATCAGGCTTCGTAGCACTGATACGATGAGTGGTAGGAAACGAAAAATTCCAGTAGATTCTGCAATTCTCATTCTCCACAACAGCCTCCTGATCCTCTTGGGCGTATGGCAAGACAGGTTCCTTATCTACACCATATTGGTGTCGAACATGGTAATACAATACCTTAAGTCCAGCATTGTGTCTCATGACCTTACTGCGATAATATAAGGTATTGATAACACCATCTTGGCAAGCAAATAAAAATCCCTCAGTCTCCGATCTTAAACCAGCAGATTTCAGAAATCTAAAAGACAGATCCTTAGACAACTCCATCTCCCTAAGAATCTTATAGAATTGCCCATGAAGAGGCTTCCTAACATGTTGCTCCAATAGAAGTACATGTTCAGCCTGCTTCACCCAATTCTTGCTTTACATATTCTTATCAACTTTTGCTCCTTCCGTCCTGGAAGGTAAGCAAAAGTTTCCTTTTTTCTACTCTGTACAGTTTCACCATTCTGTTGTTTGGGTCCTCATGTCCATTGCCGCCGATGTTCTTATGCGGCCGACATGAAATTGTTGGATGCTTTTTTAGAGCTACCTTTAAAGATGTTTTTTTTTTTACAAGGAACAGTGCTGTCGGACAACAAAAAGAGAATTCAAAAGAACTGTTTTTTGCATTCTACCTGCCAACAGATTGGCTTGACGTTCGCAGGTTGGGATCTTCTTCAGTTGGCTCACAAATGAAGCCTTCATCCCTCCTAAGCAGCCGAGAATTAAAACAATCAAATGGACTCTATATCCTGGATGCATTTTACTCAATTCGAATAAGAGCTCTTGATATTTTATCCGTTTCTCATCCTCCTTTTTAATGATGTTTCTGTCGGCAGGAGTCGAAAACTCAACTACATAAATGATCTTACTTTTATGATCTTGGAGGACCATATCAGGCTTGGTGGCACTGATATGATGAGTGGTGGGGAAAGAAAAATTCCAGTAGATCTTGCACTGGTCATTTTCTACAACGGATTCTTGATCCATTTGGGCATACGGCAGAATGGGCTCTTTATCTATACCGTACTGGTGACGAAGGTGGTAATACAAAACCTTCAGTGCAGCATTGTGTCTTTCTATATATCTGTTACATGCATAAATCGGACAGGCACTTAATATATGACTAAGTGTCTCCGGGTATTGTTTGCATGCACGACAGTTGGAATCGTCAACAGGTATATGCATCACACGGCTGCGGTACACCAAAGTATTAATCACTCCATCCTGACAAGCGAACAAAAATTACTAGAAAAACACTAGAATTTTTAATGCTTCCTTACTGGAGCCATAGAGCTTAAGATCGTCCATGTAAAACAGGTGGTTAATCTTGTGAACTCTATGTCTTGGTTTGCCACACAAGTATCCAGAGTGTTTTTCACGAAGCACAACAGACAGAGGCAAGAGGGAGATACAAAACAATAGAGGACTAAGAGAGTCGCCTTGGAAAACTCCTCTTTTGTAGATGATGACGTCAGTCATCACCTGTTGCTTGTTTGATGTTAATACAAACCTTGTTCTCCATAAAAGCATAAGCTCTCTCAAGCATCTCACTATGTCTGGATGTACCGCAAGACATTCAAGAAGCTTAATAATAAGCTCATGACTGGTGGAATCAAACGCCTTACGGTAGTCAATGCAAGCCATGGACAAGTTTCGTCGATAAAATATCGAGTCTTGGGTGACACACCTATCAATCAGTAGGTTCTCCCGACAACCTGCCAGACCTCTCTTGCATCCTCGTTGTTCGCCTATTGTACTCCATACTGGTTGAATAGATGACAAAATTCTTTCCTTAAGGATACCAGTAAATAGCTTGTAGCAGGTGTTAAGACAAGCTATTGGTCTGTAATTCTTTGGACAAGTCAAATCTCCACATTTTGGCAATAGTACCGTACGTCCATCCACCAACCACTGTGGTACGGGATGTTCTCCGTTGAGAAAAGTTGAGAATATGCGGGCCAGGTGTTGGTGTGTTGAAGTAAACTTCTTCCACCACATGTTGTTAATTTTATCCGGCCCAGGCGCTGAAAAGTTTTTAGCTTTAGCAATTACATTTCTCACTTCCTCCTTAGTAATTGATGGGCATTCCTCCGCATGATGGTCAAGCCCTTGTCTAAGACAAAAGCTACGGAAAAGAGGCAAAGAAGCGTCTTCTTCATTCAACGAATATGAGGTTTCATAGATGTTTTTCCAGAAGTTTTCGATCTCTTCGCGACATGGTGGTCTGTCAACGACCGGCGATGTTATACCGAATAGGCGGGAAGGATTAGTTTCGAAAACATTATTTTGTTTTATCCACTTAACCCGACGTTCTAAACGTTCTCTTATGACTACAAGAGAACGTATCTTCTCAGTCCAATGCTGCTTGATGGTCTGCAGCTTAGATTTATTCAAAGTATGATGCAATCTTTTCAGAGATCGGGATATTTCTAACACTCTAGGTGTAAATCTCCGATTCGTCTTCAGATAAGCAATCACACTCTGAAGGTGAGAAGCATTCCGTCTAGCCACCCCAATTTTGAACTAAACCTGCCTAATTCTTTTACAGGTCTTGGCAACGCGTTCTGAAACAGATTTTCTGTTACTGTCACGAACCAAGGAAACTGCTTTTTCATAGACTGCACAGTTCAATATCCAGAGATCTACATCCTCTGGAAGTAATGAAAGTTCTCTATTCGCTTCAGCCATTTTGTCCATTTTAATGGAAACCTTAAGATGGATTTTGGTTTCCCTTGCTCTTATGTTTACATACTCAACTGTCTGCAAAGGTGTTGTTGTGAGAACTGATGGTATGTTCTCAGAGGGTTCTTCTTGAAGAACTTCATGGCCTTTCCTTCGCAAAAAGGATACCTGATCTCGTAAGTACTGAGGTTTCATTTGTGCGTATTGGGGATGCATATTGCTCCATCGCTCATGAAGCCTCAACATGTAACCTCTTCGGTCCGGAGAGCTCTGTCGCCAACAGTCTAAGATGTCCCTTCGAAGTTGGTCCGTCCATTTTAAACGTGTACGAGTTTGTCCCTGGTCGAAGCCTGGTCGTTGCCTGGGTTCTATCCTATTGCCACTCCCAACTGAACCCTGGTCTCCATCCGAGAGAGACCCATTGTGGGTGGCGCTGCGCGTTACTGTGGTCGTAACCGCGAAAAACTCTGTGTGAGTGGTTAGCCCAACACAAAGCCGACAATTATATCGGGTGCCCACCCCTATCTGACGTTGGTCCGCCCCGGGTATTTGAATTGCCCGGTTCCACCCATATCTGGGAGGATTTCCCCTATCCGCCACCTGGGGAGGCGCTCGATTGAGATGTCAGAAACCCCATCTTAGATGCCACTCAAACACTTGGTCAAGTGGACCAAATATTTCCTTGGTGTTCGGAAGAGGGCATCTTACCTGACCTAACCGGTCAGGCAATTCTGTGATATTCGGTAACGGACGTTACCATTTACCACAGAGATATCGAGATATTTATTTTATTATTATTGTTATTATTATTAGTAATATTTTTATTAATTCCCATAAAAAAATTAATGACATCTGTTGCATGTGTAGGTTAGCTTGGAAAATTTAGAGAATATAAGAGACTACCTTGCAACTAAATTCGTATTCTATCAACCTATTGTCAAGGAAGAGGTTGTTTCTTAAAATGTATTCCCACTGCTGCAAAGAGTTCATGAAAGTGATGGATGATGCATATGATGTTTTGAAAAAAAAGCAACTTTCGATGAACTGGAATTTTGGATTCGTGGCGGCACCAGAAACATCAGGCTACTTAATCGTGTTTTAAGAAGACGGAAAAACCTCTCCGTTGGTGAAAAAAATAAAATTCAAGCATTGACGGGTATTTTAAAAAAGAAAAATAGGAAATTTAAAAATTTACAGAAAAGGGGACAAGGTTTAAGCACTAACAAGGAAAAAGTAAAGGGAGAAGAATTATTGTCTGCTTTTAATTCACGTATTCGATCAGGGGTAATAATAAATCTAAAACATAAAGATATAAATGATTTTCTAAACGATGCAAAAAAACTGACTATTGCACGTGTTAGAAATATATTAAAAATTATGACAGGGGTTAAAGTCAATGTTATATTAGCTTTAAAATAGGTAAATGGTAAAACAAAAGATGTTAAATTCTTTAGTACTAGAAATGAACCAATTATCAATTTGAATGAGATTGATGAATGGTTTGAAAGTAAAGTTTGTGGAAAATTATTACGAAAAATTGAAGATTTTAAACAAAAAAAATCTGGCTGGGCATTAAAAGAAATAATTAATTTGAATGTAAATTTTAATAAATATGTACCGATTTCAGCTGGTTCATCCACTTATATAAAAATGCCAAGGTTTATTATGGATAAAAGAGCTGTAGTAAATGTTCATAATAAAGATAATTATTGTTTCTTATGGTCAGTGGTGTCAGCTCTATACATTGCTAAATAAAATAATTCTTTGATTTATTCTTATCCTAAGTTTAGGAAAGTTTTAAAATATGATGACATTGTATTTCCAATGACTTTGGATCAAATACAAAAATTTGAAAAATTAAATAATTTAAAAATAAATGTTTATGGGCTAGAAAAAATTTATGGAAAGGAGGAAATCGTTCTACTTTATTTAAGTAAGAACCAATCAGATAAGTCAACTATTCATCTTTTAATGCTAGAAAATCAGAATTTTGATAATAGTCCAGTCTATCATTTTGCTTGGATAAAAAATTTGTCACGTTTAGTAAGTTCTCAAATTTCGAAAAATGAACATCGAATGTTTATTTGTGATAGATGTCTGCGTCACTTTAAATTAAAAAAATCTTTTCAGAATCATAGAAACGATTGTGAAAACATAAATAAATGTAGGGTGATTTTACCAACAGAAGAAAAAAATTCATTAAAATTTAAGAATTATCTATATAAAGAACAAGTTCCGTTTGCAATCTATGCAGATATAGAGTGCTTACTTGAAAAAGTATCTAATAATGATTCAAATGCATATCAAACACACATTCGTACAAGTGTTGCATATTATTTACATTGCGATTTTGATGATTCTCTATCTGAATTTAAAACTTTCCGCGGAAAAGACTGTATAAATTGGTTCATGCAAGAACTGAAAACAATTTCAGAAGAAGTTAATGTACGCTTGCAAAATATTGTTCCTATGGAATCTTTAACATTGCAACAAAAACGTGAGTTTAGAGAGGCAAAATGTTGTCATATTTGTGAAAAAGCTTTCAAAGATGATGACATTAAACATCGCGATCATAATCATTTTACCTGTAAATTTAGAGGTGCAGCTCATCAGAGTTGTAACCTTAATTATAAAGATTCTCATGTAATTCCAGTAGTTTTTCACAATTTGTCAGGGTATGATGCCCATTTCATTATTAAAGAGCTAGGAACAAAATTTAAAGGTGGTATTCAATTATTACCTATTAATAAAGAAAAGTACATTTCATTTACAAAGCATGTAGATGGTACAAATATAAATTTTAGATTTATTGATTTATTTAAATTTTTGCCGAGTAGCCTCGAAAAACTAGCAGCATATTTAAATAATGATGAACAGAAGATAACCAAAAAACATTTTGTAAACAATAGTGAATTTAATTTAGTAACAAGAAAAGGAGTTTTTCCCTATAAATATATTGACAGTTGGGAAAAATTACAGGAATTACAACTATCACCTAAACAAGCATTTTATTCAAAATTAAATGACTCGAACATTTCAGAACAAGATTACCAACATGCATGTAATGTATGGAATGCTTTTAATTTACAAACTTTGGGAGAGTTTTCTGATTTATACTTAACAACCGATGTTTTATTTTTAGCTGATATATTTGAAAGTTTTAGAAACACGTGTTTAAAAACGTACAATTTAGACCCTCTTCATTATTTTACAGCTCCTGGTCTTGCTTTTAATGCAATGTTAAAGTATACAAATATTGAACTAGAGCTATTAACAGATGTAGAAATGCTTTTGTTTATCGAAAAAGGCATTCGCGGGGGTGTTTATCAATGCTCAAATCGGTACGCAAAGGCAAACAACCAATTCATGGGATCAGAGTTTAATTCAAGTGAACTAGAGTCTTATATAATGTAATTTGACATTAATAATCAATATGGAAAAGCCATGACTGAAAGTTTACCATATAAAAATTTTAAATGGGTTAACAATTTTTCTAATATTGATTTTCTAAACATTCCCGATGACGCAGAAGAAGGTTATATTCTAGAGGTAGACTTGCACTATCCAGAAAATCTCTATGATTTGCATAAAAACCTACCTTTATGTCCATAGCATTTTGTACCTCCTCTTCCAAAAAGCACCATTCCTAAACTTGTTCCCAACTTATTTTTAAAAACAAATTATGTAATTCATTATCGAAATTTAAAGCAATGTTTATCTCTAGGAATGAAATTAAACAACATTTATAGAGTATTAAAATTCAATCAAAAGTCATGGTTAAAACCTTACGTAGATTTAAACACAGAAATGAGAAAGAAATCTGCTAATGAATTTGAAAAAAACTTTTATAAACTGATGAACAATTTTGTTTTCGGGAAAACAATGGAGAATGTCAGAAAGCATAAAGATATAAGACTCGTAACAAAGTGGGAGGGAAGATGGGGTGCTAAAAATTTAATTTCATTACCAAATTTTTACAGCTGTACCATATTTGATGAAGATACGGTAATAATTGAAATGAATAAAACAAAAGTTAATTTTAATAAACCAATTTTTACAGGATTTTCAATTTTAGATATTTCAAAGATAATTATTTACGATTTTCACTATAATTATATTAAAAAAACCTTTGGAGATTGTGCAAAATTACTCTACACCGACACAGACAGTCTAATATATCAGTTTACAGTTCCAAATATTTATGAATACATTAAACGTGATATTGCTAAATTTGACACCTCAGACTATCCTGAAAACAATGTTTTTGGAATTCCGTTAAAGAACAAGAAAGTTCTCGGTTTAATGAAGGATGAGTATAATGTTAAGATATTGAGTGAATTTGTTGGTTTGAGATCAAAATTATATGCGTATAGAGTATGGGAAGATGAAAAAGATAAAAAGAAAGCTAAAGGGGTTAAAGAATCAAGTTTAAAATCAATTACATTTGACGATTATAAGCATACTCTTAATTCTTTTCAAAACCTTGTTAGACCTCAAAACCTTATCCGTAGTCGAAAACACAAAGTACAAACAATTAAACAACAAAAAATTGTAATTAGTTGGGCAGATGATAAACGTGTATTGATAGCAAATTCAACAGACACACTTCCATGGGGATATAAAGCAAATGAACCAATGGAACTCGACGATATTCAAATGTAACAAAAATAAATTTGTATTTTAAGTTGTATAAGAAGATTGTATTCTACTTTGTAAAAAAAGTGTTTTAATAAATAATCATGTACACAAATGAATTGTTTTCTTTACCTTGAATGATTAAAATAACTTTAAAATTTTTATGATTTATCATTTATAACTTTTATCTAGATACTTAGTTACTTTAATAAGAATTGAAATAAAAGAGATACAATAAATATAAAAAATTACAAACTTTATTATTTATTTCACATAAAAAATGTACATTTTTAAAATTATTTATACATGAGTTAATACCAAACATCAATTCCGTCGTCGGAGTTTACATTTTCAGATAACCAATTTTCCAACATTCTTACATTGCGTACAGCACAATTAATAAATTCAATTTCTTTTCCTGCTCTACGATAATAACATGGTGTTATACTTATACTCTTCATGAACTAAAGATTGAAGCGATGGACAATCTATATCCTGCATGTCTATAATTGTTGTTGATGATTTTACAAAACTCTCTAACCACTTTTTCTTTTCAAGTCCTTTTACATAAATTTTCGTTGCATTTTCAAAAATATTATTAAGTATGACAGATAATAAAGAGTACGGGATTTCACCAGATATCCATCTGAGACAGTGAAAATTATTTTCCAACCTTCGATTGATGCTCCTGTACTGTGATGAAACATACTTCCACTGACAAGGAGGTTGAAATATAAAAGCATATGGTTGCACTATTTTTTCCTTAAGCGGTAGAATAGATAATTCTTTGACAATAAACTCATTTATAGGTAACTTGAAACCTTATACGTCTAGTATGTATTCCATCTCGTTCTCTACTGACTCGAATAAGCAAAATTTTAACAATTTATATTATTTTCTTAACCCCACCACTGATTGGTCTATAGGGTCAAAATTTCCCAAAAAGAACAAAGTTGGTTTGGGGTCTTTCGATTTTCTTGAAAATTGGCAAAAGTTTAGTGTTAGGTAAGAGTTATTTGTGGGCCAAAGAATTTTCAAAATTGTTGAAGTTAGAGAGCTTTGAATTTTGAGATACGAGTTTTTTTAAAGCATGATATTTTTTGTAGTTTTTAACGGATTTGCTTCATATTTACAGGATTTATAGATGATTTGTAGCCGTTTAAAACGTAATTTAAAGGTTTTAAATTTTCCAAAAATTTGACCAAAAAAAAGTAAAAAAAAATTTTTAAATTAATTCTTCTTACATTTGGCCGTAAATAACGTTTATGAATAAATTATTTTCAAATTCCTAATCTTTTTCTGCGTCTTTTAAACAAAAAAAAATTAATGGAGGGTCTGAAACTAACGGAGATATTCAATTTTTAGTGCGGCGGTTCACTGTATGGCGCCACTGCTGACATTGCGCTGCGCCGCGCCGAGGGCAATATCGCTCAGAAGGAGGATGAGAAACGGCAAAAGTATCAAGACCTGCTGTTCGAATTGAGGAGAATACACAGAGGCTATAAAGTCCATTTAGTTGTCCTTATTCTCGGCTGTCTAGGGGGGATGAGAGCTTCATTTGTTAGCCAGCTTCAAAGAGTTCCAACCTGCGAGCGACAAGCTGACGCATTGGCAGGTCGAATGCAAAAGGCAGTTCTGCTGAGCTCTCTTCATCTGGTCAGGCAGCACTGTTCTTCATAATATAACATCACGAAGGTAGCTCTAAAAAAGCATCCAATAGCGTTCCTGGCCACCCCGTAAGAACAACAGCGGCAACGGACAGGAACACCTACAGAACAGTGAACTGAAAACACCTCGAGCAAAGGAATCGCGCTATTGCTTACCTTTCAGGACGGAAGGAGCAAAAGCGGATAAGAATACGTAAGGCAAGAATGGGAGAGGTTGTTTTAGTGAGGTATTACCACAGCATGTGGTCGAGTCCCACACGAACAAGTGCGTAAATGCATTTTTTCCTCTCCTAAACTTGTTTTGTAAAAAAAAAAAAAAAAAAAAAAAAAAGCTCTAAAAAAGCATCCAACAACGTTCTCGACCACCGCTTAAAAACATCGGCGGCTATGGGCGAGGACAACAGTGCAAGAAACATGAAAAACGTCTCGAGTAAGTGGATCACGCTCTTGCTAACCTTCCAGGATGGAGGGAGCAGGAACGGATGGAGTAAGTAAAGCAAGAATGGGAGAGGTTGATTTAGTGCGGTATTGCCACAGCACGTGGTTGCGTCCCACACGAACAAGTGCGTAAAAGCATTTTTTTCTCTCCTAAACTTGTTTTGTAAAAAAAAAAAAAAAAAGTAATAAAATAATAATAATAATAATAATAATAATACAATAATAATACAATAATAATAAACTAATAATAAAAATAATTAAATAATAATAATAACAATAATAATAATAATAATAATGTAATAATGTAATAATGTAATAATAAACAACGCTCTGCTACCACTCGATATCTCTGTGGTACATGGTATCGTCCGATAACAAATATCACAGAATTGCCTGGCCTGTTGGGTCAGCATAGATGCCCTCTTCCGAACACCAAGGAAATACTTGGTCCACTTGGCCAAGTGTTTGAGTGGCATCTAAGGTGGGGTTTCTGACATCCCAATCGAGCGCCTCCCCAGGTGGCGGATAGGGGAAATCCTCCCAGATATGGTGGGAACCGGGCAATTCAAATACCCGGGGCGGACCAATGTCAGATAGGGGTGGGCACCCGAAACAATTGTCCACTCTGTGCTGGGTTAACCACCTACACAGAGAAGATGCGGTTACGACGACTGTAACGCGCAGTGCCACCCACAATAGATCTCTCTCGGATGGAGATCTGGGTTCAGTTGGGAGTGGCAATAGGACAGAACCCAGTCGACGAACAGGCAATGACCCGGGACAAACTCGAGAGCGTTTCAAATGGACGGACCAACTTCGGAAGGACATCTTGTTGTGTTGGCAAAACAGTTCTCCAGACAGAAGAGGATATATGCTAAGGCTGCATATGCGATGGGTCGAAATGTACCCCCAATACGCAGAAATGACGCCTCAGTATCTAAGAGACCAGGTATCCTCTCTGAGGAAAAAGGGACATGAGGCTTTTCTACGAGAAGAAGAACATCCCTCAGAGAACATACAAGTTCTCGACACACCAACACCAACGACCGAAGATGGGAACATGAGATCAAGGAAAACAAAAATTCATCTTAAGGTTTCCATAAAAATGGACAAAATGGCTGAGGGAAATCAAGAACTCTCATTACTCCCTGAAAAATGCATAAAGTCCGATTGAATGTTCTTCTAATCGGTTGTTTGGGTGGGATTAGGGCTTCATTAGTGAGCCAATTAAAAAAGATTCCTGGCTGCGAGCGCCAGGCTGATGCATTGGCGGTTCGCATGCAAAAGGAAGTCCTTCTGAACTCTCTCAATCTGGTTCGGCAGCACTGTTCACTTTAACATCTTATTTGGTAGCTCTAAAAAAGCATCCAACAACGTTCTCGACCACCGCTTAAGAACATCGGCGGCTATGGGCGAGGACAACAGTGCAAGAAACATGAAAAACGTCTCGAGTAAGTGGATCACGCTCTTGCTAACCTTCCAGGATGGAGGGAGCAGGAACGGATGGAGTAAGTAAAGCAAGAATGAGAGTGGTTGTTTTAGTGCGGTATTGACACAGCACGTGGTTGAGTCTTACACGAACAAGTGCGTAAAAACATTTTTTCCTCTCCTAAACTTGTTTTGTAAAAAAAAAAAAGTCAGGATGGAGTGATTAATACTTTGGTGTACCGCAGCCGTGTAATGCATATACCTGTTGACGATTCCAACTGTCGTGCATGCAAACAATACCCGGAGACACTTAGTCATATATTAAGTGCCTGTCCGATTTATGCATGTAACATATATATAGAAAGACACAATGCTGCACTGACGGTTTTGTATTACCACCTTCGTCACCAGTATGGTATAGATAAGGTGCCCATCCTGCCGTATGCCCAAATGGATCAAGAATCCGTTGTAGAAAATGACCAGTGCAAGATCTACTGGAATTTTTCTTTCCCCACCGCTCATCATATCAGTGCCACCAAGCCTGATATGGTCCTCCAAGATCATAAAAGTAAGATCATTTATGTAGTTAAGTTTTCGGCTCCTGCCGAGAGAAACATCATTAAAAAGGAAGATGAGAAACGGATCAAATATCAAGAGCTCTTATTCGAATTGAGTAAAATGCATCCAGGATATAGAGTCCACTTGATTGTTTTAATTCTCGGCTGCTTAGGAGGGATGAAGGCTTCATTTGTGAGCCAACTGAAGAAGATTCCAACCTGCGAACGTCAAGCCAATTTGTTAGCAGGTGGAATGCAGAAAGCAGTTCTTTTGAACTCTCTTCTTCTGGTCCGACAGCACTGTTCCTTGTAAAAAAAACATCTTTAAAGGTAGCTCTAAAAAAGCATCCCACAATTTCATGTCGGCCGCATAGGAACATCGGCGGCAATGGACATGAAGATCCAAAGAACAGAATGCTGAAACTGTACAGAGTAAAGAAAAATGATGCTTTTGCTCACCTTCCAGGACGGAAGGAGCAAAAGTTGATAAGAGTATGTAAAGCAAGAATTGGAAGAGGTTGTTTTAGTGCGGTATTGCCACAGGATGTGGTTGAGTCCCACACGAACAAGTGCGTAAATGCATTTTTTCCTCTCCTAAACTTGTTTTGTAAAAAAAAATAATAATAATAATAATAATAATTATAATTAAATAATAATATAATAATAATTATAATTAAATAATAATATAATAATAATTAAATAATAAAACAATAAAAATAAAAATAAAACTACGCAGTAATTAAATTTAAAGAATTGATATAGAATGAATGACAAAGAAACGTGAAAAAAGCGTGCAATCTGAACATATTATATTACACTATCAACAGCTTGAGCATTTTCATAAATGAGATCTTGAGTAGTACAATTGATATTCACTTTCAACTTTTCATTTCTTTTAGTTGTATCACGAACACTATAATATTAATTTGTTATCAGTAGCAAGCGTAAATAATGTCTAATACGAATAAACACACAATTTAAAATAAAATGTATTTCTTTTATAACTTACCTTATAATATCACTTATTCTCGGCACAAAATTAATTTAGAATCACTAATAAAATTCAATCTTTAATCAATTAAGACAATGCTTATCTGACAACAAGTTTTGATGTAATGGTAAAGCGTACTCTTTATATACTTTATATATTTATATATATATATAGTTCTAAATTGTTTCGAGATCAAAACAGCTGATTTCCAAGAAATCATACACAATTCTTTTAAAAACATATCCCCACCACAATCCAGCTGATTCTCAAGGTCAAATATATACCTTGCATAAGTTTTCGAGATCAGAACAGTTGATTTCCAAGAAATTATATTCCCACATGAAATAAATTCTTTTTAAGACCTTGCATAATTTTTCGAGATCAAAACAGCTGATTATGAAATCATACACAATTCTTTTAAAATCATATCCCCACCACAATCCAGCTGATTCTCAAGGTCAAATATATACATTGCATAAGTTTTCGAGATCAGAACAGTTGATTTCCAAGAAATTATATTCCCACATGAAATAAATTCTTTTTAAAACCTTGCGTAATTTTTCAATATCAGAACAGCTGATTATGAAATCATGTTCTCCCTTTTAGATCATAGCACCTCATTTACAAAATACCCCCCACCATCTACCTACATTCAAAGGTCAAATATAGCTCCACCTCACATTCCTTTTTGATGATGTCATATACCATGGCGCAACATTTTCCCCCACCACTGCACATGCGCAATAGCGACTTGTAGTTAGAACCGGCCTTACTTAACTACTATGGTACCCGTCTTTTATTATTGAAATTAACTACATTGGCATTTTAAAATGCAAAAGCAAATAAATTATTATTGTAAAGTCTTACATTATTTCTAAAATAGCCAGATATCTTATGAGATCCATCTAACAATTTTTTTAATTCATGAGGGTATTTTTCTGAAGACAACGATACACCACCATGACTGCAACAATAATTATAAGTTAATTTCTTTTAAACTTTTTCTTTCTCAAAATGTTTAGCCTTGCATATTTTGCAAAAAAATGACATTTTACCAAGATAATGTTCGTTATAACTTGGAACATGTATGCTATTAATATTTTTTTCTACATAAGCAAAAACATGAATATCAATGTTTTCATTCGCATAAATGACTCCATTTTTTTACCTGTATGTTCCGAAACATCTATTTTTTCCTCTTCGATTACGTTTCTTTTTAATTGTAATCTTTTACGTTATTGTTTTTGTTATTTTGCGTGACTTTTTTCATTTTCTCATCACAAGTTCTTATATCTTTCTCCTGCATATCTTTTAAATATAGTATTTCATTATTTTCATTTTTATCATGGCACATCTTCTGTTTCAATTTCAATCTTTGACGATAGCTTTTTTTTATATTCTGCTTAACTTTTTTTTAATTTTCTAATTAGAGGTGTTAACAATTTTGTTCTGGCTCAATATTTTTTGTAATTTCTTATTCTTATTATCTCCTCTAACTTCTTTAAGATACTTCAACTGACTTCAATATTTTTTGATATTCTGCACGACTTTTTTTACTTGTCTTATTACAATCGCTAGAAATTATTAATGTGTCAAAATTATTATCTCTCTTTCCTTCTTTAATAGCACTATCTTTGTGATTTTTTTTTTTTGAAAAATTTAAATCTGTTTCACTCTTTAAACATACATTTTCCATAACTGATATTTCTGTTTCTTTGTTATCAATTCTTTTTAGTTTTAATTTCATCATTTCACTATATTCTTTCTGATATTCTGCTCTAGTTTTTCTACTTTTCTCATTAGCATTGCTAAAAAATATCTTCTTACTACTATTGTTTCTAATATTTTATAATTATTACGTTCTTTTACTACTTCAATAGAATTTGACGCATTTTCCACATGTTTTTTTTACAAACATTTATATTCTGTCACTATTTACACTTCCCATATTTGTTATTTGTCTCTCTTTTCCATCTTTTTTTTAACTTAGGTCTTTTACAATACATTTTTTCATATTTGGTACTGCTTTTTTTAGTTTCTTAGTCAGGAATATTAACAACTTTGTTTTGTCATAAATTAAAGTCTAATATCTCAAGAAATATTAATCTAATCAATTTCGTCTACAGGACTTTTTTATAGGAAATTAAATTTTTAACAAATTTGTGATTTAGATTTTTTTGTCAAATTAATTTTTTCGGAGATAACAGCAAAAAACGCGAATTATGGGTAAACATTATATTTAGTGACCCGTATTAACTAACCAGTACAACTTACACTGTCGCGACACGGGGCACTTTTGTAGAGCGTTTAATTCTGAGTGAGTCAAGACCAAGACCATTTAGGCAATTTATCTTACAACATATCCAACCAAATATAGAGTAAGGACTGAAAAAAAACTAATTTGTCGAAAAAAAAATCACCCTAATCCACATGTTAAAATTTAATATCTTAGATGTTAAACTTTAATATTTATATATTAAGTGTTACTATCTTTTCTTAAACATCTAATTTTGTTAGATGAAATAACCCTTACAAAAAAGTAGTACTGGATTTAGTACTGGGAAGAAGTACTGGGTTCAGTCCTGGGATAAGTACTGGAATAAGTACTGGGTTCAGTACTGGTGTCAGTCTATTAAATTTACAGCAAAAAACTACTGCGCAGCCGTAGGACCCATATAAACTTAGTGCGCAACGTGAATAAATTTTCGACAGTGCATGGCGAAAAAAGTACTGGTTTTCCAATACTGAACTCAGTACTAAACTCAGTACTGAACCCAGTACTTATCCCAGTACTGAACCCAGTACTTCTTCCCAGTACTGAAACCAGTACTGAATCCAGTGCTTCCTTTTTGTAAGGGAAAAGCAATTAATAAGAATAAATTACATATTCAAATATTGTTTAGTGGGAATCGACTTTTGGGTCACTGGATTTGCATTTGCTATGATGGAAATGAACTTTTTGTTTATGATTATCTTAATAAAGGTTGTGTAAATGAAAATCAAAGAGAATATTTATGCAGGTTATATCCATTTAAACCTAATGTAGTTTTTTAAGAGTACAACAACAACCAAATTTTGTTGATTGTGGTATATATGCGATTGCGTGTGCTGTTTCTTTATATTTTAATATTAAACCTGAAAATGTTGTATATAATTATGCTTTAATGAGAACTCATTTGTTTATGATGTTTGAAAAAAATGTGTCATCTCCTTTTCGGATAATTTTACAAAATTGTATAAATTTGTAATTGGCAATATCGAATAAATAAAAAACAATACTTTATATGTGAGTAATGTAAAAGATGTGACACAGAAGAGAAAATTAGATTATCAAACTAATGACGGCTTTACAGAAATGAAAGGAGATGGTAGTAGTCCTTCATTACATACAAAAATAGGACAGAAAAAACTTGTTAACATTCCTGACTAAGAAACTAAAAGAAGCAGTACTAAGTATGAAAAATGTATGGTAAAAGACCTTAGTTAAAAGGAGAGATGGGAAAGAGAGACAAATAACAAATATGGAAAGTGTAAATAGTGACAGAAATATAAATGTTTCTAAAAAAAAACATGTAGAAAATTCGTCAAATTTTATTTAAGTAGTAAAAGAAGGTAATAATTATAAAATATTGGAAACAATAGTAGCAAGAAGATATTTTTTAGCAATTCTAATGAGAAAATTAGAAAAACTAGATCAGAATATCAGACAGAATATAGTGAAATGATGAAATTAAAACGAAAAATCTGATAACAAAGAAACAGAAATATCAGTTATGGAAGATGTATGTTTAAGTAGTGAAACAGATTTAAATTTCTCTAAAATAACACATAGATAGTGCTGTTAAAGAAGAAAAGAAAGATAATAATTCTGAGACATTAATAATTTTTAGCGATTGTAATGAGGCAATTAAAAAAAGTCGTGCAGAATATCAAAAAATGTTGAAAGTCTATTAAAGTATCTTAAAAAAGTAGTAGGAGATGATAAGAATGAGAAATTACAAAGAATAGTGAGCCAGACAAAAATTGTTAAAACCTCTAATGAGAAAATTAAAAAAAAGTAAAGCAGAATATAAAAAAAAGCTATCGTCAAAGATTGGAATTGAAACAGAAGATGTGCCATAATAAGAATGAAAATAATGAAATACTATATTCAAAAGATATGCAGGAGAAAGATGTAAGGATTTGTGATGAGAAAACGAAAAAAAGTCACGCAAAATATCAAAAACAATAACGTAAAAGATTAAAATTAAAAAGAAACGTAATCGATGAGGAAAAAATAGATGTTTTGGAACATACAGGTAAAAAATTACAGGGCAAGTGCGAGTTAAATTAGGGCACAGAGGGTTCCGTACACGAACTTCAAATCGATTGAAAAATTTTTTTCTATCATTTATTTTTAACGTTCATTTCAATTATTTATTAGATATTTATTATTTGGATCATTTTAATAATAATATGTAAATTAAAATCATAATTTTTTTACTTTTATTAAAATTCAAGTATAAACTTAATCATTTTTATAAGATTAAAAATTTCCAATTAAATAGACTGAGCTTTTTTATATAATTTTAAATTTTAAAGACAAAAATTTTTTTTTTAAATTTGTTTTATTTTCAAACTTCTAAAGTAATTTAAACATGAAAATAAACATTTTATACAAAAAAAGAATCTAAAACTGTGAAATATTGTAGTTGTTTAGAAAAAAAATTTTTTTTAGCGAAAAAAAAATTTCATTTTTTCTAAGAAAATGCTATGATAATAAATTTAAACTCCATTTTTTATGGTTTTATAAAAAATTCTGCATAAAATTACAACAATGTTCGCTATTTTTCCAGTAATTTACACGTAAAAATACCTAGGTATACTAAATGATAAACCTCTAGGTCAAATGGTTTGGAAGATAAGGGGGGGACACGTTTTTTTTTAAATAAAATGTTTTTCCTTGACAACGCTATGACTATCAACTCCAATCATGTTTTCTGTATTTTTCCTGTACTCTACTCGCGAAAATACATATGTGTACTAATTTTCAATACTCTAGGTAAAACAGTTTAGGAGATAAGGGGGGAGGGTAAATAGGCATTTTAATGCATTTTTTGAAAAAAATCTTGTTATTTCCTTGACAACGCTATGAACATCACGTTTAATCATGTTCACTATATCTTGCCTGTAATCTACACGTGAAAATACATAAGTGTATCAGATTTCAACTCTCTATCTCAAATAGTTTGGCCGCTAGGGGGGGGGGGGGTGGTTTTGGGCGACGGACAAACGAGTGAAAACATAAGGGTTCCGGATTTGACACTTTGTGTCCGGAACACTAGAAATAGAGTCATTTATGCGAATGAAAACTACATTGATATTCGTGATTTTGCTTATGCAGAAAAAAATATTAATAGCATACATGTTCCAAGTTATAACGAACATTATCTTGGTAAAATGTCTTTTTTGCAAAAGATGCAAGGCTAAACATTTTGAGAAAGAAAAAGTTTAAAATAAATTAACTTATAATGATTGTTGCAGTCATGGTGGTGTATCGTTGCCTTAAAAAAAATGCCCTCATGAATTAAGAAAATTGTTAGACGGATCTCGTAAGATATCTGACCATTTTAAGAATAATATCAATTAATAATATCAATCAATTTTTATATGGTGGAAAAATGTTTCAGCAATAGTTAGTTGATAATTATATCAAAGTTGAAAAAGTTAGGTTACATTTTTGTAAAAATAATCAAACAAAAGTAAGAAGTGAAACTTACAAAGGATTAATTGATCATTTACATAATCAGGAAATTGAAAATAATTTACATGTTGGCAAGATGTTGATATTGCCTTCAACAATTATAGGATCACATCGTAACATGTTAAAACAATATCAAGATGCAATGACCTTTGTAGCTTTTCATGCACTGAAAAAAAAATTATTTGAATCAAATAAAAATTATTTGATCCAAGTAAATCATTTAATTGTTTATTATCCATTAAATATATATTTGACTCAAATAAATATTTACTGGTCCTAAGTATTTTATTTTATCGCATAAAATAAACAGTAACTTGCGTCAAATAAAAATTACTTTAACCAAATAAATGGAATACTTAAAACTAATAAATAGTGGTTTAAATCAAGTATGAAAATTACTTAATTCAATAATTCATGTTATTTAATTCAAATAAATATTTATTTGCATGGAAAAAATGTTTTTCCTGAAAGAACTAAACATTTTTTTGTATCAAGTATTTAATTATTTATCACGAATAATTGTATTAATTCTGACTAAAATCCCTTTAACTCTGTCAAATATTTTTTATTAAGCCCAAATATGAAATCTATTTGCATCAAGTGAAAAAATTATTAGATTCAAATAAATTTAAATCAAGAATTACTTATCTCAAGTAAATGTCTAATTGCATTAAGTAAATAAATTATTTGTAACTAATTAGAAATTATCTAATTCAAGTAAACTTCTTATTTAATTCAAAATTCTCGAGTGCCAGAATGTTAGGAAACTAATAAAATATTTAAAAATAATTTTAAAATCATAAAATTAATTCTAAATTATTATTCATACTTGAGTTCTACTTTATTTGTAACTGGTTTTCTATTTTTTTAAGGTATTATTCTAGTATTTGTGTTGTTTATTCTTTTAAACGAATGAATTCATTGTTTATAAAGGTTTTTACAATTTTTACACAACATATTTTGCACATATAAACAATTATATACTTATAATTAAAAATCGCACCTACAGAGGATTCGAACCCTCAACGCTACGCACGCAAATCAAACGCTTAAGCACTAGTACACGCAAGCTCTGGTGAGAAATATCAAAATCTTCTACTGGTACGTCAGGTCTGTAAGGGGTGCTTCCTTTTTTAATTGGTGATATGTTTAGTACCATATTAAACTTTTTATAAATAGTAACTTATGAAGAAACCATTAAATACTATTATTTACAAATTAAACAATTCTTTCTAATATTAATGTGACCGAAATCAATAAAAGATAAGAAATAACTAATTTAATAAAAAATACTTTAACAGAATATTAAATATTTAAATCAAAATTGAACAATAACAATTCAATTCATTAAGTAATTTAATTTACTCGAATCCATAAAATGAAGTTATTGTATTAAATAATTTTTATTTGTATTGAACAAAAAAATATTTGGCTGAAATAAATAAATTAATGGTTACAAATAACTCACTATTATAGTTTCAATTAAATATTTATTTGATCGAAGTATTTTTTATTTATTTCATAAAATAAAGTATTAGTATTAAATAAATCATTATTCGCATTAAATAATTAAGTTTACTTGAATCCATAAAATGAAGTTATTATCTTAAATAATTTTTATTTGTATTAAACAAACAAATATTCGGCTGAAATTAATAAATTAATGGTTACAAATAACTCACTATTATAGTTTCAATTAGATATTTATTTGATCGAAGTATTTTTTATTTGTTTTCATAAAATAAAGTATTAGTATTAAAAAAATCATTATTTGCATTAATTAAAGTTACTTGAATCCATAAAATGTGTTACCGTGATTTTTATTTTTAACAATAACAATAGTTTCCGATCCTTCAGAGAGTATCGAGAAACCAGAAAAAGGCAAAGAAGTAAGAAAAAAGAATCAGTTTCTGATCCTGCGAGAGGATCGAGAAGCTAGAAAAAGCAAAGAATAGAATTTAGTTTCCGATCCTACTAAAGTATCGAGAAACTAAGGAAATTAAGAAAGAGAATTAGTTTCCGATCCTGCAAGAGTATCGAGAAACTGGAAAAAAGCATAGAATAGAATTTAGTTTCCGCTCCTTCTAGAGGATCGAGAAACTAGAAAAAATAGAGAAAATTAGGGAGATTAGAAAATAAAGAAATAAGAACCGGTTGAGAAATCCTCTTTGGAGTTGACAATCTTGTGGTTTCTTGTAGAGATTTGGCGGAATCTTCTAAACTTCTCTTCTCACAGATTTGAAAATAAAATTAAATTTCGACACAAAAAACTAAATACTTTTAGAGAATAAAATAACAATTTATTTTATTTAAATATAAACATTTATAAGGAAAGTAATAGATTATTACGTCCGGAAATCCTTTTGTTTATATAAGACGTCTGTCTTGGTTGACGGTTGGTTAAGAACTGACAAAACATTTTGTCTTTTTAGTTTGGTAACAAATTGGTTGTCTTGGCAACATAGAAAAAAGAATAATAATTTTTTATAAACTTAGTCTTAAAAAATCGTGCTTCCTTTGTCGATGATTAATAATTCCTTTTTCTAAATAAATAGATTGAAATAAATAATAATTTGTTATTATGAAAATTGGATAACAAATGAAGTTATTATCTTAAATAATTTGTATTTGTATTAAACAAAAAAATATTTGACTGAAATAAATAAATTAATGGTTACAAATAACTCACTATTATAGTTTCAATTACATTTTTATTTGATTAAAGTATTTTTTATTTGTTTTTATAAAATAATGTATTAGCATTAAATAAATCATTATTCGTTTCAAATAATTTAGTTTACTTGAATACATAAAATGAAATTATTGTTTGAAATAATTTTTATTTATATCAAAAAACCAAAGATTTGAGGGAAATAAATAAATCAATTGTTTTAAATAAATTATTATTTATGTTGAATAATTTCATTTATTAGATTCAATTAATTATTTTTTTGATTCAATTACGATTTATTTGATTCAAATAAGTGTCATTCAAATAATTTAAGTTATTTAAATCAAATATATATTTTTTAGATCTAAATACAAAATATTTGAACCAAGTAAATATTTTTCAAATAATTTGAATTAATTGAATCAAATAATTTTTTTTTCATGTTGGTAGACCAGATTTATTTATTACAATGACATGCAGTTCAAAATGGAAAGAAATTTAAGAAAATTTATTACTTAATCAGTCAGCATCTAATAAACTTGACACGGTTGCAAGAGTCTTTCATTTAAAAATAAAAAAATTAATCGAAACTATAGTAGATGATAAACTTTTTGAGCAAGTAAAGTCTTATGTTTATGTTATTAAATTTGAAAAGCGCAGTTTACCACACATTCATTTATTGGTTATATTGGAAGATGGTTCCAGACTATTAAGAGCAGAGAGTGTTGATCGGTATATTTCAGCTGAGATTCCAGATAAAGATGTTAATTCTACATTACATAAACTTATAATGCAAAATAATGTTCATGTACCTTGTGGATAGACGCTTTAACATATAATGAAAGTTTATTGTATCTCGTATCAATTATATTATATTATTATATAAATAGACGTCTTAAAATATAAAACAATCAACAGTAAAATAATGTCAAAACTTACAATAACTATATTCTATTTCTATTTCTTCAACATTCTAAATGGTATTGGGTATATCATAATTTTTTATAATTATTCCTCATATTCTTCATTTTATTCTTCATCTTTATTTTACCTTAGAGAGGAACACCAGTTGTAATTTTCGAAATAGTATATTACGATACTAGGCGGGAAAGTTGGATTTCCTGGCAAGCGTGATATAAAGGTAGGCCTGATATAAGGGTAGGCGTGATATAAGGCCTCGGGATCGCCTCGGTCTTATATTATACGCTTGCCAGGGCATCCAGCTTTCTGGCTGTGTGTCGTATACGATTTTTTTTCAGCCCCAGCCAAAAGTACGTTAAAAAGTTGAAGAAAATATGCAAAAAATCTTGTTTGGAAATTCGATCTGGCTGCCCGACTTTTGCAAAACCGAAGCGAAGCCGAGGATTTTGCTAGTCGGGGCGGGCATCAACAAAAATAAAAATACACTGTAAGAAATTTTTTCGGTAAAATTTCCTAAAAGTTCGGGAAGCAAAGTTCCCGAAACATTCGAAAAAATTTCCAAACATTCGGAAAAAATTTTTACCTGCAAAAGGGTCGACTTATGACTAACCCTCATAAATTTAAAGGATTATAGTACCTGCTGTTTCAAAATGTTTCAAATAAAAATTAAATGTTTATGTCAACATTACACTTATTTTTTATGAACTTATATTACTTTTATGTTTTATGTATATAACACATCTTCTGGCATCTAAATTCGAAAATGCTATTTATTTTTTCTTAACATTAAGGATTTGCGAGATAATTTATAACTTTTACACTACCACCTAAATATTATAATGGCCTTTTTAGTAGTTCTGGAGAAAAAAATTAAAGTACAGTAATTTTTTTTTTTTTTTTTTTCTCCAGAACTACTGAAAAGGCCATTATATTATTTAGATGCTAAAAAATAAAGAATTGAAGCTTTGTTTTCATACAACTTTCAAAAAAATTGAAGTCGACGTGTTTTAAGATATTTGTATTTGAAGTTTTTAAATACAAAATAGACCATGAAAAAAATAATTTTTTACAAAAAGCTTAGTACCATTTTAAAGCTTAAGAAATTATCTTTCCAACGCATTTATAATATTTAATGTTTAGAGTACTTTTAATAAAGTAAATTGTATTTTAAAAGAACTTTACGTTTGATCGTCTTTTAACAGTGCTACGGTTTGAAATAGAATGTCCCATTTGTACACGGAAAAAATAAGTTGTCTAAATATTGCTCGATTAGTTGTAGAATCTTGGATATAGACGACGATTTTGCAAAGTCACAGAGTTCTTCTATGGCTACGAAAGAAATACTAAATGAAAGTTGAATACATTTTAGAAACCTAGTAATAGAAAAAAAAAGTGTTCTAATTATTATAAAACTGTTTTCTATAAAGTTATCAACGAAATCTAAATTTTGATGCATAAGGATATAATATTTAGAAAAAGTTATTTAATATCTCTACGACTATTAAATAATTTTAAAGAATCTTATTGCCATAAACAGTTTTCTAAACTCTAGAGAAAACTGATATAGATTTTAAAACGATGTTGACGTAATTTTAAATTACTTGTGTATTAGAATTTAGAAATAGAGAATCGAAAACACGGTTTATAAGAAGTAGTCGACCAAGTCGCAGACTTCAAAACCGATGCGCAGACTTTCTAGTGCCCAGCAGTGTCAAAACATAAGCTGTTTTATATATGATTTTCATTTCGGTACGTATATTTTGGAGCACTGTTTAATTGAAAACAAATTTTATGCATATTATTATATGGGCGATTCTTACGTAACTGCCCTACTTGGCGGCGTTGAAAAAATACACCTAAATTAAAAATATATTCTGAAGTGTATTAGTGAATTTTAAAGGTATATATGAGAGTAACTGAAAACCAAAGTGTTCATAAATATATATATTATAACTTCTATTATATTGCACTATAACTGCTGAAATTTCAGCTCCGTGGCGTGTCCCTTTTGCAAAATGTTAACTTTAATTTAATAATTTTCAATGAAAATATCATTATTATAACTTAGCCTCTTTCAAGCATAAAGTGTCTATATTTATGAACAATTTAGATTTATATTGCACTTCATAATACTTTTTTCATATTTAAAAATCTGTAAAAATATTTTGTCCCTCAATTTTTCCAATTTTTGAACGCAATCTGTAGACTTATAATTAAGGTGTCATGTGTTTAGTTATTACGCTTTCTAATAAATTAAATCTCAATTTTAATCCATTAGCACTAAATCACATGTGAAAAAAGTTTTAAAAAAGAAAAATTTTTGCTTGAAAAAAAATTCTTTTTGTGAAAATTGCATGTGTACAAAAAAAGCGTTCTGTTCCATGTGATTACTATTATACTACTGTAACAATTATTTCATAGTATTGTTACCATTTTCTTTAAGTTTTCATGTGAAAAAAGCGATCTGCAGAAGGAATAGATTTATTTTGCAATATTGTAGAAGTGAGGTTAGAATAAATGTCAAATTTCAGCTCCATGGTATCACGTAAAATTTCAGCTCCATGGCCTATATAAAGTGTTCAGTGTGCTTCATGCAGAGAACCTTTTTAATCTGTGGTGGTTATTTTAAAATATTATTCTATAAAGTAGTTTAGCAATGCCGGATTACACTGCTCGATCTCGATTTCAAATTATCCAAAAAATAAAACGAAATATTCATTATTAAATATTGTATTTGCCCTAATAGCACCGACTAGGCCGGGAACGTTCCTGGAATGGGCTGGTGGCCCCTTGGGTACGTTCCCTTGGACCGCTCCAATATACCTGACAAATCCGTTCCGGATTTCACTAGGCTAGGAACGTTCCCGCGGAACGTTCATGGAATGTTCCGAGGAACTTTGAACACACATTCAAAAAATCGCAGAACGGGTTGCAGAAAAAGTATGCGAAAAAGGTGAAAATTTTTTTATTAATATTATTTAATGTTTTTAATATGATTGCTTCTATAGAACAGTGGTCACTAAAATCAACTGCGCAGCTCTAGGTGCGATAGAAGACTACTGCGCAAGATATTAACATTAATTATTTTTCAATGTGTATTTAAAGTTCCTCGGAACATTCCAGGAACGTTCCGCGGAACGTTCCTAGCCTAGTGAAATCCGGAACGTATTTGTCAGGTATATTGGAACGGTCCATGTGAACGTACCCCAGGGACCGGCGGCCCATTCCAGGAACGTTCCCGGCACAGTCGGTGCTATTAGGGTGCTGTTCTTTTATAAAATTTTATATATGTCAACTAATATGTAAAATACTGTTAGAATATTAAATAATTTATGAATTTATTATTTATTTTCGTTTAAGCAAAATATCAAAAAGAAATTTTTATTTTGTACAATATATTTGCAATAAATGGATGCGGTTCAGCTCCACATGGCAGCCAATTTTCAAAAATTTGCTATTATTTTCGTATAAATATAGTTGTAGTAAAATCGTTTAAAATATACTTATATTACACCCTAATAAGAAAAATAAGTGCAGAGAAACATTGAATAAAAATTTTTTTTTTTTACCAAAACTTATATTTAAATCGGGCAGTTACGCATATATTTACACATATAAACATATATTTCCAGTGGTCACAGACTGAGACCGTTAACTTTTCATATTTTTTACTCAATTATTTCATCTATTCTGTTAATTTATCTTATATTTCATCTATTTTGTTCATTTCGCATCTTTTACATGCTTTATAAATGTATTCTTTAATTTTCCAAAGATTTAATTTTTACTAAAATTTAATTAATCTAAATTTTAATAGTCTATCAAAATATTAATAGCTCCAAATATTACAATGTTAATCAAGTTTAAATTTAATTCATCCAAAATTTAAAAGATCTAACTTTCAATTAATTAACATTTTAATCAACCTAATATTTATTTATATAAATTTCATAATTTATCTTAACTTTTACTCATTAAAAGTGCATGTAGCACAAATAAAATTAAATTCTAATTTTTACTGGTTCTTTTTATTAGAGATAAAACCATTATATTTCAAGTAAGTCGGACGCGCCCTATTTTTTGAAAATTTTTATTTTGTAATATATTAGGGTCTAATGTTTTAGCAACTTATTTCTGACATTATCTTAAATAAATATTTTATAGATCTATCAAAAATTAATTTTTTACCTCTGAAGGTTTAGAAAAATGTCACTTTTATGCACATTTTTATTATAGATTACAATTGATTAGAATATAAAAAAATTTAATTTAATTTATACTACAATGATAAAAATTCTTCAAATCTTTAGTTTTAAGTAATAAAAGTAACTGTAATAATGAAATAAATAAAGAAAAAATTGTTTAAAGAAGAGCGTAAAAGTGAGGATTTTCCAATACTTTGAAAACCTTATTTACAGCAATTTTTTAAAGTCTTTAAATTGACTAAATTAAAATATAATGATTTGACTCTAAGTTAAAATCTTCATAAAAAGTTTCATACTGTGATCCCTGCATTCATTATTTTTATTAAAAATTTAAAGTTAGATAAGTATTTAAAATATTTTCCTTTATTTTTTTTATATTTGTCTCGTGTGTTATAATTTTCCAGAGTACAAAATTGGTTACTTTTTTTTAAATTATAAACAAAAACTGTTATGCATTTTATCTACTATTTTTTTTTTACTTTAAAAAAATTGATTTCTAAATAAAAATCATGATTTTTATCGTCCTTGCCGGAAAATATAAACAATAGAAGTTTATTTTAATTGTAAACATACGAAATTTAATTACTGGAAATAAAATAAATATTTTGAATCTCAAAATATATGGTTCTCCTTGTTAGAATAAAAATTACACCAACACTTTTTTTATTAAAATTCAAATTTAGAATATTTAAAATATTTTTTATCATTTAATAAATGGGTTGAAAATTATATTTTGAAAATAAGTTTAAAAATATTAATTTTAAATATATTGTTACACACTAAATAAATTTTAGATATTTATTTTAAATATTAATACACGGAAAAAATTTATTTATTAAAATTGATTTAAAAGTCGATGAAAACCAAGACATATTTTCATAAAGCTTGAAATATAATTGCATACTTATTCATGAGCACAATAAAAATAATCACCAAGAAGTCGATTAAACTTAAATCCTGGTGTAGTAAAACAGAGTGAGAAATTATTGGTTAATAAGTAACAAAAGGTGTTTACGAAAGCTGAAAATAATTCTAAATGTTGACCACTTAAAATTTATTCAACAGTCGAGGAATCGTGGAAACGTAATGCCCATTATGCTAAAGTTAAGTTTACTCATTTTAATCCGAAGCCTCTCACGTATTCTTAAGTGGCCGAAGGGTATAAGGCGCCGTCTCAAGCATCGTCGTGCGATAGAACCCGCGTTCGAAACCCGGTTGCGAGATTTTTCGTTAATAAATTAAAATTTGCGTTTAAATTAGGGAATGTGTGTGTGCGATCTAGTGTAAGTGTCAGGTTAGAATGCGCGTAGGTAGGAAAACAAGAATGTACATGAACGAGAATTTATCTGTGAATGTGGCAGAAGATTGTGTGTTTAAGTGTATAATGGTACGTATATATAATGAAAGGAATAATGAGAGAATTTTTTTATTGTTTTATTTGCAATAACAGTCGCCGAGATTTTAGAACACTGTAACGCATCCACGAGCTTCTTTCTTTTTCACACAGATTTGTCACACAGATTTTAGAACACTGTTACGTAGTGGGCGGCCGTTTCATATTCGGTGATTGTAGCTTAGATTTTAAAACACTATTGTGCGCCAACCATCTTTTTATTTTCAGTGACTGTGTTTGAAACTTTCAGACACAGTAACATAGTACACTATTTTTTCATTTTAAACGACTAGTTATCTAAATTGTACAACATAATAATTGAAAATATAAAACACTTTTTTCTAAATTTTCTTTAAAGTAATCTAATTTTCCAACATTTAGATCATGCTGTCACAGGATCTATTTTCAATGCTGTTATAAGCAATGAAAAACAAAAAAAATTTTAGTGCCTTCTCTAAAAAAAAATTTCTTGATTTTATGTTATTTATGGGGGATTATTTCTCAAGTATCACAGGTCCAAAAAGCAAGTTTATTCTATCGGGCTGAAACTTGGACAAAATGTTGTCCTATTGAATAGTAATAAATAGAAAAAAAATCTTGACAATAGAAGAAATATTTAGCGTGGAGAAGGGGATGAAAATTTTGATTTTTTTAAGAAAACTGTTTACTTTGATAATTTGTTCTTCTTTTAATTTTAACCCGTAGTGGTCACACCTATAAATGGTCACATGGGGTGTTCCGCACCCCAGGCCGCAAAAACGCTGTCATTCTACTTCTTTATGATATATCCATATATGCCATGTATTATGCAAAAATATATTTATTTTGAAGATTAAAGGTTTTTATGCCTGGTTTCAAAGACATTGAACGCAAGGTAGTCCTGGGGTGTCCTACACCCCGGGTGACCACAACGGGTTACCTGAAAAAAATTTTGAATTACCAGTTTCAATATATTTTTTACGTTCTTTCAATTGGTCATATTATTTTTTACAAGAGAAAATATTTTGACCCTTAAAAATAAAAAATAAAAAGAACTTTTTCTTCAAAAAGGGCTGGATTTTTTTATTTCTTTATTTTTTAGGGTTTCGGACACAAAGTGTCAAATCCGGAACACTTATGTTTTCACTCGTTTGTCCGTCGCCTAAAACCATTACCCCCCCCCCCCCCCCTAGCGACCAAACTATTTGAGATAGAGTTGAAATTTGGAACACTTATGTATTTTCACGTATAGATTACAGGAAAATTATAACGAACATGATTGAACGTGATGTTCATAGCGTTGTCAAGGAAATAACAAGATTTTTTAAAAAAAATGCATTAAAAAGCCAATTTATCCCCCCCCCCTTATCTCCCAAACTATTTGATCTAGAGTATTTAAAATTGGTACACATATGTATACTTTCGCGAGTAGAGTACAGGAAAAATATAGAGAACATGATTGGAGTTGATACACCGAAAAAACTTTGGGTCATCTGCACGCCCAGTACTGGTGCGACAGAGCTGCCATGAACTTGGTACAAATGCTTTCCCACTTGTGGGTGCCTGACAGCCCCACATTTTGGTTCACCTGTAGTTAGGGTTGCCACCCGTACTATATAATGTAGTATTGTACTATATTTCGAGTAAACGTACTTTATATTATATGACTGTTATATAGTACGCTAAAA
Source organism: Ganaspis brasiliensis (assembly GCA_037103525.1). Classification (NCBI taxonomy): domain Eukaryota; kingdom Metazoa; phylum Arthropoda; class Insecta; order Hymenoptera; family Figitidae; genus Ganaspis; species Ganaspis brasiliensis. Next base: position 1,686,983 of record JAZKLR010000232.1, read on the forward strand.
GTACTATATTTCATGTGTAAAAAAAATTCTTTTATGCTTTGCAAAAAATTTTGAAACTCGCATGTTTCGTTGGTTTGTTTTGATTGTTAGGGTAAAATCCCATGTGAGCAGAAAGCGTAAAACCGAAAGGTCCGAAAGCAGAAATCATGAGAGTGAGAGAGGTAGGTAGATATCACTGTCTCTCTCACTCTTATAATTTTCAGCTTTCGGTTTTGCGCTTTCTGCTCACATGGAATCTTACCCTTAGGGTGAAGTCTCATTACGAAGGACTAGGTTATGAGTGGATTAGAATATGCAAGAAATAAGTGAAGTAATTGATGCGTACTTTATTTTTTTCCTGCGTTCTTTATTTTTCTGCCTTAAAAGTTAAATTATACTATATTTCAAATTCAAGAAGGTGGCAACCCTACCTGTAGTCCCTTATTGAAGTACGTCTGCAGTTCCAAGGAATTCGCGTGTAAACACTATAATCCCACAAACTTAAATTGACTGTATTGTTTTATTTTTTACAATAATTATTTGCCTATTTTTTTAAGATAATTACGCATGCGGAATTATATTCTATGAAAATTCCGAATGCGGAATTATGTTTTAAGAATATCCCGCAAGCGGTATTGCGTTTTATGGGAAAACCACATGCGGAATGTTGCTTACAGAAAATTCCGCATTCCGCATGCGGAATTTTTTATTGAAAATTCTACTTTCCGCATGCGGAATAATGTTATTTAAAAATTCCGCATTCCGTATGCGGATTTTTTTTGAAAATTTCGCATGCGGAATAGCGTTCTTAACAAATTCTGCATGCGTAATTTTTTTTGGTATAGATTACGCTTTCTGAATGCGGAATAGTTTTTTTTCAAAAATTCCGCATTCCCCTTGCAGATTTTTTGTTTAAAATTCCACATTTCGCATGCGGTATGTTGTTTTTCGGAAATTTCGCATTCCGCATGCGGGATTTTTTGTGTGAAAATTCCACATTCCGCATGCGGAATAGTGTTTTTTTAAAATTCCACATTCCGCATGCGGCATAGTGTTTTTCAAAGGTTCCGCAATGCACATGCAGAATTTTGCATTTTATTTCTCATGCCGACGAAAGTCGAGAGTTGCCGAAGCTCAGTCGGGCAGTTAACAATGGCAAATTTCAACCGTGTAGCTTACGATGCTTTTCATTCCTAATGTACGAACAAGATGCATGTTAGGCAAAGATGGAGGGGCGAGAGGAGCTCATTTCTTCTGAGTGGGCTAAAATGAATTTCATGTTGACCCTAGCGTCACCAAGAAATTATTTTAGACCGCTCAGGAGAAATGAGCTCCGATTCGACCCAACTTCGAGTCGAGTTCGTGCATGTGGGATGAAAAAAAATTTTTTTACCAAAGCATGTTCAGCTCCCACAAAACGGGCGGACAGACGATCCAGTGCTTTGGTGCTGCTGTTATACCAGTACGGTGCAACCACACGCCCAGAGTGGGACGATAGGCTTCCCGAATTTCGGTCGCACATTCGTCCCATGAATTTTCACCCACTCGGTGTGCACACGACCCAAAGGTTTCTCGGTGTAGTCATAGCGTTGTCAAAGAAAAACTTTTTTTTTCAAAAAAAGGTGTCCTCCCCCTCCTTATTATTCAAACTATTTGACCCAGAGGTTTGAAATTTGGCGTATCTAGGTATTTTTACGTGTAGATTACATGAAAAATATAGCGAACATTGTTGAACTTAGTTTTCAAAAGTTATTAATGAGAAGTTGAAAAATGACAAAATACCCCTGCGTTAGAGCTTAGCGTATTTATCCTGAAAGGTTGGGAATTGTTAAAAATGTGTAATTTTATGCAGAATTTTTATAAAACCATAAAATTTGTGGTTTAAATTTATTATCATAGCATATTTTTCGAAAAATTGAAAATTTACCGACAAAAAAGTTTTCCTTTCTAAACAGCTACAATATTTCACAGTTTTAGATTATTTTTTTGTACAAAATGTTTATTTTTTTGTTTAAATTACTTTAACAGTTTTAAAATATAAAAAAATAAAATTTTTTGTCTTTAAAATTCAAAATTATATAAAAAAGCTCAGTCTATTTAATTGGAAATTTTTAATCTTATAAAAATGGTTAAGTTTAAACTTAAATTTTAATAAAAGTAAAAAAATTATGATTTTAATTTACATATTATTATTAAAATGATCCAATTAATAAATATCTAATAAATAATTGAAATGAATCGTTAAAAATGAATAATTAAAAAAAAAATTTCAATACATTTTAAGTTCGTGTACGGAACCCTCTGTGCGCGAGTCCGACTCGCACTTGCCCGGTAATTTTTTAAAGAAAGCTCTACTTTTTTCCTATAAAAAATCTGTAGAATAAAAAGTTGGATGAGAATTTCTAGTCAACGAAAATGAAGGTTGAATAGAATCTAACGCCCATGACGCTCGCTGAGACTAGCACCGCAGAGGCACACAGTTTTGCCTAGAGCACTATTTTTGGACAAAAGTCTGCTGACAACTCAAACATAAACAAATTTTAATTTTCTTTTTTTTTTCAAATACTTAGGCATGTTTGTCCTAAAATGCTTATTTGCTAGATAACTAAAATTTTATTTTTTAAAGAAAATAAATGTTACTAACTTTTAAAAACGGAAAAGAAATGAGTTTTGAGGAAGTAGTTTCAAGATCCTTTGATGACAGGAACTTTATATACTAGGGTGGTCCATAAAGACGAAAGTCTGAAATTTTTTGCTGCTAACCCCCAAAAAGTTTCGAAATCGAAAAAAAAATACCAGTCTCCTTTTTTTTTTTTTTTTTTAATCGGACAATATTTAGGAGTGGCTTAAACCCCTTGAAATTTCCCATTGATTTTACATGGCAAAAACGAACTTTTTCGAAAAATCGCAACAAAATCCACAAAAATCACTCAAAACATCCATCCAGCGAATCACATTTTAAGAAGATCTCAAAGAACAATTTTTCTTAATATATTTAAAAATTCATTAATATTAACTACTTTTGTTGGGTTATAAACAACCCACATAAATGCAAAAAAATGATAATTTTTTTAAATTACAAATTAATAGTTTTTTTAGGATTTTTCAACAAAATTGTTACATATCATCAATTCACGAATGTTTATATATATTCTTATGTATTCTTAATTTGTTTAAACAATTTATTATTGTTAATTTACAGCCATTATTCAAATAAACCTAGCGAGTTGTAGTTTTTTTGTCTCAACTATTTTTTAAATTTAAAATAAAAAAATGTTTTTTTGCAATGCGCCGCTTGCGCCTCATAATCTGGACGTTTTAATTATTTTTCATAATCTGTACGTAAAAATATACAAATGTACGAAATTTTAGCGCTCTAGCTCAAACAATGTCAAACTTAAGAGGGGAAAACTTTTTTTTTTTAAATGTGCAGTTTTTCTGTAACAACGTTTTGACTAATCCAGATCATTTTCGCTATAATTTTGATGTTATTTACATGTGAAAATACATATGCGTACCGAATTAGAGATCTCTATTTGTTAATAAGGCATATCTTTGTTTCGTACATGTACGGAACCCTAGATTTTGGTACGGGTGTAACTCGTACTTGCCCGACTTTTATACATATTTTTTTCTATGAAATTCAAATTTGCGGGCAGTTTTACTATGATTTTCGTAATCAGCGCATCGAAATACGTAAGTACACCAAGTTTCAAAAAAATCTGAGGTAAGTAGTAATCGGAAATACACTCAATAAATTTATAGGTAGTCTACTTAAAGAAATTTGATGACAAAAAATAAATGTTCTTTTTGCAATGTTACTTTACGCAACTTATATTTATTTTGAATGTTAAGTGATCGTCGAAAGGACGCTAACATATTTATCATTTTTTAAAACTAAAATCTAAATAAATAATAAGAAGAATTGTTACAATTTTAAGTTTTTTTTAATAAGTAATAGGTACATTAAGATTACATTAAGTTACATTAAGGTACATTAAGTTACGTAGATGTTTAAAAAAAATGGGTTAACAAAGCTATTAGTTAATACAGAAATTTAGAAAATTGTATAGGTACTTTTTTAAAATATAAATAGAGTGTTCAGTATTTCTTTACTAAATTGTTTCATTAATACGAAGGTTTTCATAATTCATAAATTTTACAAAAGTCTATTAAACAAATAAAGTAAGATAGATTTTATGGACATCTTAGTTAGGGTAAGAAATATTGTTCAGGAGTAGCAGAGGGTAGCACATAATCTCCTACTTTTAAATGATTAAAGCAGGGAATCCATTATATGTGACACGCGTCGTACAGGAGGGAATTTAAAAATATCTTTATCTTCTCCCAACCATTCACAAAACACATTTTTTTATTCCTCAATAAATTTTTTAGAATTAATTTAATAAATGACATAGTACTGTACCGCCAGAAATTATCAGTCCACTTACAAAACCCGTAATATACATATAAAATGTCTCTGTGGTTTTTCGTTGATAATTTAACTAAAAATAAGGCTAGAAAAAATTTAAACTAGGTGAAAATTATGTTTATTCATAAATATTTCGACCTATGATTAATTGAATATAAAATGAAAAAATTAGAGAAGTTATAAAAACAAAAAGAATTTTAAATGTAAAAAAAAATGAAAATTTGAGGAATATTATGTGAATTTTTTTGTGAATTATATACTTTATATAGTTCAGTCAATTTCTTTTGAGACAAGGAATATGATTTTTGTATTCATTAAGTTGCATTATCATAAAAAAAATTTTCTGCAGAAAGCGATATTTTTCAATGAAAAAAGGTGCTTAAGGGGTAATATCTGTATGGAATTATTTTGTTTTTTTAAAGGCTTAAATTACGTCAAAACACTCCTAGAATAATAATCAGTATAACGTCCAAGCATGATTATAAGAAATCGGAAATGCTCTGAAAATCGTTTTTTGTAGAGAAACTTTGAATTAAATTTCGACTATACCTATATAAATATTATAATCAACATTTCGTCTGCACATTGCACCAAACTCAAAAATCTTTACATACTTTTTCGTTTTGAGTGATAAGGATCGCGAAAATGCAAAAACACAAAATTCTGTCTGTCTGTCCTCGATTTTTTGTCCGGGCATCACTTTAAAACGGCTTAGCCGATTCATGTGAAATTTGGCAGAGTATTAGAGACTTACTCGGCTTTGAATTAAAAAAAAAAAAAAATCGGAAAAGATGATTAGAAGCTGAGATATACACCTAAGTCACATTTTCACATATACGTACACACATTCACATAAACACCCACCCAAGTAGCACGTAATATTACGTGAGTATCGTAGTAATATTACATTCAATATTGGTAATATTACAGGTTGATGTTACAGTAATATAACCGTGACATTAAAATGTCCGCGTCAAGGTAATATTACAAAATAATATTACAGTAATGTTACAAAGTAATATTACATTAATATTACAGTGACATTGAAGTAATATTACAATTAAATATAATGTAGAAAAAATTTGGAGCGCTGAGTCTTGAATTCTTGTAAGCTGACCAAGTCGGTTGGCGCCTTAAACCACTCGGCTACTTAGCTCTTAGAATATATTATAGAAAGTCTGCTTCATATATTACTACATATTTGTAATATTACTGTAATATTACTGTAATGTTAACTCAATATTACTTGGTAATATTACTTTGTAACATTACCTCAACATTACCCTGTAATATTACCTTAACGCGGACATTTTAATGTCACGGTAATATTACTGCAACATCAACCCGTCATATAACTAATATTGAATGTAATATTACAGTGATACTCATGTAATATTACGTGCTACTTGGGCATCTATACATATATACATACACACACAAACACATACTCACATATACACACACTCACATACACACACACATATAACTTTACATTGAAGTAAAAGAATAATGTTTATACCGCATATACATATACACACACATAAATATACACACACACATATATATATATATATATATATATTACGAAAATTTGAACGCCAATCACATTTAAACGAGTTGACCGATTAAAACAAAATTTCTTGGTATATTACACCGAGAAACCTTTGGATCATCTGCACGCCCAGTACTGGTGCGACAGAGCTACCACGAACTTGGTACAACTGCTTTCCCACTTGTGGGTGCCTGGCAGCCCCACATTTTGGTTCATCTGTAGTCCCTTATTAAAGTGCGTCTGCAGTTCCAAGAAATTCGCGTGTGAACACTATAAACCCACAAACTTAAATTGACTGTATTGTTTTATTTTTTACAATAATTATTATTTGCCTAGTTTTTTAAGATAATTACGCATGCGGAATTATGTTCTATAAAAATTCCAAATGTGGAATTATGTTTTAAGAATATCCCGCAAGCGGTATTGCGTTTTTTCCTAAACTTCTTTATTGTTGAAAGATTTTTGCATTTCTTCTGAACACTTTTTTTTTATCTATTTAAATTTAAAAAATTGTTTTTCTGCTACTTTTTATTTACGCTACATAAATTAATAAATTACATTTTTATGATTTATAAAATAAACGTATGATTGTAAATTGAAAATATTTATTTTTCAAACAATTTTTAGTTCATATGTGTAAATGAAAGATCGTTACTAAAAACTTAAAAACTGTCAGGGATACACCGAGAAATCTTTGGGTCGTCTGCACACCCAGTGTGTGAAAATTCATGGGGCGACTGTGCGATCGAAATTCGGGAAGCCTGTCGTCTCACGCTGGGCGTGTGGTTGCACCGTACTGGTATAACAGCAGCACCAAAGCACTGGGTCGTCTGTCCGCCTGTTTTGTGGGAGCTAAACATGCTTTGGTTAAAAAAATTTTTTTCATCCCACATGCACGAACTCGACTCGAAGTTGGGTCGAATCGGAACTCATTTCTCCTGAGCGGTCTAAAATAATTTCTTGTTGACGCTAGGGCCAACAAGAAATTCATTTTAGCCCACTCAGAAGAAATGAGCTCCTCTCGCACCTCCGTCTCGGTCTAACATGCGTCTTGTTCGTGCATTAGGAATGAAAAGCATCGCAAGCTACACGGTTGAAATTCGCCATTGTTAACTGCCCGACTGAACTTCGGCAACTGTCGGCTTTCGTCAGAATGAGAAATAAAATGCAAAATTCTGCATGCGGAATGAGGAACTTTTGAAAAACACTATGCCGCATGCGAAATGTGGAATTTTCACAAAAAAAATCCGCATGCGGAATGTGGAATTTTAAAAAAACACTATTCCGCATGCGGAATGTGGAATTTTAAAAAAACACTATTCCGCATGCGAAATGTGAAAATTTTAAACAAAAAATCTGCAAGGGGAATGCGGAATTTTTGACAAAAAAACTATTCCGCATTCAGAAAGCGTAATCTATACCAAAAAAAATTCCGCATGCATAATTTGTTAAGAACGCTATTCCGCATGCGAAATTTTCAAAAAAAATCCGCATACGGAATGTGGAATTTTTAATTACCATTATTCTGCATGCGGAAAGTGGAATTTTCAATAAAGAATTCTGCATGTGGAATGCGGAATTTTCTGTAAGCAACATTCCGCATGCGGTATTCCCATAAAACGCAGTACCGCTTGCGGGATATTCTTAAAACATAATTCCGCATTCGGAATTTTTATAGAACATAATTCCGCATGCGTAATTATCTTAAAAAACTAGGCAAATAATAATTATTGTAAAAAATAAAACAATACAGTCAATTTAAGTTTGTGGGTTTATAGTGTTCACACGCGAATTCCTTGGAACTGCAGACGCACTTTAATAAGGGACTACAGATGAACCAAAATGTGGGGCTGCCAGGCACCCACAAGTGGGAAAGCAGTTGTATCAAGTTCGTGGTAGCTCTGCCGCACCAGTACTGGGCGTGCAGATGACCCAAAGGTTTCTCGGTGTTGGAACTGCAGACGCACTTCAATAAGGGACGACAGATGAACCAAACTGTGGGGCTGCCAGGCACCCAATATTGGGAAAGCAGTTGTACCAAGTTCGTGGTAGCTCTGTCGCTCCAGTACTGGGCGTGCAGATGACCCAAAGGTTTCTCGGTGTAGGTTTGAGGTATTTACTCCGAAACAAGGTCAACTTTTTTTATACAAAAAAAATTTGTTACCATCGAATAGCCTGTAAAAAAATCTTCAAAAATCACTTCATTATGTTAACTTTTATGCAATGCACTTACAAATATAATAAATTTAAAAAACTACATTTTAAAAAAAAAGATAAAAACAATGATATATTGAAAAATATTAATTAAATTTAAGAGAAATTATTTTTAAAAAACACGGAATATAAATTAAATAAAAGAAAATAATTAAGAAACGAATTTAAAAAACTTTAATTGAGGAGAATATTTAAAAAAAATCATAAAAATATTTGAAAACAGAATAAAATAATTAAAATTGAAGTAAAATAATTCGACGCCCCCCGTTGTTAACATGTTTATTAAGAAGCAAATGAAATAAAATGTTAATTTAAAAAACAGTCGAAAATCATTTTTATTGATAATTTTGTAAGATATGATTTGTATTCAATTGTTTGTCTAATTAAATGTCTGTTGAAGTTGTGTGCCATAGAATGTTAATTAGACTGAACGTACACTATAATGTTTATTTAATCAAGTATATGCAATAACATTCTATTTCAATCTTCAAAAATATATTATAAAGTTAATACAAGGCTATATTTGTAAAAGAGGTATTCTTTTTAGGGTTCCGTACCGTAAAACGGAACCCTATTAAAATCACTATGTGTGTCCGTTTTCGCACCCCCTCTAACTTCTAAACTATATGAGCTAAAGTCTTCTAATTTGGTCCACATATGTTATTTCACCTTGGATTTACGAAAATGATATGGAAAACTCAATTCGAGCTCATGAACATGCCGAAATTCAGCAAAATCCACTTTTTTTGCCCTAAAAATCAAAAAAATGACCATGTCCCCCCCCCTAATCTTCTAAACTATTTGACTTAGGATGCTAAAATTTGGTACACATATGTAGATTTACGTGTAGATTACAGGATAATTATAGAGAACTTTCGTAAAGACTGTCTTCATAGTGTTTACTAGCCAAAAAGTACGATTTTTTGAAAAAAATTCGAAAAAATGACCCTGTCGCCCCCCTAATCTTCCAAACTATTTGACTTAGGACGCTAAAATTTGGTACACATATGTAGATTTACGTGTAGATTACAGGAAAATTATAGAAAACTTTTGTAAAGGCGGTCTTCATTGTGTTTTCTATCCAAAAAGTACGATTTTTTGAAAAAAATTCAAAAAAATGACCATGTCCCCCCCCCCCCCCTAATCTTCCAAACTATTTAACTTAGGATGCTAAAATTTGGTACACATATGTAGATTTACGTGTAGATTACAGGAAAATTATAGAGAACTTTCGTAAAGACTGTCTTCATAGTGTTTACTAGACAAAAAGCACGATTATTTGAAAAAACTTCGAAAAAATGACCATGTCCCCCCCCCCCTAATCTTCCAAACTATTTGACTTAGGATGTTAAAATTTAGTACACATATGAAGATTTACGTGTACATTACAGGAAAATTATAGAAAACTTTTGTAAAGTCGGTCTTCATTGTGTTTTCTATCCAAAATCCCCCCCCTAATCTACCAAACTATTTGACTTAGGATGCTAAAATTTGGTACACATATGAAGATTTACGTGTAGATTACAGGAAAATTATAGAGCACTTTCGTAAAGACTGTCTTCATAGTGTTTACTAGCCAAAAAGTACGATTTTTTGAAAAAAATTCGAAAAAATGATCCTGTCCCCCCCCCCCCCCCCCAATCTTCCAAACTATTTGACTTAGGATGCTAAAATTTCGTACACATATGTAGATTTACGTTTAGATTACAGGAAAATTATAGAAAACTTTTGTAAAGGCGGTCTTCATAGTGTTCACTAGCCAAAAAGTACGATTTTTTGAAAAAAATTCGAAAAAATGACCCTGTCCCCCCCCCTAATCTTTCAAACTGTTTGACTTAGGATGCTAAAATTTGGTACACATATGTAGATTTACGTGTAGATTACAGGAAAATTATAGATAACTTTCGTAGAGTCGGTCTTCATTGTGTTTTCTATCCAAAAAGTACGATTTTTTGAAAAAAATTCAAAAAAATGACCATGTCCCCCCCCCCTATTTTTCCAAACTATTTGACCTAGGATGATGAAATTTGGTAGATGTATGTCGATTTATGTGTAGATTACTGGAAAATTATATAGAAGTTTGTTAATGTTCTTCTTTATAGAATTTACTAGCCAAAATTCGTGTATTTAAAAAATAATATTGAATAATAATTGGTGAATTAAAAAATGACCCTGATCCCCAGCTCCAAAAGTTTTGACTTATAGTGCTAAAAATTTGTACCAATAAAATTTTATTTAGTGTATAATAAAAATTATTTTTAAAAATGGTTTCCTGCTGGATATTTTTAAATCTCTACCTCATATTTAAAAAAAAAATTAGAGAGGTACGGAACCCTTTGACTTGGTACGAGTGTAACTCGTACTTGCCCGATTTTTTAATCTTGTACCTAAAAAGTACAATTCCGCTCAAATTTTTTATATTGTTTTAATTAATAATATTTTTTTAGTTAAAAATATTAAAACCTGAATTAATAATTAAATCCCTTGTAGAAAAATTTCGTGGCGCTAGATAGGTACCAGTCTAGACTTTCAAGACCCTAAAATGACGCTAGGTATATATGTAACGTACTTTCAAGCTAGCGACTAGCCTGGAAACTAGACTAGCGCCAGTCTCGCGACTAGAATGAATTTTGAGGTTACATTTTTGTGAATTGAAAACTCGCTAGCTAGCAGCCGGCGTGGAAGCTTGTCTAGCGCCAGTCTTGCGACTAGAATGCATTTTGAGGTTAAGTTTATGTGAATCGACAATCTAGCAGAATCAATTAGAGCCATGACTGGGTCTAGATAGAATTGCAAAACTATGTTTCCAGCTTTGGTGCTAGCTATGTCTAGTTTTCCACTTGTAATTTCTACACGGGATATAATTTGGCTGATCGAGCCTTCGAATGAATATGATTTTTTGAGAAAAAGAGATATTACCCGATTTCACGAGAAAGATGGCCGCCGCACGTCAGTCGATCACATGGCAGGCTGGAAGTTTCGTCTGTGCGGGAAGACAGGTGGTCTCTGCACTCTGTTTACTATCTGTCAGTTTCCAAGTCGAACATCGTTTTCTCGCTCGCGAAAAAGTGTTTCCCAATTTCCTCATTTCCTGAAACTTTGGCAACAAAAAACATTTCCCCGAAAAAGTGTCTAGTGTTTTATAAAAGAAAAATTAAAAATCCTGTGAATTTGTGTTTTTTATAAGTCTCGTAGCCTTCCAAAAGTGTTTACACGCAGAAAAAAAAAAGTGTTTTCCCTTATTCTTTTTTTTATTACTACTGCTAATTAATTAAATTCCTACAAGTTTCTATTTTTCTTTTCAAAAACGAAATTTTCAGCAATATTTTTATCAAGCAGCACCCTGACATAACGACCACACCGATCAGCTGGCCAATATTTACCGCATATTTTACAATTTCTTTCTTTAAAATTCAGACACTTTTTAGCAAAAAAAAACCTTTTTATTGACAAAGTTTTTGAAATGAGGAATTTTTTCAATGTTTCTTTCAGATGCTTTCAGAAACGAGAAATTTATCCTCCGTTTTAACATTAATTTTCAGATTAGGAACACGCACGAAAGTCTGTCATTTTCAATGTCAAACTTAAAATTAATGTTGTCACTTCCGAAAATGTATTTTCACATTAAATTAATGTTTCTAAAATAACTAATTCCCCAGAATTTGTCAAAAAAAACATACTTTTCAAAAAAATGTCTAATTTTTTAAGAAATATATGTCAAAGATCACGGGCATTTATCTTACTTGTAAGTCACGTTGCCCTCAGAAAAGGGCCAAATGCAGTTTCTATTTCGGTCAAACCACTGACATTCGACCAAGTTGGGTCGCTGACATATATTAAAAAATATTATAACCTATATTATATGTATTATTGAAGTATCTAAATTCAACTTCTGAAGTTGTTTTAGCTAAATTTTTTATTTTTCAGACTTAAATTTTTATTAAACGAGCAAGTGCCAACAAAAAAAAATCTGTCAATTTTTGTTATTTTTAAAAGTCTGTTTCTTAGAAATATACTTAACAAATATTACTGAAAATTGCCATAATTATTTATTTGTGCACTTTAATCATGTTTTCAATAGAAAGAAGACAAATATTTATTTTGTTATTAAATAATTTCAATTTGGAAATTCAAAATTAACCACAAAAAAATTATTTTAACAATTTTAACAATTATTTTACAAAACAATTGCTAATTTGAAAACAAAATTACAAAATAACGAAAATAATTGACAATTGAAAAAAAAATTAAAAAATGGCTAGATTAATACACAAACCAACAAAATAATTTTAAAAATCAAAGAATAACTATAAAACTTTGAGATAATAATTGAAAATTGAAAAAATTATAGGAGATAATTGAAAATTGCGGAAAATAATAAATAATTGAAAAATGTGGAAAATAATTAATAACTGAAGAAAATATGTGAAAAATGCAGAAAACAATTATTAATTTAAAAAAAAATTCGAAAAATAACTTTCATAATAGAAATTAATTAAAATTAAAATTATTCAATTTTATCAAGTAAAAATTGAATAATTGAAAAATTACGAAAATGATAGGAATAATTGTTGGAAATAATTGCACATTAATCAATTGGATGAAAAACAGAAAGAAAATAATTAAAATTGAAAACAATAATTCAAAATTGAAGAAAATAATTGAAGAATTGTATTCAAAAATACAGAAACTTAATGATAAGCGAAAAAAAACAATAGAAAAAATGCGATAATTTTTTAAAAATAAAGAAAACAATTGAAAATGGAAAAGTCTAATTGAAATTTGAAGAGAATAGTTCTAGAATTGAATACTTACATTGAAATATTAAACCATTTTTTATGAGTGAAATTAAAAGTTGAAATAATCCGTGAATTATTGAGTATTGAGGATTATATTCTTCGTTTTTCAATTTCTTTATTCTATATTTAATAATTCTCGCATTTTCTCAATTATAAATTTTTTCTTGCAATTTTAATACAATTCTTCTATTTGCAATTGACTTCTTTAATTTTCATTTATTTTTTATAATTTTTTCCATAATTTTCATCAGTTTTGAATTAACAATTTATTATTCTCCTTCAGTTTTATGATTATCCATTAATTTTAAACATTTTTTTGTTTTAATACCGATTATTCTAGGTTATTATACCATTTTGCGATTATTTTTTAATTGTTAATATTTTGTTTTAATAGTTAATTAATTTACTCATGTTATAATTTTTCTTTTAATTATCAATTATTTTTTGAAATTTCAATTTGTTTCTTTAATCACCAATTTATTTTTTTATTTTTTAATTATTTTTTTCAATTCTTAATTTTTTTTATAATTTTCAATTATTTTTAGCGATTTTCAATTAATTCCTCAATATTCAATAATTTACGGATTTTTTCAATTATTTTTTTCACTCATAAAAAATGTTTTAACGCATTTCAATTAAGGTTCATTGTCAACATGTCAGAGACATTTGAATAAAATCGGACACTATGTCTTAGTATTCCGATATCTTTTGCACGATATTTTTTATTGAAATTTGGTTGAATGTTAACTTTATAATTATAATTGTCTTTAGATCTGACAGGTGTCCACAAATTTATTGTTTCATCTATTGCGGTGGTGATGAACAAGGTTACTTAAATATCCAATATAGTGCCTGAATCCATTGAGTAATTAAATTTTAAAATGTTTGAATTTATTTTGGCATAGGTATATTTTTGCGGCAGTCGTTCACATATATTATTATTATTTTTTTTTTTTATTATTATTATATACTAGCGCTATAGCGCGAAAGGGCAATTTTAATTTGTAGCCCGTACACTGTTACTAAATAAATAAATAAATTTCAATGCAATGATTCAATTCTAGAACTATACTTTTCAATTCTTAGTAATTTTTTCAAATTTAAAGTCCACTTTTCAATTTTTAATTATTTTCTTTAATATTAAAAAATTATCGCCTGTTTTAATTATTTTTTTCGATTATCATTAAGTTTCTTTAATTTTATATACAATTGTTTAGTTATTGTTTTTAATTTTTAATTCCATGCTTCAGTTTTCAATTGTTTTCTTCTTCATTAATTAATTTCAGCTTTTTTCAATTAATTTTGTTCAGTTTTTAAGTATATTTTTTAAATTCCAATTGCATTATTCAATTCTCAATCATGTTTTTCTATTTTGAATCGAGTTGTCAAATGTGCTATTATTTCCAACAATTATTCCTATAATTTTCTTTATTTTTCAATTTGCAATTATTTTCTTTAAATTTGTAAAGAAATAAAAATATTTCTTGTTTAATGTTTTCAATTATTATTGTTTTCAGTTATCTATTTGTCTAGTCATTTTTCGAATTTTGTTTTTAATCGACAATAATTTTCGCCATTTTTTACATATTTTCTAGAATTTTTTGATTACTCTCATCATTTTAAAGTATTTCCTTCAATCATTAATTATTTTCCGCAATTTTCAATGATTTCATAAAATTTTCTCAATTGTTATTATCTTAAAATTCTATTCTTATTCTTTGCTTTTTAAAATTATTTTATTTGAGTGTGAATTAATCTAGCCATTCTTTAAATTTTGTTTTCAATTGTCAATTATTTTCGTCCTTTTCTATTTTTTAGGGTTCCGTACACCTTCGGTGTTCGGCGGAACCCTTATAACGAGACTCGTGCGTCCGTAGCCAAAAACCATTCCCCCCCCCCCTCAATTTCTAAACTATTTGACCTAGAGGGCTGAAATTTGGTACACTTGTGTATTTTCACGTGTAGATTGCACGAAAAATATAGAGAACATGATTCAAGGTGATGTTCATAGCGTTGTCAAGGAAATAACAACTTTTTTTAGCAAAAATGCATTAAAATGGACCATTCCCCCCCCCCCCTTAACTTCTAAACTATTTGACCTAGAGGTCTGAAATTTGGTACACATATGTATTTTCACGTGTAGATTACACGAAAAATATAGAGAACATAATCTGGATTGATGGCCATAGGGTTGTCAAGGAGAAACTGCAAATTTTTGAAAAAAAAGTTTTTTTTCTCTAACTTTGCCATTATTTAAGCTAGAGGGCTAAAATTTGGTACTCTCGTGTATTTTTGCATGCAGATTATGGAAAAATTATGTTTGGAAATAAAATTGAATATTATGAGGTCACAAAAAAAAAATTCAAAAAATGACCAAAAAGAGGTTTAGACCCCCTATAAAAATTTCAGGGCCTCCCCCTAAAAAAAATTCTTGATTTTTATGTTATTTATATGAAATACAAGCCTGTACCCTTAAGCAAAAGATTTATGTACTTGAAGGTAGAAGTATTTTCATAATCTGAACGTTCTTAATTAATTTTCTTAATCTGTACATAAAAATATACAAATATACAAAATTTCAGCCCTCTAGCTCGAATAGCGTCAAAGTTATAGGGAAAAAACTTTTTTTTCGAAAATTTGCAGTTTTTTTTTTTTGATAACGTTTTGACTGTCAATACAGATAATGTTTCCTATAATTTTCCTGCAATCTACACGTGAAAATACATATGTGTACCAAATTAGAGCTCTCTGTTTGTTAATAAGGTATATCTTTGTTTCATAAATTTTCTAGTAGTTTGTGGTTTCTATTTATCAAGCGTTCTTAGTGTGCATAGTGTTGAATATATTGTCGACAGATGGAGCCAGGAGTATTATATTCAATATATTCAACACTATGCACACTAAGAACGCTTGATAAATAGAAACCACAAACTACTACAAAATAGAGAGGAATCTCACATAAAAAAAACCATTCTTTCAAATGTCGAGTCGATCAAATGACCAGTCGTGGAAATGACCAGTCGCGGAAATGTCGAGTCGAGCAAATGTCGAGTCGAGGAAATGACCAGTCGAGGAAATGACCAGTCGCGGAAATGTCGAGTCGAGCAAATGTCGAGTCGAGCAAATGACCAGTCGAGGAAATGACCAGTCGCGGAAATGTCCATTCGTTAAAATGTCGAGTCGAGGAAATGACCAGTCGAGGAAATGACCAGTCGCGGAAATGTCGAGTCGAGCAAATGTCGAGTCGAGGAAATGACCAGTCGAGGAAATGACCAGTCGCGGAAATGTCGAGTCGAGGAAATGACCAGTCGAGGAAATGACCAGTCGCGGAAATGTCGAGTCGAGGAAATGACCAGTCGAGGAAATGACCAGTCGCGGAAATGTCCATTCGTTAAAATGTCGAGTCGAGCAAATGACCAGTCGAGGAAATGACCAGTCGCGGAAATGTCGAGTCGAGCAAATGTCGAGTCGAGGAAATGACCAGTCGAGGAAATGACGAGTCGATCGAATGCCGTTCGATCAAATGTCGAGTCGAGCAAATGACTTGCGGGAAGAATGCATGCGTGCCGACAAATTATAGTTTTTTTTTAATTTTCAAAAGTTAGTTCAAATTGGTATAAATTATAATAATTTTTACAATTATAAGAACAATTTTAGCTGAATTAATTATTATTATATCAGTGAAGGACAATTGTAGATAAGTCGGGCTTCGTCAGGGCTTCTTGGTCATAAACTGGTTGGCCGAGCGTGACGCGCCCAGCCAAATCCAGACTAGGTAGCCCGACCAGTTCCCAGCTTAAAATCGGGCTTTCCAGCCAGGGCCTAACCAAAACCCGAATTCAATTTTTGCACGGGTCAAAATTTTTGTAAATTTGAAGCAAAATATAATCATCAATATTGTTTAAGGTGATGATTAGATTAAAAAAATACTTTTCAGATGGTTGATTGAAAATTTAATTATCTTTAATTTAAAAGAAAAAAAATTAAAATACGTTCTCTGGAACCGATGATATTTACATTTTAGTGAAAAAAAAAATTTCATAACGAAAAACATGAAAAACCAAAAAGACCTTCAAACCTGTTCTACTTTCTTAATTTTGGACTTTATTTTTAGACTCAGCGGATCATGTTACATAAGAAATGAGAGTTAAATGTTCCAGATCAAAAAATTTTGGAAAATTTGTAAACTAGTGTTATTAATTAAATTATGAAACTTTTAACAAAATTAGTGAAAATTGCCTCTTGTTTTTATTGTTGACCAATGTTTCATAAGTTTTGTTTTTTTAAAAGTTAATTATAATTAAAACTTAAAAGTAAATTCAAGTTTATTAAAAAATAAAAAATAGAGAACATTGATTAAAATTCTGGTAGGGCAATTTTTCATTAACGAACCTGAGCAAGAAATTAAGAGACTATAGAATTAAACAGATTTTACTAGTCGGGTTTCAGTCGGGCTTATTTACTGCTTGGATTATTCTAGTTTTAGCTGAATTAATTAATACTATTCCTGTGAAGGCCAATCGTAGATAAGTCGGGCTTCGTCAGAGCTCTTGGTCATGGACTATTTGGCCTAGTGTGACGCTACAAATCAAATCCAAACTAGGTAGCCCGACCAGTTCCCAGCTTAAAATTGGGCTCCCCTGCCAGGACCTGACCAAAACCTGAATTCAATTTCGGAACGGGAATATAAAAATTTAATTTATTACCGGTAAAAGTTTTTTACTGTGTTATGTCCCTAATATTATTATTATTATTATAATTTTTATTTAATTCTAAATCTAAAGAAAAACGAATCTAATTTCCCTAAATTCCTCAATTTAGCTAAGTTATAAAATAACTGTCGCGGGGATGAGGCCAGTCAAATGAATACACAAAATTACATTAAAACATCATTTATTATTATTGTTTAAAAAAATGGTTTGGTCAATTGAAATTTTAAGATTGTTTTCTAAGTGGTTTTTAAATGAGTCTGAGTAATCTGCAACAAAAGTCTAATGTTAATATATTGATTTTAATATTTTAAATTTCTCTATTGCTTTACATTTCCTTCCTTTTGTTTCATTATAATTACCTTTTAATGAGTTCAAGTAGACTTGGATAAGCTTCAATGTATATCCTTGGTAAAATCCGTAGATTGACGTAGTCCTTCAGGAAGATTTTGAATGGATATTATGTCTCGGCTGAGGTTCGAAATACTAGTCGATGAACTTGATTAAGTGCAAGTGCATGAACTGCTTGATTTACTCCGAAGAAACAACACTTGTTTAGATTTGCTCTCCGATCGAACTCACTGTGGCTAACTCCGGAAAATGCTGGTTTAGATCTCTTTTTCTGACTGCCTCCACTAAAAGGTTGCTCGATATTTATATGTAGAAAAAGGCGCAGTTTTGGAGATGCTGAAAGCTTAGACTCGTAAAAAGGCGCAGTTTTGGTGAACGGAGATGCTGAGGGCTTGGATCCATAAAAAGGCGCAGTTTGGGTGAACGGAGATGCTGAAGGCTCAGCGGGGACCGTTGCGTGTCCTTTCTGTGTGTTGTATCCGTGTAGGTTTTCTTCTGTGTGTTGTAGGTTTGCATACGTCTTCTTCTTTACGTTGAACTCATTTCAAATAAGCCAAGAGGAAAACAATCTCCATATTTTCAATTAACCAAGTTAATAAATACATGATTTGTTTGTGTGATTGTTTATAACATATTGCGTTGAGTTAACAGATTTTAATAAAAATAGATTTACATTGCTGTTTTATAAAAAGAGATAGATATTAAATTAATCATTATTTCCTAATGGGCATCTAATGTTTAGTTAACTAAATTTGTTTAAACAATCAATTTTATTTGTTTAAACAAATTTAGACGAAATCAATTATTATCTTGTAATCAATTAGAGGAAATATTTATATAAAAACTATAAACATTGTTCCAACTGTTCATTTCAATTTGTTTAAACATTCTATTTGTTCAAACAAATTAGACAAAATTAATCATTACTTCTGCAATTAATTTGAAGACAATTTCCATCGAAATGGTGAACATCTTTTAATTTGTTTATTTTAATTTGTTTAAACAATCCATTATCCGTTTAAACAAATTTGTCAATTTATATTGTTTTAATGTTAGGTGATTGTTTAGAAATTATCAAAAGAAAAATATTACTTAATTTCTCATTTTAATTTGTTTAAACAATCCAATTACTTGTTTAAACAAATCGAATACAATAATTCATACTTAACTAATGGTTTGTAATTTTAATCTACTTAAATATAAGTCAATTGTGCGAACTCAAAATAACACAAATTTATATTATTTGTTGCATTAAAATGCTATTAAATGTTAATTAAATATTAATTTATTAATTAATTAATTAATTAATAGTCATGGTTACATGACAACTGAATTCGTTTTCTGCATTTCCTACACATTTATAGTTTTGGTTTGATTTTTGGGCTTATGCTCCTTTCGGTCAATTAGACATATATTGGCATTTTTAACTAGGTATCCTTAACTTTGAAGGAGAAGTCAGATAGAGCAGAATTGTGGATTAAAGGAATAAATTTGACCAAACAGAGCTCAATCTCATGTGAGCAGAAAGGGAATATTGGACGCGAAAGTTTCCTGAAAATATATTTCGAATTTTCAGGGAATTTCCGCAATCTAATATTCCTTTAATATTCATAGTATTCACTGTTTATGATTCGCACTGATCGAACTTGGTTTCAATGACATTTACGGATGCACAGTAGTTTTAATTTTCTAGAATTCTACAATTGTCAAATATAACTTATAATTTTGATCAATTACCAGATCAAAAAAAATTTTTGAATTTTTTTTTTTACTTTCTCTGAATATTCTAGGAATATTGGACGCAGAAATTTCCTAAAAATTAGGAACACAGTTACCTTCTCTGCATATTAGGTTCAAATATTCGGGAAATATCTACAAATATTCAGGGAAGTATTATAGGTACCATTGTTTCCAAAATAGGACGAAAAGGACTTTTTTAACTTAATATAAATAAAAAAAACTAAAATTTATTTTTATTTAATTGATATAGTTCACCCGCATTTATTTATATGAAAAATGGAATAAAAATAATAATTATTAATTAATTGTTAGTTGCCATCATTATTATTTAATACCTACTTAAAATTAGTTCAAAAATTTTTTTGCAAAAAATGTATATGGGCCCGCAAAAATTTGGTCCTGGGCCCGAATTTTCTCTCGGCGGCCCTGGCGAAGAATAATTAATGTTAAATTCAAAGTAGCAAGAGGTAGCACTCAATTTTTTGATATGTTTCATAAAATGTTTCCATCAACTCAGAAAAAAAATACTAGGGTGGTAATAGGTGGTAAAAATTAGGTATGCATTTCTTTCTGAATAACTGTTATCTGATTAAGTAAATTAATTCCATTCTAAGTTTATAACAATAATAAAAAAAATTTATTAATTTTTTGTAAATTAATCTTACTATGTTTTACATGCCTTCCGAAAAATTCTTCATTTTACAAAATTGACATAGCTCACATTTGTTGTAACTTATAACATTTTAAATTAACTGCACTAGTTCATGAAAAAACGTGTATCGATTAATTACCTGATATTTGTGTGTTTGGACTGCTGCTTTCGAAAAATAAATAAAACTTAGATCTAACTCCTTTCGTTCAAATGTAGGCAACATATTTAGCATTATGTATGTTAAGTTTTTTAACATTCGAACGACTTTCATATTTTGACTTTTGGACACCTTTTTTGAATTTTTAACCACTGTGAAACGCATTTAAAACTATTGTTACTATTTTTACTCGGACTCTAAAAAAACTATCTGAAAATACGCAAGTCAGATTATTATCGAACAACCACTGAGTCAAGTGGTTTTTTCGGTGGTTTTCAGTGGCCTACTTTTGACGGGGTTCAGGTAGTTTTTTGTTTTTATTTTTCAAAAATGCTTGATATTCTTATGCATGCAAAAAAAACTATAATTTTGTATAATATCAATGATGTAATGTATTAATAAATGTTTGTAAAAGAAAACACACAGTTTAAAATTATTTACTTTTTAGTGTGAGTGAGATCTTCTTTCCTTGCGTAGTAATTCATGTTATTTTAATTCATATGGTAATACACGTGGGTCGAAAATTTTCAGGACAATGAGAGAGGGACAGTATAACTAAAAGGTGGCGGGATGAAAGCGATATTGAACTCGCCCGTGGCGACGAGAGCGTTATCGACAATGTCCGACCGCTGGACCGGAAACCATTTGCTCACTCTGTGACGAAATTTATAAATCTTTCTTAACATTTCTCTAGTGATTGGTTATATTCATTACAACATATATTCATATTAGAGATGCACGTCAGGACGAGATATTCTTCTGTCTTTCTCGATAGCGCTTATTATTATATAGAGGAATGTTTAAAACTGATTTTTTTCAGTACTCATTTCTTTAATATTGGTGCAATCTTGTATTTTTTTGAATATTGAGTAATATTCTCGCTATTCTTAAACAGATATATCAAAAGTTTTTAAATTTCAACAAAGAGTTTATTGACTTTGATTACTTCATTTTCTATGATAATTGTTATAGGGGAAGGCAAGGTTGAAAGTGCCCGGGGTCGAAAGTGCCGATACGTATATTTTGAAAATGAAAAGAGATAAAAATAAATTTAAAGTGAGGAAAGTAAGATTTAATGAATACGACTCGATGTTAATCATTTTAGATTTATCTGCTACGCAAAGAAACCCTCTAAATTTCTTAGAGTGAAAATTTCACTCTAATTTAGGAGTGAGATGTACATTCACTCCAGATAGAGTTTAGTTCACTCTAAAAGAGTGAGATCGCTCACTCTAATGGAAAGAGTGCAGAAATTCACTCCAGTGATTGGAGTGAATATTCACCACAAGATTTAGAGTGAAACTTTCACTCTATTTTGAGTGAACGGCAGTTCCTAAGTTTTGTACCAACGAGCGTATAGCATAGTGGTTGGAGCGTTGGGCTTTAGGCCTGAGGGTCGCACGTTCGAGACCCCTCAGCGTCAAATATTTTAATTATATAAGTTTAGCGTTAGTATTATATGTAGTATTTGTAAATATGATATAAAAAAATGTTAGAAAATAATATAAATAACAAATATCCTTGACACTAAATAAATACGAAAATACCACAGTACTGATAGAAAGTTACTAATTTAAGAGGTTCAATATTTATTTTTATTTATTATTTTTATTTTTCAAAAATAAGATATTATTCTTTTAAAGTTATAATGTTATTCAAATTTCCAAAAGCTTAAATTTACCAAATCTAAAATAGAAGTGGGAACTTCGATCTAAGTGAAATGAGCCGCCATTTTAAATCAGCTGAAAAATTCACTCTAATTAGAGTGAACTCGTCACTCTATCTATAGAGTGAATAAATTCGCTCTTTCAATGAGTGAACATTCACTCCATATGGAGTGGCTTAATTTTCACTCTAAGAAATTTAGAGAGAATGATCTGTTACTGTATTGTTGAATATACGCGTTTTGAGTCACGTGAGGAAATATTATCATGGTTATAAAAGTTGGTCTAGATTGTTTGCTCATAAAAACTTTTAATTGTTTATATTACTTAAATAACAAATGCAGGTATTATAAATGATAAATTATTTATTATTTTCACGTTTAAAATTAATTGTGTTTATTAAACATCACATAGAAAAAGCGATTAGCACTAGCATCGGCACTTTTCGCCATGAAGTGGGGTCGAAAGTGCCGCACTGACTTTTTGTAAAAACCCAAGTATTAGAAAAAGACTTTTGAAAATCGGTTCAAATTCAAATTAAATTGAAAAACTAGATTAAATTTGATATTAAATAGTAAATAACCCCAAAGGAAAGGCTTTCATTTTACTAGTATTTTTTGGAGATTTCTCAAAATCGGCACTTTGAACCCCGCTCTCCCCTACTTCGTTACTTTTATAATGTAAATTTTTTTGTTAGTTACATTTCTTCGACACACCTTTAGACTCTTATATACACAGTTTTCATTAATGTCTATTACACTTTGCAATTTTATACCTCCTTTTTCTACTCAACCTTTAAGTTTATTTGTACAACCTTTATTACAGATTTAATGAATTCACTGACGAAGGCACACATTTGATGCCGAAACGTTTGAAATAAACATTTGAGTTTTTTTCTTCACGGATCCTTAAGCCAATATAATCTCCATTACATTATTATTAATAATGTTAATAGAAAATATAAGCTGCTTATTAGTCGAATTTAAATCATTATTTTATAATAAAAAACTTTTATAAAATAAAAATTTGAATTAGGCCAGCAGCCATTTATGTTTTCATAAAATTATTCAATCTACACTATTCAAAACCTTTCTATGTGAATCTTCTTAAAAAAATTTTAAATGGTATTGCCAGGATAAAATTTTGATAGGTTTTGGTTGCTATCAACGGATTGAAAAGTGCTGTCGGAAAATGGGATTCAAAAATATTAAAAATTTTCAATCCTTTTTAATGTTGTCCTTCTTGCTGGGTATACAACTTTGGAAGCAGCGTTTCTAGTATAGTGTTTTGTAATTACAAGAACAAATTTCTTTTTTCTAACATTATGTTCTTCCAAATAAGCGGAATTGTGTAATAATAAAATTGCATTTACAATTCATTATTCCTGATTACTTGTCTTTACTGTTTTTTGATTAGCAAAGAAATAAGTTACTATTGAGTATTTTTGTATATGTTTTTATATATTTTAGGAAGTTGTGTGACAGATTGCTATTATCAAGTTTTCTTCGTTTTCTTATTTGAAATGCTGTTGTATGGGTTTTGAAAGTATTAGTAATGTTGTGTCACTAATGTTCTTTGTTACTTGTAGCATTTACTTTGCAGACTCTTAATTTTGTCTACCTCCACGTGGTTAGGAGTCGGTTAACATTTAAAAAAAAAAGTAAAAGACAAAGAAATTTATTTTAAAAATTTTCATTTGCCATATTTGATTCGCCATTTTGAATAATGAGTGTTATAATTGGTTTTGGAAAAGAGAAAAAATTTTCCAGCTTTAACGAAAAGAGAGATAAATACATTAAAGCGTGGTATAGAAGTACATGGTAGTGAAAGTTATCAATTAATAGAACTTGAGTGTGTATAATGTGAAAGTGAATAATGCTACTTATTGTGTATTTTTTATTAAGTGTTTATTATAGAAATGTGTTTAATGTGAAAGTGTACAGTATTAATATGCTTATTGTTTATTAAGAGTTGAATAGTTGTTGAATAGTTCTTAATACGGTGAACAAAATATTTGTTTATTAAAGAAATGAACTGTAAGTGATAAATAATAAATAATAAAGTCACTCTAATAGTAAATAAACAGTAAAAATTAAATGTGAAAAGTGACAGTGATTCAAATGAAAGTGTGCAAAATGTGTTGACTAAAGTAACAATATTTAGAAAGTGTTTCAATTTTTTATTTCCTTCTTATTTTCAATAAGGTTAGTGTTATGAAATGCTAAAAGTGCCCAAAAAATGCGATTGTGGATTCATTAAACAAGTGATTGATAACTGTTTAATAAATAAATTAATTGTGAATGTTTAATAAATAATAAAGTGATTATAATGTTTCTAAAGAGTCATTACAGTGTAAAAGAAGTGTTAATAATATAATTGTATAAAAGAGGTGAGATAAAGATATGAGACAATAACATAAGACAATAGCATGAAACAATAATATGAAATAAACAGATGAGAAAATGAGAGAAATAAGGTAAACTAGGTGTGAATTCTGTCCATTTCATGGACATTTAATTTTGATTAAAAAGATACTAAAACAATTTGATTAGTTAATTTCAAAAATCCCTAAGTTCAAACTTAGATATTTATGATTTTAATAACCAATTTAAATTTTATGAAAAATCCTCTACAAAAAACTTTATGCACGCATACACATTTACCTACACATATATGTACGTATACATAAATACACATACACATAAATAAATAAATTGTCAAGCAATAAAGAAAAATTATTAAAAAAATAGAATTATTTGAAATAATTTTTTTTTTATTAGTTAACCTTTATTTAAATAAAATTTTTTTCTTATAATTATATTATTTTTTATTGTTTTACTACTTGTCTTGTTGTTCAATAATATACATTATTTTTTTTTTAAATTATTTATTTTTTAAAAATAATTTTTTTGTTATGTGTAGTAATATAATTTTTTAAATTATAAATTCGAAGATTTAAAATTTTTAAGCTTTCATTTTTTAAGCATAACAGCAAGTTGAAGTTAACTTACAAAATTTAAAAAAAAAGAAGCTTAATGTTTTTAATCTGTCACTTTCATAAGAAGCATATTAATTGCCAAAATGGGTAAGTAAATATAAATAAACTTATTAAATTTATTTATTTATTTTTTTTGTTTATTTAATTTTATTTTTATATTTATTTCTATTATTTAAGTGTTTGATTATTATAGCTTTAGACTTTTTGAAGAAAATATTCAACCCATTTGGAAATCAAACTAATTTACTAGCGGATGAGAAAAAAGAAGAAAATGTTAAAAAAAATAAATGTAAAAACATGAATATAAAAAGAAAGAAAAATACGAGAAAGAGGAAAAGCATAAGAAAGATAAAAATTATCAATTTAGGCAATCTAAACACTGGAGATGTCTTTACCACAATGAAAATAAATTACACATTTTTGACAGTTTGTATTGGAAAACATTAAATAATTCTTTGAGTTATGATGAAAAAATCTACATTTTAAAACGTTACGGTAAACTAAACAAAAGTAATATAATTATTGAAAACTTATAACAAATTCAACCTGATTTATCATCATGCGGAGTTTATGCGGCCGCTTTTGTGACGTCTATAATTTTAAATAAAAATCCTTGCAACATTCATTATTCATTAAATGTAAAATTGATGAGAGAACACTTTTTAAAAATTATACAAGATGAAACTCCTAGTAATTTTCCAGAAAGTTTATACAAATAAATTTAATAAGCTCATTGCGATCAAACAACTTTCCAAAGACTTGCTCAGATGCGTTTGTAGAGGGTACCTAGCACATGTGCTTTCGCCCCTACGTTTTTCCCCCCACCTGTCTATTAGACAAATAAAATACAAACAATTTTACTAAAATAAAAAATTATGAATCCTTTTATATTAAGAAGATATTATTTCATCGACTCATCTAACTTTGCATCAGAATGTAATTAGATTTTTATGACGCAATTTTCAATATTATATAATCTATAGACTTAAAATAAAATCTACATTATATAAATGCTATTATTTCTCAAAATTATTAATAGTAATTTATTTGCAAGCATAAATGAAAAAAAAAATGTGTTAAATTGAAATATTCGATACTTAGTATTAAGGAAATGTGATGGACAATGGCGTCATTAATATAAAAAAATTGTATTCTAAATTTATCTAATAATATTTATTGAGAAATAAATAAAATTAAGAAAAATATCATTAAAAAAGGTAAGAATTTAAGATGGATTCGTGATCGGTCAAAATTTTCCTAAAATCTCTGATGAACCTGTTAAATAATCACCATGTCCGGCTTTGATAACGACCGTCGGCCCTAAAAAGATGAACAAACCTTATACTTTCATTGCAAAATTTCAGTCAGCCCTCCGTTAGGTCGACAGTGCAGGGCCGACCATCGGTTCTAATTCGAAAGATTCAATCGGCAATTTTGGTTGGCATATTTTTAAATTTTAAATTAAGAAAAAATAATTAACAAAAGTAAGAATTTACGATCAATTCGTGATTGGTCAATATGTTTATGAAATCTATGAAGAAATTATTAAATAATCACCATGTCCGGAGTTGGCTGCCGACAGTCGTCCCTAAAAAGATGAACAAATCTTATACTTTCATTGCAAAATTTCAGTCGGCCCTCCACTGGGTCGACGGTACAGGATCGTCTCTAATTTTAAAGATTCATTGCACAATTTTTTTAGCATATTTTTAAATTTTAAATTAAGAAAAATATAAATTAACCAAATGAAGACAAGCATACCTTCTTAATGATATTTTAAGTAATTATAAAATTATATGTATATAAACCAAGCGACCACATTCTCCATCACATGAAATTAAATGTTAAAATATAATTTGGACAAATTTAACTATTTATTTATCTATTTATTATAAATAAAAAAAATAGAGGACGAACTTTTTTAAACAAATAATAATAATTCATGTTTGTTTTTTTTTTCGGTAAACTAAAAAAATAATGATTTAATATTTGTTTAAAAGAAGAAGGCAATCTCTATTTTTTCTTTAAATTGGTAAACAAAATAATAGATACATTTTTTTTGTTAAGATGCATGATTGGTTACCTCCTCGCGGTGCATCTTGGAAACAATATCATTGAATTTATTTTTTAATCATGAATTTCAGTGATATTGGCTAAAATCTAATCAAAATGAACAATTTTTTTAATTTATAAATTTTTAATTATTAAATTTTTGTTGTCTTAGATAATTCCAATGGATTACAATTTAAAAAAAGAGATAACACTATAGTGTCATCTCTTTCTCTTTCATATAATGCGCCCTCCAAAAAGTTTATCTGGATCCACCAATTATTACCTTGCGGTATAATCCCAAATTTACCTTTCATCAGATCACACTACATATTTCTAAGTGATAATATTTGCTGTTAGACGTCTGTAAGCAAAAACTGGGTAAGAGAGAAACCTCCATAAGCGAGAGAAAATTGTCCATCCATTGCCCTCTCGCTTATCCTGGTTCGACAGTATTAACCCTCAACTGCTAGACTGGGTCTGACAGACCCGGTAGACCTTCACCGCTCTCTCCTATAGCGTTTTGGTGAGGAGGGGAGAGGTTGGCTGTGGTGGGGAAAAAAGGTTTAGGGTTCCTAGTGACCATATCTGCCGCGAGTAAAGTTAGTTGGACTTTGTCTGTGCAGTTATAAGAAAGTGAAATTTTTGCTCGGGTCTATTGGACCCAGTCTAGCAGGTAGGTAACAAAAACTGTAATATCTTAAAAATTAAATTTGTCTAAAAATGATTTATTATTATCTTTGAATCATAAATAAATTATTAATAAACCATAAATAAATCACAAAGTTTTCGCAAAAAATTGTATGTTTTGGAAACAATGAAATATTGTATTCTTAATAATGTGGTTTCTCTTTATTTAAGGGGAGTCACCTTAGAAATTTTAACCCATCGAAATATGTTACTTATCGGTGCAAATTTTTTTCTGGGATTATTTTGGATGTAAAAGAATGACATATTATCAAGATTAAAAAAAAAAATTTTTTTGAATAAAAAATTTTTTGAAAAAAAAATTTGAAAAATTTTTTTTTTGTTAAAAAACTTAAAAAATGTTAAAACCCATACGATATTTTGTTTGAAATCTTAAAAAAGGCATATAAAAAAATTGGCATTAAAAATGTTTAAAGCTTTAAAAATCCACTTAGAAATTTTATTTATGTCTATTTTTGGTGTTACTATAGCTATTTGAAAAAAACGACTTTTTAAAAAAGTATCTTTACATTTCTTGAAATATTTAATAAAATATTAAAGACACATAAATTTAAGCTAGATATTCTTTTTCTACAGGTTCTGGCAATAAGTTTTAAAAAAAAGACGTCCCGATATGTTCATTAGGCTCTGAGCAATCAGCGTTTGAAAATCGCTCGGGTCCCGTAGACCCAATCTAGCAGTTACGTTAAATCCCGATAGTCTAGCAGTTGAGGGTTAACATTATTAGTAATATTATTATTATTATTATTATCATTATTTTATTAGGTGAAAATTATGTCCATTTCGTCGATATTTCGTTTTAAAGTTAGCAAACAAATTTTCTTTCTTATAGAAAAAGCAATATATTAATAATATAAAATTTAATTCGAGGAATTCTTTAAAAAAAGGAATTTTAAGTGGAAAAAAATGAAAAAACATCAATTAATTTACGAATTTTTGATCAATTATAAAAGTTATATAGGTCAATCGATTCGTTTTGAGATAAGGAATATGATTTTTTTATTCATTAAGTTGTATTTTTAGCTTGGAATAAAATTTTGGCAAAAAACGATTTTTTTCGATGAAAAAAGGTGCTCAACAAAATTTGATTGGGTATTTTCAAAAATCCCTGTGTCCAAATTTAGATATTCACGAGCTTTAAAAGTCATCCAAATTTTATTGAAATCCGTTGAAGCGTTCTCGAGATATCCTGGCGACAAAAAACGCTATACACACACACGCTCACACACACACACACACACACATACATCTGGACATTTGCTTAGGAATGAAAATTTACGCTTTTTAGATGAAAATGAGTCGATTTAGACTATTTTTGGAAAATCGAAAATCTTAACGATCACAAAGCTTCCTCTATGAAGAAGCAAAATGTGAGATAATAGCATGAGACAATCTTATGAGATAAACATGTGAAACAATGAGAAAGATCAGGTAAAGAGATGAGATAATGAGATGAGATAAATAGATATGAGATTAACATATGAGATACAGAAACAAAAAAACATTAATACTTGAAATATAAAGATACTTTGATGACATGTAAGATAAAGAGGTCATTATGAAGTTAGATCGTAAGTCATAAAAAATTCATTTTTTGTTAATTTTTTTTCTTTGAAAGTTGTTTCTGAAAAATGAGTTCTCAGTTAAAGAAGAGATATTTCAATTTAAATAATAAAGATTAGGATATTATTCGTAATAGGGAAATGTTAAATGACAATCACATGTATAAGTTTCAGGAATTATTGGAACTTGCATCAGGTGGTAGTTTCTAAAAACAAATTACAGAATATTTAGAAATGTTAGATGAAATAAATAAAAGCAATTAATAAGAATAAGTCACATATTCAAATATTGTTTAGTAGAAAACGACTTTTGGGTCACTGGATTTGCACTTACTATGATGGAAATGAACTTTTTGTTTATGATAATCTTAATGAAGGTTGTTTAAATGATGATCAAAGAGAATATGTATGAAGGTTATATCCATTGCGTTTGCTTTTTTTTTGTATTTAAATATTAACCCTGAAAATGTTGGATATAATCATGCTTTAATCAGAACTCATCTGTATATGGTGTTTGAAAAAAATGTGTCATCTCATTTTCGGATAATTTTACAAAATTTTTAAACTTGGAATTGGTAATATTGAATAAATAAACAACAATAATTTAATGTGAGGAATGTAAAAGATGCGACACAGAAGAGAAAATTATATTATTAAACCAATGACGGCTTTACAGAAATGAAAGGAGATAGTAGTAGTCCTTCATTACATACAAAAATAGGACAGAAAAAAGTTGGTAATATTCCTGACTAAGAAACTAAAAAAAGCAGTACCAAATATGAAAAAATGTATTGTAAAAGACCTAAGTTAAAAGGAGAGTTGGGAAAGAGAGACAAATACAAATTACAAATTACAAAAATTCCTAAATCAATATACTTAATCCTATTACATCTTGACCTTAACCTAAACCTTATTTTAGTTTCGAAATTACGTATAACCTAAAAACCAATTTCTATATCTAAATCCGCCAAGTGCCCGGGCTTCCGTTTCCAGTTCTCTTTTGTCCATTTTGGCATCGTCATAATTATCTCTATTTAACTTTACTGCATATTTAATGCCTTAAGGCTTCCTCCCTTCTTACTTCTAACCCTTTCATCGATCGTTCTCCCTGTCCATTCCCATCCAAAATCCAACCTATTCTTTCGCCCAAACCCCTTTCATCCCCTTCTACCTCTCTACTACATCTTTCTAGGACATGACTCCAGTCTTCCTCTTCAAATCCACATACTCTACAGATTCTTTGCTCTTCATCCATCCAATACTTGCCTTCTCTCATTCCCTCCCGTATCCTGAACCTCAATATTCTATTTCTCTTGCTCTCTTTTCTTATCGACAAAAGGTACCTCGGTAATCCTTCCCCCCTTATCCCTCTATACCATCTATTATATTTTGACTGCACAATTCTTTTCAATCTCTCCTCCTTATCTTTCCTTATCCATTCCACTAACCTTTTTCCAGTCACTTTTCCCGCCTTCCCTGCCTCCATTAATGCGGTCTTCCTCTCTCTTTCCGACTTGGACAAGCTTTTAACCTCCCTTCCTTCCTCTTTTTTATCAAATCCCAGCATATTCTTGCCAATTTACTCCCCTTTCCACTCTCCAGCTTCTCCTCTAATCCCATCGCCCTCTTCCTCTGTCTTATGACCATTTTGTCTCTTTCCAATTCCTCTCTCAACATATATCCCGGACAGAACCTACTCACCCCCATCGTCCATCTTAAGTACCTCTTCTGCAATCTCTCTATTCTATTCGTTTCCTTCCATCCCCACAACTCCACTCCATAGCTTAACACCGATCATACTAAAACATCAAACCACCATACTCTCTTTCTCCAGTCGTTCTTAAATCTTCTTACCCCTATACCCCACATTTGCCCCATAACTCTTCCTGCCCTCTCCAATCTTTTCTCCTCGTTCAAGCCCTGTTTTCCACTGTACTGAAACCAGTATCCCAGATAAGAGAACTCATTCACTTCTTCCACCTCTCTTCCATTTAGTTTCCATTCCTCCCTCTCAATCCTCTTACACTTCCTAAACCTCACCACTTTCGTTTTCTCCACGCTCACACACAGTCCTTTCTCTCCCACGAATTTTTCAAATTCCCTTAATAGTAATTTCATGCCTTTTTCGTCATCCGCCATTAAAATTATATCGTCTGCGTACGCCAACGAGAACACCCGTCTTTTACACAATATCACTACTCCTTTTCCTCTTTTGGCTAGCCTCTCTTCTAGATCCGCTATCAACAAATTAAACAAAATCGGGCTCAGAGGGCATCCTTGCCTCAATCCCCTTGCTAACCAAAAAATGTCCCCTATCCTCTCTCCTATCCTAACTCTTTCCCTCGTATCCTTGTAAAGTTCCTTAATCCTCTCAATCAATCCTTCCTCTATCCCTCTCTCCCTTAAAACCCTCCATAAGATTCCCCTGTTTACTGATGGAAACGCCGCTTTGAAAACCACAAACACCGCCACCAACTTTCCGTTTTTTTCTTCAGAT
This sequence comes from Ganaspis brasiliensis, assembly GCA_037103525.1. Taxonomy (NCBI): domain Eukaryota; kingdom Metazoa; phylum Arthropoda; class Insecta; order Hymenoptera; family Figitidae; genus Ganaspis; species Ganaspis brasiliensis. Next base: position 1,719,046 of record JAZKLR010000232.1, read on the forward strand.
TTCTATTAACCAAAAAATTTAGCGTATAAATATTGTCTACTGTCCTTATCTCTCTCCTGAAACCCGTTTGATTATCCGGAATACATCCCAATTCCTCTACTTTTCCTTCCAACCTATTCCTTATTATGTCTGCGTATATTTTGTATCCCACCGGCATTAGCGTAATTCCTCTATATTTCTCCACCTTTTTCCTTTCCCCTTTCTTTCTTATCGGTACTATCAATCCTGTTTTCCATTCTTTCGGCCATCCCATTCCTTGCCATACCGTGCTGACTATTTTATAAACCTCTTCTCTTACTTTCCTTCCCCCAAACTTAAAACTTTCTCCCTCTAATCCATCCCAACCTGCCGCTTTGCCTCTCTTAATTCTTTCTATTGCTTCATCTACTTCCTCCATACTAATGTCCTCCACATCCACTTCCTCTACATTACTTCTACCCTCTCCTCTGATCCTACTACTTGACCCTCCACTCAGATTTTTAAAATATTCTGTCCACTCTTCCATCTTTATCTCTCTGTTTATACCTTCCCTGTTTTTTCTCTCTCTATTTATTACCTCCCATTCTCTCCCTTCTGATTATTATAATGTCCCTCAATCTCCTCAGCCTTTCGTTTACCTCTATCCCTTCTCTATCCTCCGATCCTATTCTCTCCTTCTGTATCCTTCTCTCGAACACCCTTAATTTCTCTTCTCCCCATTCTCCCATCTTCATCTTCTTTTTCCTTCTCTCCCCACAGTACCTACCCCTTTTCCACTCCATCCCTATTCCTTCTAGTCCTACTACTACTGGAAAATGCCCCGATCCAATTTTCCTTGCTATCTCCACGCACTTCACCACTCCTCTAACCTTGTCGTCTCCCAACACATAATCGATAACCGTCACTCCTTTTCCCTCAAAAGTAAACTCTCCCTCCTCGTCCCCTTTTATTCCTCCGTTAAAGATCATCCACCCCCTCTCTGCCAAAATTCCTAACATCTTCCTACCTTCGCTATCTATTTCCTTGTGTTTTGATCTTCTCAAGAATCTCTCCTCCTCCTCACCTGTCCATGCATTAAAATCCCCTCCTATCAGCACTTTCTCGTGACTTCCCATTTCCATCCATTCCTCCATGATTCTCCATCCTACCTCCTCACCTCTTCTTCTATATATACCTACTATCGATATGTTATCTTTTCATATTTTTAATCTTCTTGCCAAACAACCCTCATGCTCCACACTTCTCTCCCTCAGACTAACCTCTTCTATCCCCTTTTTCACCCCTGATACCATTCCTCCTGCGCTTCTACCTTTACTCCGTTCCCTCTTTGCTCCTTGCATTCGCCATTCAAAGTCTTTTGGCATTTTCCTCCTCATTCTCTCCCAGTCTCTACTTTCTATCGATGTCTCGCTTAAAAATACTACATCCCACTTCTCAATCGTTTTCCAAAAACCATCATCCTTGTTTCCTAACCCCGAAACATTCCAAAATGCTACTTTTATTCCTCCTTTTCTTTTTCCAGCTCCTGCTGCATGTGAAACCCCTCCTTTCTACCTACCTCCACTACTTCACCCGATACCTCCTCCACTATTCATTTTTCGCCGTTTATCCATATGCAATTTCTTCCCCACCTTACTATTCGACCTTTAAATCTTTCCTCCCTTGCTTTTCTCTCCAGGAGCCACACAATCCTTCTTTGTCTCTGCGTCCTATCTTCCTCTATTCTTTCCACCCTACCCTTTAACTTACTTTTTGCTCTCATTACCTCCCACCTCTCTTCCTCACTTCCTAACTCCAGTATCCACACTCTTGGCTTTTCCCTATCTACTCCTCCTATTCCTTTTATTCCCTTTACACTAACACTTACTCCCAAATCTTTCAACAAATTACCCACTCCTTCCGCACCTCTTTTTCTTTCTACCTCCAGCTTTTTTATCACGATATTTGCCTTTCTCTTTTCTCTCTCCAACTCTTCCATTTTCCTCTCTATTTCCTCCACCCTTTTTTTCACTGTCCCCTCTTCTACTTTATTTTCTTCGACTCGCACCTTTCCTATTATTTCTTCATCTCCTTCTATTTCTATTCTTCCCACCGCCTCATTAACCCGTTTCATTTGCTCCTCCAATTCCCTTAATCTGCCCTCATCTATCGTCGCCCTCTCTACCCTCTCCCTCTCTGCGTCCTTCCACTCCTGTCTTAACTCATCCTTTTCCTTTGACCACTTCTCTTCCCACCCTTTCCACATTTCTTTTACCTCCCCGACCTTCTCCCAGAATTCCTCCCTTTTCTTATCCCTAACCTCTTCTCTTTTTCTACTTTCATCCATTTCTTTATTTAATTTTTCTAACGTTTCCTTCGTATCCTTTCTTACATTTTCCAACGTCTGTTTATTATCCTCTGACAACTTATTTATAATCTTAATTAACTCAGTAATTTCTGCTTCTTTTTTCACTTTTTCCCCTGTTTTTTCCACTTCTCCATCATCGACTGATCGCCCCAACTAAGAGTTCTCGCTATTTTCCTCGGCCTGCTTAATGGTTTCTTTCCCGAATCCCCTCCCTCCTGCTTATTCTTATTTGGCTGTACACCGCTAACCTATTCGCGCGATTCCACTTTGCAATTCTAAGTCCGCCTCCTTATCGACTAGCTCAACCTTGCTTGCTTCTAGCTGTTTCTCTTTCTCTTCCGGATCTCTCTCTACCTGCCTGTTCTGTTCCGCCAGCTGCCGCCCTCTCTTGTCCCCCGTCGGACTTCTCAACGTAGTCATTGCAACCTGCTTTATCTATCCTTCTATCTCTCTCTCTTGATTCTACCTCTTCCTCCTCTTCGTTCTATGTCTTAAATCTCTCCCTACTCCCCTTTCCCCAACCACTCTTCCACTCGTGCCAAGTACTCACCCACTCACTTTACCTACACTTTTACACCAGATTTCACTCACAAAAAACTAGAAAACTTCAAATTAGCAACCCGAAAATACCACGCGTTTTAACAATAACAGTACCGGAAACGGAAGCCCATGGAAATTGTAAATAGTGATAGGAGATAAATGTTTGTAAAAAAAAACATGTGGGAAATGCGTCAAATTCTTTTGAAGTAGTGAAAGAAGGTAATAATTATAAAGTATTAGAAACAATAGTAGTAAGAAGATATTTTTTAGCAATGCTTATGAGAAAAGTAGATAGTGCTGTTAAAGAAGGAAAGAGAGATAATAATTCTGAAAAATTAATAATTTCTTGCGATTGTAATGAGACAAGTAAAAAAAGTCGTGCAGAATATCAAAAAATATTGAAAGTCAGTTAAAGTATCTTAAAGAAGTAGGAGGAGATGATAAGAATTTAAAATTACAAAGAATAGTGAGCCAGACAAAAATTATTAACACCTCTAATCAGAAAATTAGAAAAAAGTAGAGCACAATGTAAAAAAAAGCTATCGTCAAAGATTGAAATTGAAACAGAAGATGTGCCATGATAAGGATAAAAATAATGAAATACTATATTCAAAAGATATGCAGGAGAAAGATATAACAACTTGTGATGAGAAAATGAAAAAAGTCACGCAAAATAATAAAAACAATAACGTAAAAGATTAAAATTAAAAAGAAACGTAATCGATGAGGAAAAATAGATGTTTCGGAACATACAGGTAAAAAAATGGAGTCATTAATCGAATGAAAACATAGATATTCATGATTTTACTTATGCAGAAAAAAATATTAATAGCATACATGTTCCAAGTTATAACGAACATTATCTTGGTAAATGTCATTTTTTTGCAAAAGATGCAAGGCTAAACATTTCGAGAAAGAAAAAGTTAAAAAAAAAAAACTTATAATTATTGTTGCAGTCATGGTGGTGTATCGTTGCCTTCAGAAAATATCCTCATAAATTAAAAAAATTATTAGATGGATTTCATAGGAAATCTGGTCATTTTAGGAATAATATAAGACTTTACAATAATTCATTTGCTTTTGCATCTTAAAATGCCAATGTAGTTAATTTCAATAATAAAAGGCGGGGACCATTTTGATAAATAATTCAAGGTCGAATTTATTATCAAATCAACAATTTTCTATTTCCTGAAATTGATAATGATCCATCTTTTAGTCAATTATTCCTGTTAGATCCAGAAGAAGCAATTTGCTATAGATTAAACAAACATGACAACTTAGATGTGAATATATTATTTAGTTTTGCCAAATTATTAAGAGATTGTAACGCATATACAAATTCTTTTTTAATTATGTCTGAGATCATTGAGATAGAAACTGCGTTAGCAAAAAAAAAAAAGTTAATTTACAATTTTTAAAGGTGTAATAAAGTTGCTGCTATTTTTAATATGAACGCTGAAGGTTTAAGACCAGAGTCTTATGTAACGATTTATAATACATCGATTCAACAATTGCAATTGGTTAGTCATTTAGATACAAATGTTGAACCTTGGATATATCCTATACTTTATCCTCTAAGAATCAAGGGTTATAGTCTTGATACGATTCGTACTGATAGTGATAAACCAACCATAAATCAAACTGTGTCCAGATCTGCTTATATAAAATATAAAATAGAAGTAAGAGATCATACCTTCAATCAATTTTTATATGGTGGAAGAATGTTTCAGCAATGGTTAGTTGATAGTTATGTCAAAGTTAGAAAAGTTAGGTTACATTTTTGTAAAAATAATCAAACAAAATTAAGAAGTGAAACTTACAAAGGATTAATTGATCATTTAGATAATCAAGAAATTGAAAATAATGTACATGTTGGCAAGATGTTTATACTGCCTTCAACATTTATAGGATCACCTTTTAACATGTTAAAACAATATTAATATGCAATGACCATTATGTAGCTTTTCATGGTAGACCAGATTTATTTATTACAATAACATGTAGTTTAAAATGAAAAGAAATTTAAGAAAATGTATTACTTAATCAGTCAGCTTCTAATAAACCTGACACGGTTGCAAGAGTCTTTTATTTAAAAGTAAAAAAATTAATCGAAACTATAGTAGATGATAAACTATTTGGATAAGTAAAGTCTTATGTTTATGTTATTGAATTTCAAAAGCGCGGTTTACCACACATTCATTTATTGGTTATATTGGAAGAATGTTCTAAAATATTAAGAGCAGAGAGTGTTGATCGGTAAACTTTTTAAAGTACAGTTTTTAAATGGTATTAGGTATATCATAATTTTTTATAATTACTCTTCATATTCTTTATTTTATTATTTATCTTTATTATATTTAATTAATTTTTAATTAATCAAAATTTCAAAATAATCACATCAATTTAAATTTATTGCAATGTCTTCTTATCATTAATTATCTTTTATTATGTATTTCCTTTATTTCACATAATTATACATAAATGAACATTATTTTATGAAATAATAAAATTTGGCGTGCGCTTTAGCGCGTACTTTTTTTCTAGTATTTATAATAACGTAGCTTGAAAATAGAAAACAAACTTTTGGATTTCAAATATTAATGAGTTCAATATACAAAAATATTGATATCTCAAAAAAGGGAGCAGCTAGGATTTCAAATTTTCCAGATTCTCAACCTACAAGTGACCTAGAAAGACCCCCTACAACTCGATTTTGGATCCATTTTCATCCCATTTTTGGGTCCTTTAAATTATAATGACTTAAAGATATAAAAATTTAATCTTATTTTTTGCTATCTTCATACCAAAAATTTGTATATCGTAGATATTTTGATCATCTGTATTAGCAGAATTTTTTAAACTTTATAAAGAGTAAAATATTAGAATTGGAATTTTTAAAATTTACCTACAAATTTATGTCTTATTTTTAATGGTTTGCAATTTTTTCTTGCAGTTTAGACATCCGGAAAATTGTAAAGTTTTTCTATTTTATATCAAATGATTTAAATCATGATTTAAAACAATAACAGCCCTGCTTTAAAATATGAAAATTGTAACCCTTCAGATATATCATACCCAAAATCAATTAATTTTAATTCATATTATTTAAGGCTAATTAAACATTTTTAAAAATTTAAATTTTTGTTTACATATTTCATTAATTTTATTATTTCTCTAGGTCGTTTCCATTTCAATTCAGACAGGCTATGTATGTTAACGGCAGGGAATCATTTCTCATTGAAATATATTGTTTTTTAGATAATTTTAGACGACACGTATTTTCCAGATTTGGTAAAAAAATTTTTTTAACGAAGTTATGCGGATTTCAATTTTTTAAGTTAAAAAGTGAGATTACAAAAAAATAACATTAAATTTTTTTTATTACATTATGATACTCTTAGGAATCGCCAAATTATCCGCACGCGTGTCATACGATATTTTTTCGCACGCTATACGGAAAGTTAGCGAAAAAAACTTAATATATCTTTTTTGCTATTGCATATACTAAAATGATCCTTTCTGTGTCTCATTGAAGCTTTTATGTTCTTCTAAATTCCATAAGAGAATTTAAAATATTTTCATATTTAACAAAATGGCGGCGTTTTTTCGAAAAAAATAAAAATCAGATTTTCTCAAAAACCCCACCGTTTTTTTTTTCTCTCAATTTTTTTACTCCTTTCTGGAAATATAATGATTATTTTCTATAAGAATTTATTGGAGTCCCGCTTCTTGGGAAAGAATAAAAAAAAATTTCTTTTTAAGAAAAGAAAATACAAAGTTTTTTTAAAGCCTCTACTAGATACAACAAAAGTTCAAATAGAAAAAATGTTTCTATTAAAAAGTAGAGTAAAAAAGTCTTATGACTTTTATCTCTATCTTGCGAATCTTTCAAATTATGAAATATAACACGAATTAAATCCATAAATTTTGCATTTTAGCAAGTATAATTTATACTTACAAAAATTCAAAACATTTTCTCTCCATTTTTTTTACTACTTTCTAGTTTTTATGGTTATATAATTTAAAAGAAAATTTTTTGCATTTTTGTAAGTATAATTTTTACTTGTAAACATGCAAAATTGTTAATAATTCAAAAGATTTGCAAGATAGAGATAAAAGTCATAAGACTTTTTTACTCTACTTTTTAATAGGAACATTTTTTCTATTTGAACTGTTGTTGTTTTTTTTTTATTCTTTCCCAGGAAGCGGGACTCCAATAAATTCTTATAGAAAATAATCATTATACTTCCAGAAAGTAGTAAAAAAATTGAGAGAAAAAAAACGGTAGGGTTTTTGAGAAAATCTGATTTTTATTTTTTTCGAAAAAACGCCGCCATTTTGTTAAATACGAAAATATTTTAAATTCTCTTATAGAACTTAAAAGAACATGAAACCCTCCATTAGACACAGGAAGAATTATTTTAATATATACAATAGCAAAAAAGATATAATAAGTTTAAAAAATTTTAATGTTATTTTCTTGTAATCTCACTTTTTAACTTAAAAAATTGAAATCCGCATAACTTAGTTAAAATTTTTTTTTTACCAAATTGGGAAAATACGTGTCGTCTAAAATTATCTAAAAAACAATTTATTTCAATGAGAAATGATTCCCTGACTTTAACATACATAGCCTGTCTGAATTGAAATGGAAACGACCAATTGAAAATTGAAAAGTCTAATTGAAATTTGAAGAGAATAGTTCTAGAATTGAATAATTACATTGAAATCTTAAAAAAATTTTTATGAGTGAAAATAATAATTGAAGAAATCCGTGAATTATTGATTATTAAGAATTACATTCTTCGTTTTCCAATTCCTTTATTCTATATTTAATAATTCTCGCATTTTCTCAATTATAAATTTTTTTCTTGAATATTCAATACAATTCTTCAATTTTCATTTATTTTTTATAATTTTGTCCATAATTTTCATCAGTTTTGAATTAACAATTCATTATTCTCCTTCAGTTTTATGATTATCCATTAATTTAAAACATTTTTTTGTTTAAATGACGATTATTCTCGGTTGTTATAACATTTTGCGATTATTTTTTAATTGTTATTATTTTGTTTTAATTGTTAATTATTTTACTCATGTTGTAATTTTTCTTTTAATTATCAATTATTTTTTGAAATTTCAATTTGTTTCTTTAATCACCAATTAATATTTTTATTTTTTAATTATTTTTTTTAATTCTTGATTTTTTTTACAATTTTCAATTATTTTTAGCGATTTTTCAATTAATTCCTCAATATTCAATAATTCACAGATTTTTTCAATTATTTTTTTCACTCATAAAAAATGTTTTAACATTTCAATGCAATTATTCAATTCTAGAACTATATTTTTCAATTCTCAGTAAAAAACAACTCTATTATTTTTTTCGATAATCATTAATTCATCATTTTCAAGTATTTCCTTCAATTATTAAGTATTTTCCGCAATTTTCAATGATTTCATAAAATTTTTTAAATTTTTATTATCTTAAAATTCTATTATTATTCTTTGCTTTTTAAAATTATTTTCTTTGGGTGTGTATTAATCTAGCCATTTTTTCAATTCTATTTTCAATTGTCATTTATTTTCGTCATTTTGTAATTTTTTTTCTATTATAAATTATTTCTTCAAATTCCAATTGGATTCTCTAATCTTCAATTTATTTCTTTACTTTTTAATTATTTCCTTCAATTTCTTCAATATTCAATTGTATTTTTTGTTTTTAGGGTTCCGTACACCTTCGGTGTTCGGCGTAACCCTTATAGCAAGACTCGTGCGTCCGTAGCCAAAAACCATGCCCCCCCCCCTTAACTTCTAAACTATTTGACCTAGAGGGCTGCAATTTGGTACACATATGTATTTTCACGTGTAGATTGCAAGAAAAATATAGAGAACATGATTTAAGGTGATGTTCATAGCGTTGTCAAGGAAATAACAACTTTTTTTAGCAAAAATGCATTAAAATGGACCATTCCCCCACCCCCCTTAACTTCTAAACTATTTGACCTAGAGGGCTGCAATTTGGTACACATATGTATTTTCACGTGTAGATTGCAAGAAAAATATAGAGAACATGATTTAAGGTGATGTTCATAGCGTTGTCAAGGAAATAACAACTTTTTTTAGCAAAAATGCATTAAAATGGACCATTCCCCCACCCCCCTTAACTTCTAAACTATTTGACCTAGAGGTCTGAAATTTGGTACACATATGTATTTTCACGTGTAGATTGCAAGAAAAATATAGAGAACATGATTTAAGGTGATGTTCATAGCGTTGTCAAGGAAATAACAACTTTTTTTAGCAAAAATGCATTAAAATGGACCATTCCCCCACCCCCCTTAACTTCTAAACTATTTGACCTAGAGGTCTGAAATTTGGTACACATATGTATTTTCACGTGTAGATTGCAAGAAAAATATAGAGAACATGATTTAAGGTGATGTTCATAGCGTTGTCAAGGAAATAACAACTTTTTTTAGCAAAAATGCATTAAAATGGACCATTCCCCCACCCCCCTTAACTTCTAAACTATTTGACCTAGAGGGCTGCAATTTGGTACACATATGTATTTTCACGTGTAGATTGCAAGAAAAATATAGAGAACATGATTTAAGGTGATGTTCATAGCGTTGTCAAGGAAATAACAACTTTTTTTAGCAAAAATGCATTAAAATGGACCATTCCCCCACCCCCCTTAACTTCTAAACTATTTGACCTAGAGGTCTGAAATTTGGTACACATATGTATTTTCACGTGTAGATTACACGAAAAATATAGAGAACATGATCTGGATTGATGGCCATAGCGTTGTCAAGGAGAAACTGCAAATTTTTAAAAAAAAAGTTTTTTTTCTCTAACTTTGCCATTATTTGAGCTAGAGGGCTAAAATTTGGTACACTCGTGTATTTTTGCATGCAAATTATGGAAAAATTATGTTTGGAAATAAAATTGAATATTATGAGGTCACAAAAAAAAAATTCAAAAAATCACCAAAAATAGGTTTAGACCCCTATGCTAGAGCTCACCCTAATTGTCCTACAGTACCCCTCTAACCAATAAAAATTTTATTTGTATACTCAGAATGTAAGAAAACGATATAAAACGCAATTGAAAATTGTTATCACTTTTTTTTCAAAATAATTGAAAAATTATGAAAAAACAAAAAAAAATTTTTAATCTTATACAAGGCTTGATCAAGGCTGCCACAGGACCTATAATCAAGACTGTTATAAGCCCTGAAACCCTATAAAAATTTCAGAGCTTTCCCTTAAAAAAAAATTCTTGATTTTTATGTTATTTATATGAAATACAAACCTGTATTCTTAAGCAAAAGTTTCATGTACTTGAAGGTAGAAGTATTTTCATAATTTGTACGTTCTAATTAATTTTTATAATCTGTACATAAAAATATACAAATGTATCAAATATTAGCCCTCTAGCTCAAATAGTTTCAAAGTTATGAGGAAAAAACATTTTTTTCGAAAATTTGCAGTTTTTCTTTTTTTGACAACGTTTTGACTGTCAATCCAGATAATGTTCCCTATAATTTTCCTGTAATCTACACCTAAAAATACATATGTGTACCAAATTAGAGCTCTCTGTTTGTTAATAAGGTATATCTTTGTTTCGTAAATGTACGGAACCCTAGATTTTGGTACGGGTGTAACTCGTACTTGCCCGATTTTTAATTATTTTATTCAATACTCTAGAATTTTCTCATTTTTTCAATTATAATTGAGAAAATGTGAAAATTCTTAATTATCAATTATTTTTTTCAAAATTTCAATACAATTCTACAATTTTCATTTCTTTTCTAATAATTTTTCATATAATTAAATATTAATTTAGAGAAAATTCTTAATTATCAAGTATTTTTTTCAAAATTTCAATACAATTCTACAATTTTCATTTATTTTCTATTATTTTTCCACAATTTTTATCAGTTTCGAAATGGCAATTCATTATTCGCCTTAAATTTTATTTTATAATCATTTCTTCGATTTTTCATTATTTTCTTCAATTCTCAAGTATGTTCTTTAATTTGAAATTATTTTAATCGATTTTCAATTAACTCCTCATTATTTAACAATTCCTGGATTTTTTAAATTATTTTTTCTACTCATAAAAATTGTTTTAAAATTTTAATGCAATCATTCTCCAACAATTGTTCCTATTATTTTCGTAATTTTTCAATTATTCAATTTCTACTTAATAAAATTGATTAATTTTAATTTAAATTAATTTCTATTAATGTAGTTATTTTTCGATTCTTTTTTAAATAGACAATTATTTTCATTGTTTTTTACATATTTGCTTCAAATTTTCAATTATTTTCCACATTTTTCAATTCTTTATTATTTTCCACAATTTTCAATTATCTCCTATAATTTTTTCAATTTTCAATTATTATCTTAAAGTTTTATAATTATTCTTTGATTTTTTAAATTATTTTGTTGGTTTGTGTATTAATCTAGCCATTTTTGAATTTTTTTTTCAATTTCAATTATTTTCGTCATTTTGTAATTTTGTTTTCAAATTAGCAATTATTTTGTAAAATAATTGTTAAAATTGTTAAAATAATTTTTTTGTGGTTAATTTTGAAATTCCAAATTGAAATTATTCAATAACAAAATAAATATTTGTCTTCTTTCTATTGAAAACATGATTAAAGTGCACAGATAAATAATTATGGCAATTTTCAGTAATAATCAATGTGCAAAGTATCACAACGTGGTTCTTAGTCTCCGTTAATGAAAGCTTAATTTGTGTTAAAAAGTGACTTAATCAGACCTGCTTTTTCATTCTATTAGTAAAAGTGATACTTTTTGCAACTATTTTTATATAAACTTTGGTGCAGAGTGTTGTTTCACTGGATTATTTCAAACTTCTTATTTCCTAACCTAAAAACTAGTGCGATGTCTACTTTATTATTAGTGCCTGACTCTGATAAAACTTGTCGGGGGTGTAATGTTGACATCCAGAAAGAAATTACTCGATGTGGTAAATGTAACGTACCGTTTCATCCCAGTTGCTTTAAATCTAAGAAAAAGTGCTGTGCCGGTTCAAGGTCATCATCACCGAGTGTAGCAGGGAGAGCGGTCACTAAGGAAGATTTGAGTGAATTGCTGGCTAATCAGTTAAAGCAACTTGTAGAGCATCTTTCTGTCAAATTACATCCTCTGCGCGAATCTTTAAATAAAATTTCTGAACGAGTCACCGGAATAGAAAACTCTGTCTCAAAACATTATTTTGTTTAATGTTCCTGAGGATGATAACGAATCTACTCATGATTCAAACCTTGTTTTGAATGTCTTGGAGGTCTTATCGCCTTAAAAAATTACCTGATAAAATTCCTGAAACTCAGTCAGTTAAACGTCTCGGGCCTAGAACATAGTTGTCACCTCGACCACGTCCCTTGCGTGTTTCTTTGATGAATAAGACAAGTGTAAAGTTTACGATCACTGCCTTTAAAAATCTTAAATCTAAAAAAAACTGCTCTTCTAGACATTTTCCCTAAAAATCTTACTCTCTCATGGGACAAAACTTCTTTGCAAATGCAAGATTATAGAAATGCCAGAAAAGAAATGGAAGATCATATTTTAAAAGGAGAGAACGGGCTTCACATTATTTACATAAAAGGATCACCTCGATTCATTAAGAGAGACAGGAACTACCTCGTACCACCAGAACCTAACATTACATAGATCGAACGATCATTTCTATTGCATTGAACTATAGTTAAATGACATGACACTGAAACACATCTACCTCTTATCGAATTCTCAAGAACGATCACACTACAATTTTTCTTCTGCTTCAAACACATTATTGTCTTAGCTTCAACTTTGGATTTCTGGAAATTTATTAAATAAAGGAGGTGTTTGATTTATCATCGATGTGCTGATTTTTTATGACATTCTTCAAAATGATTGAGTGCTAGTTGTTAAGTGATTTGTTAATTAAAATGCTTTTTATCTTATATTTTAAGATCAAAATAAAAAAAAATCTAATATAAAGTTTTATCTTAAATTTCAAACTCTATATTTTGGTTCATGTTTTAGATTTATATTATAAATTCTATGTTAAACTTATTCCATCCGATTTACATAGTATTTGGATACCGTGTTATAACTCTGATATTGTTTCATACTTTGCCTCATACTTAAAAGTGTTATACTTTTCATACAATTTTTAATGTTGTTTAGTTTTAAGTTTTGTTAAGTTCTTTGTACAAAAGGGCCTCAAGCCCGTTAATACTTGAATAAATAAATAAATAAATATTTGTGTAGATTTCTCAGAAACAGACTTTTAAAAATGACAAAAATTGACAGATTGTTTATCAACGTTAATTTTATTATTATTATTTTTCATTTTACACAAAGTTATATTAATGAAAATAAATATTTGGATCCTAATGAAACGTATTTTCTATATAGTATATTTTCTCAGCGACCAAATTTGGTCGAAATTCAGTGGTTTGACCGAAATAGAAACTGCATGTGGCCCCTTTCTGAGGGCAAAGTGACTTACAAATAAGATAAATACCGGTGATCTTTGACATTTATTTTCTAAAAAATTAGACATTTTTTTGAAGTATGGTTTTTTTTGGACAAATTGTGGAGAATTAAAAATTTGAGAAAAATTAATTTAATGTGAAAATACATTTTCGGGAGTGAAAACATTAATTTTAAGTTTGACATTGGAAATGACAGATTTTCGTGCGTGTTACTAATCTGCAAATTAATGTCAAAACGGAGGATAAATTTGTTGCTCGTGAAAGCATCTGTTCACCTAAAAGAAACTTTGAAAAATATTCTCATCTCAAAAATTTTGGCAACAAAAAGGTTTTTTTTCCGAAAAAGTGTCTGTATTTTAAAGAAAGAAATTGAGTCTCGCTTGAGCTGTCAACGAGTGCAGACGTTTCTATTTGTCAGCTCTGAATCTGTTTACAAAACAACAAATTCAAATATTCCGAAGTCAATCGTGAAATAAATGCAAGCCTTTATATCTTCTGTTTTTGTTTTTATGTGATTTGTGTTTTAACAAAATATTAAAATTATTATGAATGGGTAAACAATTAAAGTTACACATGAACAGAGATTATTATTTGCCAAGATTGTCTACCTCATAACTGGGTTTTTATACTTTATATTATGTGTTTTGAATTAACCCTTTTTTGTGTACTATCGAGGCCCCACCTTATCGTATAAGTGGTGACTGTGAATTTTTTCTTAAAAATTCATTTTGCTCTGTGTAACATTGATTTTATTGTCGAACAATTTGAAACGATCGAGCTGTTTACATTATTGGTGACCTTGTGTCCTTTTGTTAGTGAAAATGTCTGACGAAGAAAGATGGAAAAAACTATTTTCATCGATACAAACACTCACTAAATCCAATGAGAAAATATGTACAGAAATATTCAATTCTAATCAACGTATAGATTCTCTTACGAAAAGTATAAGTAGCAGTGAAATCAGACTGATTAGAGTTGAAAGGAATTTCACGACTTTTGAACAGCAACAAAGGCTCAAGAATATTATTATTTTTAAATTGGAGGATACTGAGGCCATAAATAACAATTTATTTGCTACCATCTCAGATGTTTTTTCACGAGCTGGTCTATCAATCCCGGACTTGGCTATTGACAACATTTTTCGATCGGGAAAAACTCCTGGAAACAGCCCAGTGTTAATCAGGTTTATCGCAACAAGATGGATAAAGGATGTCTTTGCTAAGATCAACGAGTTTAAAAAACTGGGCTTTGTTGTCACCAATGACCGCTTAAAAGAGGAGAGAGAGAGTTGGGTCGTCAACTACTTTCGAAAGTTTTCAAGTTGAGGGATGCTGGTCATGATGTATCCTTGAACGGTAGCAGAATCTTCCTTAATGGATCTGAAATCAATCAGGAAAAGTTGGACCTCTTGTTAAAAAACCTTGGATCAGCAGAAGTTTTGACTGTGCGGTCTCCTACTCGCACCTCTGAGCGTAGAGGGGATAACACGGTCAAGAAGAGGGGTTCTACCAAAGCTTTATCCCAGGAGCGAAAGAAACTGAAACCTGAAAATTCACTAGAAAATTATTTTTCTCCTGGAACATCTTCTCACATGATTAACACTAACTCTAAAAAATTAAGTAATTCGGAGGTCTCCGAAATGTCATCTGGTACATAGCAACCACCCTTAATCTCAGACCAGGATTGTTTCGATTGTCTGCCTGCAGTACACTCGCAGGAGCACACTCTGTTAACAAAGTTAATTTTTTGGAACCTACACGGTATTAAAAACAGTTCGGATATTGTGGATAAAATACATACAAGTGATATACTCTGTTTATGCGAAACATGGTCCACCAATCCTGATATTAAGTGTCAACAGCTTCCAAACTTTACTTCAGTCGCCTCGCCTGCTTCCAGATCGAGTATTCATGGCAGAGCAAAGGGTGGTCTTCTACTTTTATTAAATACTGAAATTTACCAGGTAACCAAGATATCAATCACCGCAAATCATATTTTTGTCAGAATTCAGTCTCCTTCGGAAAGTTTTATCTTGGGTTTGGTTTATTCTCCTCGAGATGATAGATTTTCGGAGCTTTTTGATGATTTGAGTTTGATTTTGGGTTATTGCGGCGGATTATCCTGAATCGGTATTGGTTCTAGGAGGGGACTTCAATTGTAGAATAGCATCACTTAATCAATTGCACCCATCGAGTTTTAGTCAGCCATGCTTTTTTAACCCTGAAAGACTCTCTTATGATTGTACTGCTAGTTTCAAAGGCAAATGTCTTGTAGAATTATTAGAGTCTTGTAATTTGACAGTTTTAAACGGACGTTCTGTAAGCGACTCTCCGTCAAACCTTACATTTATGGAGGCGCAGGGAATGAGTGTTGTGGACCTGATATGGTGCTCATACAGGGGTTTGTCCTTATTCTCTGACTTGTTCGTCTTAAACCTCCCCACTCTTTCTGATCATCTTTCAGTAGTTCTGTGTTTTAATTCCCCGGTGTTGTCAGTTACAACAAAGAGATCATTTAAAAATAAAAAATTATTTTTTGATGAAAATAAAATAGAACAATTTAATTCTTCAATGGCGTGGAGAGGGGAGGTAGCAGATTTGAGTCAGAGCGTGGATGATATGAATAGAACACTTATTTCTTGCATAACACATGTTGCTGATGAACTAGGAATGTTGCGACGAACTTCGAACAATAAAAATGTAACTCGAAATCCCTGGTTTGATCAGGACTGTAAAGTAGCTAAAAAAACAAGTTTCATTGGCCTTAAAAAACGCAAAAATTAATTCTTTTTCTACGGAATCGAAGAATAATTTATTAAATGTAAAATCCGTTTTAAAAAATATGTTAAAATCTAAAAAAGAAAATTATCGTAAATCAATCATTGAAAGAATTGCTTGTTGTAATCAACAAAATCAGTTTTGGAGTGCCGTTAACTTAGTTAGAACGCACCCTGTTCAACAGTCACGAATTAATTTAACTACATGGCAAGATTTTTTACAATCCTCTTATTTTTAAGCAACTTCTCCGGGGCCACAGTTATGTAACTTTTTTCTAAATGTATCTCATCCTTCTTTAGATGGCTCTATTACAAGTCAAGAAATAATCCGTAGCATTTCAAATTGTAAAAATAAGAAGGCTCCCGGTATTAATGGAATTAGCTATGAGTTTTATAAAAATCTTCCCAAAAATTGGCTTTTGTATATAGAACAGTTTTTCAATAAAATTTTAGATACAGAAATGGTTCCTCAGGACTGGGGAAAGTTAATCACTGCTATGCTATTCAAAATAGGGGATGCGGATATTCCGGGAAATTATAGACCAATAACATTAATTAATTCAAAAAGGGCAGAAGCTGCTTGGATAATCTTTTCGCACTACACGCTATTATACAATTGCATTTAAGTAAACCGGGAACTGTGGCATATGCCACTTTCATTGATTTTAAAGGGGCCTTCCCATCAGTAAATCACAACCTTCTATGGATCAAACTACATAAAATGGGCTTAAGTTCTAAATTGATTAGGATTATACAAAGCTGTTATGCCCTTGCATATACGTGTATAAAAACTCCGGAAGGTTATACTGAATATGTCAAGGTTTCTTCGGGGGTTTTACAAGGTGAAGTACTAAGTCCGCATTTATTTAATCTTTTTATTTGTGATCTGGAAGAATGTTTGCGGAATAACGATTGTAGAGGTCTTTATGTTTCCAATAAAAATGACATAATTGATTTTGGATATGCTGACGATTATGTGTATCTCTCAGATTCTCCGTTCGAAGTAAACAAAAAGTTAAAAGTTTTGCGCTCATATTGTTGCGAGAATTATCTTACTGTCAACGTGGAGAAATCTAAGATTGTCATTTTCACTAGATCAG
Source organism: Ganaspis brasiliensis (assembly GCA_037103525.1). Taxonomy (NCBI): domain Eukaryota; kingdom Metazoa; phylum Arthropoda; class Insecta; order Hymenoptera; family Figitidae; genus Ganaspis; species Ganaspis brasiliensis. The sequence continues at coordinate 1,736,307 of JAZKLR010000232.1, forward strand.
GAATATCTAATACGGGCTCTTTTCTTCCGGCGGCCAACAAAGCAATTGATGCTGCAAATTCAGCTGTGGGAGATATTATGAATATAATTTATCATACGGGGGCGGACTCTTGGGCCTCTTATCCGAAACTTTTCCAGGGCCTCTCGGTAAGTGTTTTGCGCTACGGCATTCAAGTTTGTGGAATTTATCATTTGAATGACATTGAGAAGGTTCAGCTGTCATTTTTTAAAAGACTGCTATCCTTGCCAAATAACACTCCGAATTTCGCGAACAGGATGGAGACGGGCTCTCCCCGTCTCTCTTACATGGTTCTCTCGAATGCGCTGAGCTGGGTAGGTAAAATTTCAAAAATGGACTCTTCAAGGTATCCCAGGCAGTGTTTTGAGGGTCTAGTGAGACTGGCGGGCAGAAACCCTGAAAACAGATCTAATTGGTTGCTACGACTAGGAGATGCATTTGGTTTGAGTGATTTGGATGTTGGTTGGACGCCTTCGTCTTTGGAATCCATGGTACGAATTAAAGATATTGTCCTTGAAAAATATAGTCAAGTTCTAAGGGTCCTTGATCTGGAACGATTTTCGAGGTCTAAGAGTCTGATTATTACTTACTCCTGTCTTTCAATTAATCAGGACCCACAGCTTTATTTGAAATTACGATGCTCATTGCAGATTAAAAGAATTTTTGCCCAGGTAAGATTGTTGAACAGACATGTCCACAGGATAAGTCTGGGAAGGGTGGTGTACAGGTTTGACAAGGGGGAAAAATGGTCGTTTTGCCGCCAAGAAAGAGAAGATCTTTTTCATATCCTCTCGTGCTGTCCTGCTTGCACTCATTTATGTGCAGCTGCCTTTCCTGATGTTTGTTTTAACCCTGATATGGCGTCTGGTTGGCTGAGGGTCTTGAACTCGTCGGAGACAAAAATTGTTAAATCCTTTGTAAGATTAATTAGTCAGTTGCTACTTGAGCGATATAATCATGATTTAACTCAGGATTGAGTTATTGCGCTATTTTACTCGTTACACTCGAATGTTATTATCGGATTTTAATTCTATTTATTTGTATTTGTTCTGATTAATGTAAAACGTAGTTTTGTATTTTAATTTAATGTCAAGTATATATGATTGCGAGTCTCCGCTTGAACTCATGTATTGAGATAGACAAGTGAAATAATAAAAACATTGCCGAGAATTTCGTTTTTGAAAAGAAAAATAGAAACTTGTAGGAATTTAATTAATTAGCAGTAGTAATGAAAAAAAAATAAGGGAAAACACCTGTTTTTTTCTGCGTGTGAACATTTTGGAAGGCTACGAGACTTATAAAAAACACAAATTCACATGATCTTTAACTTTTCTTTTATAAAACACTAGACACTTTTTCGGAGAAACGTTTTTGTTGCCAAAGTTCAGGGAATGAGGAAATTGGGAAACACTTTTTCGCGATCGAGAAAACGAAGTTCGACTTGGAAACTGACAGACAGTAAACAGAGTGCAGAGGCCATCTGTCTTCCCGTACAGGCGAAACTTCCGGCCTGCCATGTGATCGGCTAACATGCGGTGGCCATCTTTCTCGTGAATTCGGGTAATGTCTCTTTTTCTCAAAAAATCATATTTAGCTCTTTTTTTTGTTCGTCTTCTGTGTATAATAATAATTTGAAAAATTTGTATATTAAATTTAGCTTTTTAGAAAATATTTGTTTGTGAACAAAACGTTGCAGCAAAACAGAAATAAATAAATCAACTACTTTTATTGTTCTAAGTAGTTCTTTTTAAAAGTAAAAGCTTTATAAAAAATAATATTTAATTAAATTATTAATTCTAACTAGAATCAATCTATTATTGTTTTTAATATTTTATTAAATTGTCTTCTTCTTTAGAATTTTTTTATCATAAGGTTTTGATTTAAATATTATTTATTTTATTTAAAATTTTTAATTTAAAAGATTGATTATTTTAATTTTTTTTTAAGCAAAAATGTTTTTTTTTATATAATATTTTTAATGAATAATTTTAATTAAAATGATGATTATTGAAACTAAAACCCTGAATAAAAAAGTTAAAAATAATAAAACAAAAGATATCAAAAAAAATTTAAAACCTAACTTTAATTAACCAATGATTTCAATTTAATTTTTCCAATAAGCTTCTGTTTTTAAAACGAATTATTCAGAATTATAAAAATAAGCACAGAAAAGTAATTATAGGTATTTGTTTTTAAAATTAAAAATTTTAATTTATAATTTTAAATAAGATATTAAAAAATTAAAATATTTAAAACATTTTAAGAACTTTATAATTATGCTTAAATAAAAAAAACCAAAAATTAATAAATGAACTTTAGAACAATAGTTTTTGGCTTTATGACTATTTTACAATTTTCTTACAATCTTTAAGATTTTAATATTTAATTATTGACGTTATGTATTATCTTTGTTTTTTAAAACTAAGTAAACTATATTTTAAGGTAGTATTATACTTTGTAAGCAGTCAAAGATGACTTTAAAAAACAATTTTTTTGTCGGTGATAAGTTTGGGTTATTTTTGAGTCGTTAAAAAACAAAAAAAAAATAAAGTAGACAATCGGATTTAGGGGGGAAGTCTGAAGGATTTCTTAACAAAGAAATTTATCTAAGGTTTTTTAAAATCGATTAAACAGAACTCGAGTGATGTCGTCCGCCAGTTTAAAAAACATGGTTTTGAGAAAAACGCGTTTAAAGTTTTGTGTGTAATGAGCCGATGTGCATATGTATAACTTTTACATGCATGGAAAAAAAAGAAATGCTACAACTACATTCAGGAACTTATTAAAAATTACATTTCTTATGTCCTGTTATAATAACAGAACTTTTCTCTTTGAATTAAAATTTTTCTTATGCTGTCCTCACTATGAAGTTGTTCTGTTAAAACAAAATAACGTTATCCGTAGTAACAAACTGTCATTTAATTTTTTAAACTTTTTGCTTTCTCGTGAAGGAAACTCACAAAAATTTTTTAAATTATTTAAATAGACATTTCCTTATTTCATCTAGAAATGTGTTATATTAGTTCCTAATCACATATACCACATATGTGTGTATGTATGTGAGTGTGTGAGAATGTACTATTTTATGAACACGAAACTCGAGAAAGGTTTAAAGGACTTGAATAAAGTTTGGTATGGTTATTTTTACTTCTAAAAGTTGAAATCAGACACAAGAATTTTTAAAGATAACCATTATCAAAACTTTTATTAAATTTTGATTTTTTAATAATTTTGCTCTTTTCGAGCAAATTTCAATTAAACTTATAAATTTAATTTAATATACCCATAAGAAATTTGTATTCCGTGATTCAAAATCGATTAACCTATATAAAACATATAATTATTTGTTTAAAATTTGAAAACTTAGTCGCAATTAAAAAATCAAAATTACAATTTTTTATTAACATCTTAGAAAAAATTTTAATTCAATTTATGTAATATATTTAAGAAATGCTATTTCTTTACGTTAAGAAATATCTATTTATCTATTTTAAGTTTATATTTTGTCAAAATTTTATAAAATACAAAATTTTTAAAACATTTTTTTTTCTTACACAATTTAAAAACCTTTATTAAATTTAAATTCTCATTTTCTAAAACAAATCACTCAAAGCGCTTTCTTAATTTATTTTAGAATTGTACGTAATATATATTTAAAAACTAAAATTTAAACTATTATTTTCCTACAAAGAAAGCAAAATGTTTATGAAATAAACATAATTTCCAATTTATATTATTTATTTTAATTCATAAGAGTGATAATAAAATTGGATAGTTATAACATGAAATTTCGGTAAATTCAACAGAAGTATTATTATGCTGTTTTTACTAGAATCTGTTTGTTAACTACAACTTCAGACAATATTGTAACTGGCACTTAATGACAGTTAACAAAACATCTCGGGTAATTATAACATTAGAGTTCAGCTGTCACAACTTTTTTTTATTCTCAGTGTGTGTATAACTTTTTTATTTCTTTGAACTTTAATCTGCAATTTGGGAATTATATTCTTGAGGTAATGTAGACCATAATTATAAAATAAAAAAATTCGATTTTTTTATCAATGCAAAGTATAATTTGCCTTAAGTAAATTAAAATGGCACCATAAATTAAAACATTTTAATTAATCGATGTTGTCATATTCTTTTTTAAATACTCGATTAAATTATTCAAGATTTCAAATTCAAATGTTTGAACATTCCCGCCGCTTGCACAAAGGATCGTCGCGGACGAATATAGTTTCGACAAGTGGCAGAAGTGTGGCGTCCGTCTGGCCTTCTCATAGGTGAGATGCATCAACGCTTTTATATAAGTCCAGATTCTGTATCTCTAAAATATTCAAGTCATATATATGTGTCTTTTTTATTTAATTCTCCTGACCTAGTTTTGGCTGGAGAATTATTCAACAGCTATGTATGTGTATATAGCTGTAAAACTAATTTCAGAAAATAAGTATCATTTTTAAACTATAAATTTTTTTTAATTTTGCACGGCGCTATCGCTGCAACTTTGCCGCAATTCTGCCGCAACGTTGCAGCAATATTGTGGCAACATTACACTGCAACGTTGCCACAATGTGGATATAAGCAACATTGAGGCAATGTTGCTGCAATATTACGTGCTATTTGGGTACTATTATATTAATAATTATAAGTTTTTTTAATTTGACAAACTAATTAAAATTAAATGCGTTATTATAATCCAATGATAAAAACGTATTAATTTTAAATAAATTGTAGGAATCAATTATAAATTGAATGAAAAACATTTTTTTAAAAACTTTTTTAAATTTTGAATCGAATAAAATTTATTATCATTTAATTGCATTTAAAATTTGAAATTAAAATTTAAAAAATAAAATTCAAATAAACTAAATAAAAAAATTAATTAAAATAATTTTATTTTCTGTTCTCAATATATATTTTGACAATAAATTAAAGAAAGAAAAGTGTAAACCATTTTTATTAATGAAATACAAAAGCTTAACATAAATAGGTACCTACACATTCTTTTTTTTGCAATAAATTTATTTTTCGAAAATAAAAGCAAAAAATGTTAATATAAGTAAACTAATTAAATTCTGTCAATTATATTATTAAGGGAGTTGACCCGTGAGGTAGATTCGAAAAATCGAATTTTTTTATTTTTCATATATCGCACCTATAACATATGCAGAATATGTGAGTACACCGATTTTGACATATTCGTCGTTGTTAAAAAGTTTTTACAGTGAGAAGGCATGATGTTCCAGTGCGCAGTCGAGCTTTCAAGTAGCATTGAAGCTTTGTCGCTTTGGTTTTTTATCCGCGAATTTTATTATTTCATACATATTTATATGAGTAAAAAATAAGTACATTTAGAAAAACTTTTAGTTTCTTAAAATAAATTTTCGAATTTAACAGTTGTTTTAGTAATGGTTTCGAATTCACTGTCTTATTCGTACTTGAGCTTCCAAATAGGGATTGCAATCCCGCACAGTTTTCAATCCCGCGGGATCATTTGCGGGATCCGGTAACAATCCCGCGGGATCCCGCGGGATCCCGCAGTGTTTTTGGAATTTTTCCCGCGTTCATGGTTTTTTCTGCGTGTAAGTGCATGATTTAATAAATAAATTCTGCTAATTAGATAATTCTAATATGATGGGAACTTCAAAATTAAAACTATTTTTATTAAAAAAAGTTAATAATAAAAAGACTATTGTACTGTACAATTAGACTCACTTTTGTAATCAAGAAAGAAAATATGTGTGTTTATGTTTAAGTAATAGGTATTTATTGAGATTGGAAATTATAATTATAATCTGTAATTTTTTTATTCATTTAACTGAAAATATGATCTCAAAAAACATATTATATTAATGGTTTCGTCCCCCAACCTGCTTCTTAAGGAACTACAAATGTATCCTGCTGCTGAAAACGCTCTTTCTGCTTCTACACTGATTGGCGTTATAGATTTTAAATAGTCGTAAACAATAGACAAATGTTTGCCCGTTATTTATTAGGTGATGTAAAAAAAGATGAGTAAACAAGACACACTCATATTTAAGTTTAAGCCAATCATGCTTAAACTCGAGGTATTAATATTGAGGTATTTATATATTTTTTAGACCAAAAAAATTTTATTTTTTTATATACATATCACCAATCGAAAAACCATGAAAAACTCTATCGAAACTGATAGTAGTAGCAAAAAATTTTTAATTTATTGTTAAATATAAAAAAATTACTAAAATTTGCGTTGTACCGTAAAACCCAGAAAGATTACCCCCCTCCCACTCGGAAAATATTGGACAAAAAAAATCACCAAAGATTACCATCTGTACGCACTATAAATACTTCGAATTTAAGCATGATTGGCTAACAATTTTTTTTACTTTGATCACTTCATATAAAAAACAAATGTCAGTTTTACGGATCCCGCATAATTTTGCGGATCCCGCAAAATATTATGCGGGATCCGCAAGCCATGAAAAGGTGCGGGATCCCGCGGGATTGCGGGATTGCAATCCCTACTTCCAAACGCGTTTTTCTTGAAACCACTTTTTTTTCAACTGGTCGCCATGATATCTCTAAAACGACTCGACCGATCACCTTGAAATTTATAGGGTATGTTCAGCACATGTGGGACTACAAGCTGAACTAGGATAACTAAAAAAGGTCACGTCGTTTTTTTTACAAGAAAACAGGCCCAAAATAAAGTTTTTTTAGAAATAAAAATTCAAAGTCGCTTAAAAATTTTATTTTTGAATATTTTCAAATAATCCTAGTTCAGGTCATAGCTACAGTGACACAGATTAAAAAGATTTTTTATTTTTTCATTTTATATCATTCAGACGGTCGGAATCGTAGCGACCAATGCTGTACTTTTTTTTAAATGAATTACTTCCCCTCGCCTTATCACGTAAACTTTTTATTATTTTAATTTCAAATAAAATCGGGCAAGTACGAGTTACACTCGTACCAAGTCGAAGGGTTCCGTACCGCTCTAATTTTTTTCAATTATATGAGGCAGAGAGTAAAAATTTTCCACCAGGAAACCATTTTTAAAAAATTTTTTTTTTATTATACACTAAATAAAACTTTATTGGTACAAATTTTTAGCACTACATTTTGCCGCATTTTGCAGCTGAAGGGTCGGGGTCGTTTTTTAAATATGTTTTCAAAAAATAAGGAATTAACCAATTATTATTCAAACTTTTTTCTAAAAAAAACACGAATTTTGGATAGTACATTCTATGAAGACGAACATTAACAAACTTCTATATATTTTTCATTTTTTCCCGTAATCTACACGTAAATCTACATACATGTACCAAATTGCAGCATCCTAAGTCAAATAGTTTGGAAGATTGGGGGGAGGACATGGTCATTTTTTCGAATTTTTTCAAAAAATCGTACTTTTTGGCTAGTAAACACTATGAAGACCGCCTTTACGAAAGTTCTGTATAATTTTCCTGTAATCTACAAGTAAATCTACATATGTGTACCAAATTGCAGCATTCTAAGTCAAATAGTTTAAGAGTTTGGGGGGAGACATGGTCATTTTTTTGCATTATAAAAAAAAAATTTTTAAACTTTCAAAATATTTTTTAATAGGGTTCCTTTTTACGGTACGGAACCATAAAAATTACTGAATTTACTGCAATAGTTAATAAATCTATGGTAGAAAATTTCAAAGTTGTAAGTTTTAATCGCCCTTCAGAAAAAAATCCCAAAAAACAGTTTAAAAAACGGCCGTTACACGGGTCAACCCCCTTCAGCTTTTAATGAAAAAAATCTACTACAATTAAATTAGACTACTATATTCCACTGATTAAAACGAAAAAGTTTTAATTAAATATAAAAACTACTTTTTAATTGGCCAAGCAAAAATTCATTATTATTAAATTAAGATTTTTAAAATAAATTTTGAGTTTAAAATTAAAAAACTTAACTTTATTTAACCTGAAAGAAATTAATTATATTCTTTATTTTAAAACAATAATTAAAATTAAAGACATGCGGCAGAAAAAACGTCAAGTTAAATTGAAGAAAAAAAAGCAATTTCCAGAAAAAAAAATTCATCAAGTTAAAAACATGGGATGTAAGTAGGAGAGCACCCCGCAATTATTTAAATTAATTACAAAGGTATAAACTACCCTTAAAACTCAAAACTTAACTAATATAATAAAAATTACTATTGAAACTAGGTGAGAATTATGTCCATTTCATGGACATTTCGCTTCCAAGTAAGCAAAATAATTTGCTTCCTTATAGAGGAAGCAAAAAATTAATAATATATAAGTTAATTGGGGAAGTTATTAAAAAATGAAGAATTTTAAATGCAAAAACATGAATTATTTTACGAATTCTTGATCAATTATAATCTAATGTAATCTATTTAATTTTTATGATTTTGAGTCATGAACTATAAGTTATCGTGATGTATTGCTGACACGTTTACGACATTTTTCAATGAAACCACGTAAAAATTAAAAATTTTTAATTTTTAAATTATTGTATTTTTTATTCGGCGTGGTCAATAAAGTTAATTTTTTTTAAAAGATTTATTTTATCTCAATGTGTAGCTCAGTAGTTTTATTTTAAAATCTGACGACTTGTTTTTATATAAATGAATATAAGAGACATTTTTTACATGCATTTAGTGCTATTGCATGTAAAAGGTATGAACTTTGAATTTATATTTTGAATATAGATAAATACCTCATGAATACAGATACGAAGTTTTAAAAAAATCTGACGTAAGTCATTTTACGCGACTAATACCGTAAGTTGTATTTTTAGCATGAAAAAAATTTTTGGCAAAAAACGATTTTTTTCGATGAAAAAAGGTGCTCAAAAAAATTTGGTTGGGTATTTTCAAAAACCCTTGTGTTTAAATTTAGATATTCATGAGCTTAATTAGTCATCCAAATTTTATTGGAATCCGTTAAAGCGTTCTCGAGATATCTTGTACACAAAAAACGCTATACACACACACACACACACCTGAAAATTTGCTCAGGAATGAAAATTGACGTTTTTTAGATGAAAATAAGTTGATTTAGAATATTTTTTGAAAATCGAAAATCTTAACGATCAGAAAGCTTCCTCTATGAGGAAGCAAAAATAAATAAATTTCTAGAAAAAAAAATATTTTCAAGTTCTTAAACAATGAAACTGACGGGGGAGGATACCCCGCGATTATTAAAATTAATTACAATGGTAAACTACCCTTAAAACTCAAAATTAACTAAAATAATGGAAATTAGTTTTGAAAAAATAAATCGAATTATATAAAAAAAATATTATCAAGTTCTTAATGGATAGAACTGACGTAAGGGAATACCCAGCAATTACTAAAATTAATTGAAAGGGTAAACTACCCTTAAAACTCAAAATCTATATCTATAAAATTCAAGTTTTGTCTTTACATTGCTTCGAATTTAAAAATTTATGCATAATTTTTCATTTCAAGTTGCAAAAACTCCAAAAATGACATTAAAAAATGTTTTGTCTGTCTGTCTGTCTGTCCGTCTGTCGGCACCAAAACTTTGTTCGGGCATCACGCGAGAACGACTCGACCGAATGAAGTGAAATTTTGTGTGCAAATGTCTATTAGCCCAACTAAGGATCTCCAATTTACAGACTTCAAAAATATTAATTAGAACCTGAGATATGCCAGTGCCACATAAGTACACATACACATGCATAAAAAATCATTTTTTGAAGTTTTGCAAAAAATGTGTTCATTTCCGTATTATTGTAGTTCATTAATATTGAAATACATTTTTGGGCCCAAAATAAAAATTGGGCCTTATAAGGTTCAAAATAAAAAATGTAGTTTTGTACACTTCTGACCTGAAAATCTTTTAAAATATCAGAAATTTTGTAATTCTGTAACTAATAAGACAACTGTTTATTTTGGGCCCAAAATAAAAATTGGGCCTTATAAGACCCAAAATAAAAAATGAAGTATTGTACATCTCTGACCTGAAAATCTTTTGAAACATAAGAAATTTTGTAAGCTGTTTATTTTTGGCCCTAAAATACAAATTGGGCCTTATAGGACTAAAAATACAAAATTCTCCTGTGTTATAAGTGTAAAGTTGTTTTCAATATCATAAAATATGCAAATAATAGTATATCAAATTACTTTTGGAAGTGAAATAAAGATTGGGCCTTATAAGACCCAAAATAAAAAATGTAGTTTTGTACACTTCAGACATGAAAATCTTTTAAAATATAAGAAATTTTTCAATATTGTAATTGTAAATAATAATATAGCTGTTCATTTTTGTCTCTAAATAAAAATTGGGCATTATAGGGCACAAAATAAAAAATTCATTTCTGCACACTTACCTATATGTTCAAAATTAGAAAATGTTAGAAAAGAAGTAAAAGGTGTACTTTCGAAAACGATGACGTTTCATTTTAATGAAACTTGATACGCTTATGTATCTTAATACGTTAATTACAAAAATAATTGTGAAAATCAGCGCGAATTTGATTATGATAAAAACCATAAAAAAAACTACCATAATAATTCAAATATTTTAGACAAAAGTTGTAAATCGAATAAAAATAGACGTTTTGTGTTGTGTATATTTTTTACCAAAAGTTTACAGTTTTCTAAAAACAAATACAAAAACGTGTCAACGCCGATGAAAATAGTCTACATGAATAGTCTACCTATCAATTTTTATTTTAAAACAGTTTTTATTTTTTATGACACCCGAATCACCCTGTATTAGTTTAAAAACAATTCAGTTTATTATAGCACCCCAACCCCCCGGTACCCCTGTTAAATTAACCCAACTAATTATGGAATATCAACGCCTCCTTCACCTCCGTTAAGAGGGGCCTTATAAGACCCAAAATAAAAAAGCAATTCGATACAATTCTGTTTACAAATTTTTATAAAAAATCAAAAAACACGTAAAAGATTAAGTCGCAATTGATTTTTTGGTCTAAAATTAAAATTGGGGCTTATATTGCCTAAAGTGTAAAATGTTGTTTGATACAATACTCTAAAATATTTTATTAAAAAAAAAGTTATTTGAGTCTTTTGAAACATTTTTAAAATGTTCTTTTACAACTTATTATTTATGATTTTAAGTTAGACAATATTTAAAACAAAAACAATAACTTTTAATTTAATTTTATCACAAATCAAACATTTTTAAATTTATTGTAAACCGTTTTATAAAATTTGAACGATGCAGTTTTCTTAAAACTTTCATTTTTTTCTATAATCATACTATACCTTATATGTCATTGCGACAGTGTATTTATAAACATTTCAAAAATAATAGTTGATGGTTTGTGTATAGGGGTGTACTATAGGTCGGTAACTCATATTTTATCTGAAATAAAAATTGGGCCAAAAACAAAAAATGTAGTTTTGTACACTTTTGTTCATAAAATCTTTTAAAACATAAGTAAGTTTGTAAATAATAATATAGCTGTTCACTTTTGGAAGAAAATGACAGTGAAAATTAGCGCAAATTTGGTTATTATAGTAAAATTCATAAAAAACTATTATAATTATTCACGGCTTTTCGCTATTATCTCATAAAATATTCGAAATTATAAAAAAGATAATATACAAAATTTGTAGATCTTATGAAAATACACATTTTAAGTTGTATATATTTTTTACTAACAGTTAATAATTTCTTAAGAAATACAAAAAAATGTGAAGGAAGATGAAAAGAGTCTATAGTTGTATTATTTCTGAACAATGAACAATAACAGTCTGATACGCCTGAAAACTGAAACAAATGTTATCTGTGTATTTTGATATAAAAATAGTTTCAATTTCTTATGACACCCCAACCACTCTGCATCTGTTTAAAAAATTTAATTTCTTAGAGCACCCCAACCCCCCTGTATTCGTTAAAAAAATTCAACTTATTATGGCAACTGAACTCCTCCTTTACCCGTTTAAATTAGGTTGAAATTATAAAAAGAGTATCACGGAAAGAAATTATAAAATAATATTTAAAAATGACACTATAAAACTTAATATTGAATATATTAAAAGGAAACTAATAGACCTACTGGAAAAAACTAATTGGGTTACTTTTAAACTGTTACATTGACGAAAAGAAAATTTAATAGTGACTAATATTAATATTCAAAATTTCGTTTTAGTGTTTAATATAGTCTCTACTAAATTCTCTTCTCTTCACTGTAACAGTTTAAAAGTAAAACAATTAGTTTTTCCAGTAGATCTTGAATAGTCTCCTTTCAATAATCTTATATTAAATTATATTTTAAAATTTCTTTCAGTGTAAACAGGTGATTATAAAAATAAGTTTTTTTACACAAAATTCTATTATTTATTATGTTGAGTTGAAAATGTTTTTTTTTTCATTGTGGAGTTTAATGAAAGATATTATAGATCTTATAAAAATACATATTTCATGGTTTATACATTTTTTACCAAAATGTGTCAACGACCATGAAAATAGTCTGTATAGTTATATTATTGTTGAACGTTAGTCTGGTAAACTAAAACAATTGTTACCTGTGTAATTGGATTTAAAAACAGATTCCAATTTTTATAGCACACCAAACCCCTGCATCCTTTTAAAAGAATTAGACTTATTATGATACTGACCTATATATTTTTATCAGAAGTACAACTATTGTCTAAAATATTTTTTTAAATTAAGAATCTTTTATGAGATAACAGCCAAAAACCATAAAATGTATTTAAATTTAAATTTAAATATTTAAATTTCCAAGGGTGGAAAACCCAAGTTTTCTGACGAAAATATTGTGTGAGTCAATAAACGAGGTCCACCCGCGGTTCATCCGTTATTTTCTTTTACAAATGCAGAAAAACTTAAGTTTGTACGTGTGAAGCGGTTGAAGTCAAAGTTGTAGGTGAGATGACGTCAAAGAGGAAAAAATGACTCAGGGTACTGAAAAAAAATGATGCGCAGACGCGAAGCAGCTGCGCAGCACTTTTTTCACTGTCCTGAGTCTTTTTTCCTTTCTGACGTCATCTCACCTTAAAACTTTGATTTTCAATCCTGCTTTACACGTACAAACTCAAGTTTTTGTGCATGAGTGGAAGAAAATAATTTTTGGCAAAAAATACTTTCCATCATAAAATACTTTCTGTCAAAAAATACTTTCTGTCAAAAAATACTTTCTGTCAAAAAATACTGTTGGTGGCGCGCCACTAGATTTCGATGCCCGCCGAAGGCGGGCTCGAAAGCTAGTTAACTAATATAATAGAAATTACTATTGAAATAATAAATCAATTTCTAGAAAAAAAATATTTTCAAGTTCTTAAACGATGAAACTGACGTGATGGAATACCCAGCAATTACTAAAATTAATTACAAGGGCAAACTACCCTTAAGGACGATCGATGGATAAATCCGACAGTGTTTGTCAATGACTTTTCTCTCCTTTGGTAAAAGTTTGCACTTTGACAATTTATTTAAAAAAACCAAACACTTTTTCCACGAAATCGCTCTGGTTGACGAAATCGTAGGTAATAAGGAATTTAAAAATTATAACTTTTCCACGATTGGATGTTTCCAAGAGCAGAAAAAACGAAAACGGGAATAAAACTGACAGACTTGCTACAGATAAAACTTGACTTAGGAAAATATCCCGCAATTATTAAAATTTATTACAATTGTAAACTACCTTTAAAACTCAAAATTAACTAAAATAATGGAAATTAGTTTAGAAAAAAAAAATTGAATTATATAAAAAAAATATTATCAAGTTCCTAAAGGATGGTATTTAAGTAACAGAGACTGAGCACCCCGGAATTATTTAAATTAATAACATGGGTAAACTACCCTTAAAACTGAAAATTAACTAAAATAATAGAAATTAATTTAAAAAAAAAAAAAATTTCTAGATAGAATATTTTTTTAAGTTCTTTAACGATGAAACTGACATAGGAAAATACTCCCCAACTATTAAAATTTATTACAATTGTAAACTACCCTTAAAACTCAAAATTAACTAAAATAATGGAATTAATTTAAATAATTGCGGGGTATCCTCCTACGTCAGTATCATCATTTAAGAACTTCAAAATATTTTTTTCTAGAACTTGATTTATTTTTTCAATAGCAATTTCTATTATATTAGTTAATTTTGAGTTTTAAAGGTAGTTTACCCATGTAATTAATTTAAATAATTGCGGGGTGCTCTCTTACTTAAATCTTCTACTAAAATCCCATGTTTTTTGAATTTGATGAATTTTTTTTTCTTCAATTTAACTTGCCGTTTTTTTGCCGCATGTCTTTAATTTTAAGAGGCGCATGAATATTCCCTAAATCTCATTAAGCCTAAATCCCATTGAGCCTAAAATCAAAAAGCCTAAAATGTATTCAGCCCAAATTCCATTTAACCTAAATTCCATTTAACCTAAATCCCATTTAACCTAAATCCCATTCAACCTAAATTCCGTTTAACCTAAATCTCATTTAACCTAAATTCCATTTAACCTAAATCCCATTTAACCTAAAACGCATTTAGTCTAAATTCCATTTAACCTAAAATGCATTCAGCCTAAATCCCATTTAACCTAAATTCCGTTTAACCTAAATCTCATTTAACCTAAATTCCACATAACCTAAATCCCATTTAACCTAAAATGCATTTAGTCTAAATTCCATTTAACCTAAAATGCCCTCAGCATAAATCTCACTTCACCTAAATCCCATTTAACCTAAATTTCATTTAACCTAAATTCCAATTAACCTAAATCCCATTTAACCTAAATCCCATTTAACCTAAAATGTATTCAGCCTAAATCTCACTTCACCTAAATCCCATTTAACCTAAATCTCATTTAACCTAAATTCCACTTAACCTAAATCCCATTTAACCTAAAACGCATTTAGTCTAAAGTTCATTTAACCTAAAATGCATTCAGCCTAAATCTCACTTCAACTAAATCCCATTTAACCTAAATCTCATTTAACCTAAATTCCACTTAACCTAAATCCCATTTAACCTAAAACACATTTAGTCTAAATTCCATTTAACCTAAAATTCATTCAGCCTAAATCTCACTTCACCTAAATCCCATTTAAACTAAATTCCATTTAACCTAAAACTTTTCTTGATTCAACTATATTTATCCTTAAAATAAAAAATTTTTTAGGTTTAATGGAATTTAGGTTAAATGGGATTTAGGTTAAGTGGAATTTAGGTTAAATGAGATTTAGGTTAAATGGGATTTAGGTGAAGTGAAATTTAGGCTGAATGCATTATAGGTTAAATGGAATTTAGACTAAATGCGTTTAAGTTAAATGGGATTTAGGTTAAGTGAAATTTAGGTTAAATGGAATTTAGACTAAATGCGTTTTAGGTTAAATGGGATTTAGGCTGAATGCATTTTAGGTTAAATGGAATTTAGACTAAATGCGTTTTAGGTTTAATGGGATTTAGGTTCAGTGGAATTTAGGTTAAATGAGATTTAGGTTAAATGGGATTTAGGTGAAGTGAGATTTAGGCTGAATGCATTTTAGGTTAAATGGAATTCAGACTAAATGCAATTTAGGTTAAATGGGATTTAGGTTAAATGGATTTAAGAATAAATGCATTCATGTTACATGAGATTTTAGATAAATGCATTATAGAATAAATGGAATTTTGGCGGAATGCATGTTAATTTTTAGAGGATTTAGGTGAAACAAGATTTAGGTTAAATGGGTTTTAGCCTTAATGCATTTAAGGTTGAATAATGGATTTAAGTCTTAGTCTATTTTAGATTAAATGGAATTTAGACTAAATGTATTCTGGACCACATGAAATTAAGGCTGAATGCATTTTATGTTAAATAGGATTTAGGCTGAATGCATTTTAGACTGAATAGGATTACGAATAGGATTTACGCTGAATGCATTTCATGTTAAATGGGTTTTAGGATAAATGCATTTCAGGTTAAATAGGATTTAAGATTAATGATGAATGAATTTTAGGGTAAATAGGATTTAGGCTAAATGTATTTTAGGTTAAATTTGATTTAGGATAAATGTATTTATAAGGTAAATGGGATTTAGACTAAATGTATTCTGGACCACATGAAATTAAGGCTGAATGTATTTTATGTTAAATAGGATTTAGGCTAAATGTATTTTAGGTTACATTTTATGTAGGATAAATGTGTTATAAGGTAAATTGCATCAAGGCGGAATACATTTTAGGTTGAATGGGTTTTAGGCTCAATTCATTTGAGATTGGTATTTAGACTGAATGCATTTTGGACCACTTGGAATTAAGGCTGAATGCATTTCAGGTTAAATGGGATTATTAGGCTGAATACATTTTGTATTGAATGTTATTTACGATGAATGCGTTTTAGGTTAAATGGGATTTAGGCGGAATGTTTTGACCTAGGTGTTAAAAAAACAATATGTAATTATTATTTAATAAAATATTTGTATTGTATTCTTTGGTAAAAACTTATAAATATATATTTTAGAAATTTTAATTTTTAATAGATAAATGCTTTTTTTAAATACTTATTTATTCTTTTCAAAAGATTGAAAATAAACATTAGAAATAAATAGTTTTTAATTGTTTAAAAAAAGGATTAAGATATGAAAAAATGATAATTTTCTTATTCTGATAAGAATAAGGATATAAACAAAAAATAGTGTTTACTTATTTATAAAAATATTTTCCAACAATTTTGTAATGTAATGATAGAATTAAACCAATTTCAGTTATTTATTTTTGAAAGAAGAAAACCTCGGAGATGAATTTAAATTTTTACTCACCCTAATTGTGTGACCTTGATTATTTATAGGGGAGAGTAGCCATCAATGTACCAGTTTTTTCAATGAACGATTTCCATTTTCTCAGGAATAAATAAATAAAAATCCTCTTAAGTCTAATTATAAATGAAGCGTAAATAACGATACTACCGTCCATAAATTTGAGACGCGTGGATTTATTCTTTGCAGAGAAATATGAAAAATGTTTTTGACGTACTGGAGAAAAAATTTACCTAAATTACAAAAACACTTTTTGTTGAAATAAGGCAATTCCAATATTATTGGACATACGATTTATTTTGCTTTGAGCCTTAACTATAATATTCTGATGTGATAAAGATTTTAAATTTTCGGGTTAAGTCAAAATAAACTATTTTTGTTACTAATGTCATGTGGATTTATTATACCAGGGAACAATCTACCACCTAGAATTCCAATGTATTTTCAATTTTCGTAGAGGTATCCCTGACTATAAACCTAGGCTGTTCTAGGCATGCGTATAACATGATGGTTTTAGCGATTGTCATCAGTACGCTTTTCAACATAGTAAAACTAAAATGCAATCTTCACTACTGAACTTGATTTGAAAGTATATTTATGTTTAACATTATGAAATAATAAGTTCTAAGTAAAATAATTTTCTATAGTATTTGGTAGAAAATAAGTTTTTTTATACTGTGAAAATAAAAATATTATTGATGGAGAAATTTTACATGCCTTTTTAGCTAATATAATGTTTGATAAAACATAAAATAAAATAATTATAAATATTAATATTAATAAAAATATTATTATTGATCAACATTTTTAATGCTTCTATAGAGAAGATTCATTTTGTATCAAACTTGTTGACAATGAAAATAGCATGTTACATTATAGAAATCTTAAATGCTGATATTTAATCAGTGTTTAAGTGTTAAGGTTTTATATTAATGCAAGGAAGTACTTGAAATTAATATAATTGAATAAATGCTGTGGGTTTGAGAAAAAAAGGTACATTGTTGGCCACTCTCCCCTAAGTTCAAAATATTTTCTTTAAAGTGTATAAATTTAAAGAGAGAAATAAATAAACATTAAATTTTTAACTTTTGTTTAACATTTATTAACAATGTGGGTAGAATATTTTTAACATGTTAAAATATTATTATACATCGAGAAATAATATAAATCTAAAACTGAGAATAAGGTTTATAGATTTGTATAATAGAAGAAGCTACAGTCTACAATTGCTAAACACTTAGATGAAGATAAAAAATACATTCAATTTTTTAAAAGTAATTCTTAAAAATCGTGCAAGTTCGAGTTACACTCGCACTAAAACCGAGGGTTCCGTACACAAAACAAAATAATTTTTTATATATTTGATATTATTAAATATATAATATTTAAATATATTATATTATACATATTATATATAATAATAAATTTTTTATAATAAATAGACCACCCCCCCCCCCCTATCTTCCAAAATATTTTACTTAGAGAGTTCAAATTTTGTACAGGAATGTATTGTCAGGTGTAAATTACATAAAAATTATAGAGAACGTGATGGTGATTGCGCTGCCAACGAAAAATCCAGAGATTTTAGCAAATATCCATAAAAAATACTCAAAAATCTTTTTACTTCCTTAAAAAGGCTATGATCAACTTCTACAATCATGTTCTCTACAATGTTTCTGTAATCTACACGTGAAATTTGTGACGTTGCAATTTTGCACGTCACAAAAATTGCGTCAGAATAATGAAATTGCACTAATACTTCCCTTTATTAATTTTTATAAATTTCGAGAGCAAGATCCTCACCGAAACTCCACTCCACGAATCGGTCACAAATGCGCTACAATTGTTTATTGGTTATGTTTCTGCCGTTTTTTCTTTTTTTTTTTTGTTTTATATTAGTTCGAGAAATTCAGGAATCTGCGAAATAGAAGAAGACGAGCTGCGAAGACACACATTTTCTGACAGGAGTCGCCGACCAACGTGGAAATTCATACTAACCAATAATCCGTATTTGCTAAATTTGTTGATCGTCAGCCAGCTTCAGCAACGATAAAAAGGACTCAACAGGGTATCGTTGCATCGTTACGTTTTGGAATAAAAATACCTCCGTCGCCGCAAGACTCTAGCACTGTAACAGATGAGCACGATGAGAGGAAAATATTTGGAACCTGGTCCACCTTTTGGTAGTGCAAGATTCGAGCTAGTAACAGATAAGCCTACCTGAGGAAACCTTTTGACAGTGCAAGATTCGAGCACAGTACCAGATGAGCCTGTCAAAGAAAACTTTGTTAAGCACTAACTCACAAAAGTCGCAAGATTCCAGCTTCATGACGGATGAGCATTTTGTGCGTTGAAATTTGGTTACGTTTTCCTTCAGTCGTTGCAAAACTCGAACTTGTAATAGATGAGCACACTGGAGGAAATTATTGTTAGGATTTTGTTGTTAACTGAAAAACAAGACTCGAGCACAGTAACAGATGAGTTTGAGGTTAACAGCACTTTGTTGTTATGACACGTCTGCCAACTTTGGATCAAGACTCGAACCTAGTACTTAGATGAGAACCTAGGTTGGCAACACCTATCAGTTTTGCCTGTTGAAGTCCACCGCTAATCTATACTAGTCAAGATTAGTCATTATCGAATTGGGTGGAAAGAAATCCGTCAGCTAAGGTTAGAATATAAATCAAGCTCAAGTTTGAGGATGTATTACGGAAGAATAGCTGATAAAATAGTAAGTTGGTTTCGTCAAAAGATTCAAATTCGAATGGATTCCGCTCCACTTCCTAGTTAAGAAAATGTGTCCACCAATCAGCGCTCAGCAACGCTACAGAGGACTCGTCGATCGCCGCCAAGAAGATTCCGCTCTTGATTATGTTCTCGGTTCTTTATGGATTTTGTTAAGAAAATCGGACACTGTAAATTTTGCTCCCGAATTGGCCGACACACTATTAAAAGATGCTGATTTTATAAGAGATATATATGATGTTTGATAAATTTTGCCACTTTTAGGATCTGGTTATGATGAATTAATTAAGATGTTATATTATTTCCATTTAATTAATAAAGTTGACGTTTCGGCCTCGGATAGAGCGCCATCATCAGAACTTTTTCTCGTTTATTTAAATTCAAAAAATGATGTTACATGAAGAGGAGAACGATGAGAACATTTTTGATAATATATCAATCTGTACAAAAAAAATATAAATAAATAATATATAATATTTTTTTGGATAATAACAATAACTATTTACTGTACAAAAATAAATAATATAAATATAAATAATAATAAAAGTTAAGAAATGTTTCGTTGTTAATTTTAATGTAGAAATTTTCTTGTTTCCAAATTAAATTAAATTATATTACAATATTTTTCTAAAAGGAAATTCTTTATTTTCATTTATATTTGTGTATTCATTGATTAAAATCAAAACAGAGCTCCTTAATTTCTAAACTTTATAGATAATATTAAAAAAAAAAATTTTTTTTTTTGTGAGAAAATAATTTTTTCAAAAATTAGTTATTATTTTGAGATAAAGATAGAGAGATATTTATATAATGTTAACAATAAATAATAATGACAATCATAATTACATACCCAAATTTATTATTTTCTGAGAAGATATTTTAAAAAGATTATTTTGTTGTTGTTAACATTTTGGTTTTTGTTGTTGATTGTAGTTGTTGTTTTATAATTTTTGAGGATTTTTTTTCCCCATCTATTATTGATTTTGAATTTTGTAATTTACGTTAAAATTTTCGAATTTTCATAATTAAAATGTGTAGATTCTATTGCTTGTTATTAATGACTGAATAGAATTTTCAATTCTTATAATATTTAAAGCTTTAATTGGTATGAGTGTGTGTGTGTCACTCTCTTAGTTTTAAATTTATGAATTTTAATTGGATATTTTCATGTTATTGATTTGCCATCATTATTACTATTTTTGTTTTTGAAATTTGAAAAATAAGGAGAAAATTCTCTCTCCATCTCTCTCTCTTTTTATCTCTCAATTTTCTCTCTTTTTATATTTAAAATTTTAAATATTTAAAAAAATTTTAAACAACTACTACAATCAACAACAAAAACCAAAATGTTAACAACAACAAAATAATCTTTTTAAAATATCTTCTCAGAAAATAATAAATTAGGATTGATATATTATCAAAAATGTTCTCATCGTTCTCCTCTTCATGTAACATCATTTTTTGAATTTAAATAAACAAGAAACAGTTCTGATGATGGCGCTCTATCCGAGGCCGAAACGTCAAGTTTATTAATTAAATGGAAATAATATAACATCTTAATTATTTCATCATAACCAGATCTTAAAAGTGGCAAAATTTATCAAACATCATTATTATTCCGATTTCAAAATATGGAAAATGGATCAATATCAATCAAACATCTTTTTTGTATCAATTATTCCGGGATTATAATGATGTTTAATAAATTTTGCCACTTTTAGGATCTGGTTATGATGAAATAATTAAGATGTTATATTATTTCCATTTAATTAATAAAGTTGACGTTTCGGCCTCGGATAGAGCGCCATCATCAGAACTTTTTCTTGTTTATTTAAATTCAAAAAATGATGTTACATGAAGAGGAGAACGATGAGAACATTTTTGATAATATATCAATAAAATATATTATTGACGTGTAGATTAAAGAATGTTGTAGTCGTGTACTCCTCTACCTTAAGAAGATCTTTTCTAAAATGTATGGCTGTTTTTTCTTAAGGATTTTGATGTTAATTGTGTATTCAAATTGTTGAATTTTTAGTTGTTTCGGAATAATTGATACAAAAAAGATGTTTGATTGATATTGATCCATTTTCCATATTTTGAAATCGGAATAATAATGATGTTTGATAAATTTTGCCACTTTTAGGATCTGGTTATGATGAAATAATTAAGATGTTATATTATTTCCATTTAATTAATAAAGTTGACGTTTCGGCCTCAGATAGAGCGCCATCATCAGAACTTTTTCTTGTTTATTTAAATTCAAAAAATTTTAAAAAAATTTAATTCATAAATTTCAATTTTTTATATTTTCTACATTGAAATTAACAACGAAACATTTCTTAACTTTTATTATTATTTATATTTATATTATTTATTTTTGTACAGTAAATAGTTATTGTTATTATCTAAAAAATATTATATATTATTTATTTATATTTTTTTGTACAGATTGATATATTATCAAAAATGTTCTCGTCGTTCTCCTCTTCATGTAACATCATTTTTTGAATTTAAATAAACAAGAAAAAGTTCTGATGATGGCGCTCTATCCGAGGCCGAAACGTCAACTTTATTAATTAAATGGAAATAATATAACATCTTAATTATTTCATCATAACCAGATCCTAAAAGTGGCAAAATTTATCAAACATCATTAAAATTCCGGGACAGTGCGAACGCAGTCCCGACTAATAATAATTAATAATAATGATAAAATAATAATAATGATGTTTGATAAATTTTTCCACTTTTAGGATCTGGTTATGATGAAATAATTAAGATGTTATATTATTTCTATTTAATTAATAAAGTTGACGTTTCGGCCTCGGATAGAGCGCCATCATCAGAACTTTTTCTTGTTTATTTAAACTCAAAAAATGATGTTACATGAAGAGGAGAACGATGAGAACATTTTTGATAATATATCAATCTGTATAAAAAAAATATAAATAAATAATATATAATATTTTTTTGGATAATAACAATAACTATTTACTGTATAAAAATAAATAATATAAATATAAATAATAATAAAAGTTAAGAAATGTTTCGTTGTTAATTTTAATGTAGAAATTTTCTTGTTTCCAAATTAAATTAAATTATATTACAATATTTTTCTAAAAGGAAATTCTTTGGTTTCATTTATATTTGTGTATTCATTAATTAAAATCAAAACAATGCTCCTTAATTTCTAAACTTTATAGATAATATTAAAAAAAAAAATTTTTTTCTTTGTGAGAAAATAATTTTTTCAAAAATTAGTTATTATTTTGAGATAAAGATAGAGAGATATTTATATAATGTTAACAATAAATAATAATGACAATCATAATTACATACCCAAATTTATTATTTTCTGAGAAGATATTTTAAAAAGATTATTTTGTTGTTGTTAACATTTTGGTTTTTGTTGTTGATTGTAGTTGTTGTTTTATAATTTTTGAGGATTTTTTTTCCCCATCTATTTTTGATTTTGAATTTTGTAATTTACGTTAAATTTCGAATTTTCATAATTAAAATGTGTAGATTCTATTGCTTGTTATTAATGACTGAATGGAATTTTTAATTCTTTTAATATTTAAAGCTTTAATTGGTATGAGTGTGTGTGTGTCACTCTCTTAGTTTTAAATTTAGTTTCTGGAAGTCAATAATTATTAACTCAGAATTAAAATTTTAAAGTTTTTATTTAAATTTGACACCCACGCTAAATGAATTCTGAATATTTTCTCACGTGTCATTTTCAGTTTCTTTTTCAAATATGCGAGGCGTTTTCACTGACTTATTATGAATGCTGAGTTTTCTACCTCGGGTCAATCAAAAGGTCATAAAAAAAGACGCAAATAAAGGTGATCATCATCCAATTTAGTTGAGCGGAAGACCATCGTTATTAGCACTCAAAACAAAAATTTCGATTTTTTTTCAAATATACAAGGCGTTTTCATTAACTTATTATGAATTCTGAGTTTTTTACCTCGGGTCAATCAAAAGGTCATAAAAAAGACGCAAAAAAAGGTGATCATCATACAATTTAGTTGAGCGGAAGACCATCGTTATTAGCACTCAAAACAAAAATTTCAGTTTTTTTTAAAATATACGAGGCGTTTTCACTGACTTATTATGAACTCTGAATTTTCTACCTCGGGTCAATCAAAAGGTCATCAAAAAAGACGCAAATAAAAATGATCATCATCCAATTTAGTTGAGCGGAATACCATCGTTATTAGCACTCAAAACAAAAATTTCAGTTTTTTTTCAAATATACAAGGCGTTTTCATTGACTTATTATGCATTCTGAGTTTGCTACGTCGCGTCAATCAAAAGGTCATAAAAAAAGACGCAAACAAAGGTAATCATCATCCAATTTATTTCAGCGGAAGACCATCGTTATTAGCACTCAAAACAAAAATTTCAGTTTTTTTATAATATACAAGGCGTTTTCATTAACTTATTATGAATTCTGAGTTTTCTACCTCGGGTCAATCAAAAGGTCATAAAAAAAGACGCAAATAAAGGTGATCATCATCCAATTTAGTTGAGCGGAATACCATCGTTATTAGCACTCAAAACAAAAATTTCAGTTTTTTTATAATATACAAGGCGTTTTCATTAACTTATTATGCATTCTGAGTTTGCTACGTCGCGTCAATCAAAAGGTCATAAAAAAAGACGCAAACAAAGGTGATCATCATCCAATTTAGTTGAGCGGAAGACCATCGTTATTAGCACTCAAAACAAAAATTTCAGATTTTTTATAATATACAAGGCGTTTTCATTGACTTATTATGAATTCTGAGTTTTCTACCTCGGGTCAATCAAAAGGTCATAAAAAAAGACGCAAAAAAAGGTGATCATCATCCAATTTAGTTGAGCGGAAGACCATCGTTATTAGCACTCAAAACAAAAATTTCAGTTTTTTTTAAAATATACGAGGCGTTTTCACTGACTTATTATGAACTCTGAATTTTCTACCTCGGGTCAATCAAAAGGTCATCAAAAAAGACGCAAATAAAGGTGATCATCATCCAATTTAGTTGAGCGGAATACCATCGTTATTAGCACTCAAAACAAAAATTTCAGATTTTTCATAATATACAAGGCGTTTTCATTGACTTATTATGAATTCTGAGTTTTCTACCTCGGGTCAATCAAAAGGTCATAAAAAAAGACGCAAACAAAGGTGATCATCATCCAATTTAGTTGAGCGGAAGACCATCGTTATTAGCACTCAAAACAAAAATTTCAGATTTTTTATAATATACAAGGCGTTTTCATTGACTTATTATGAATTCTGAGTTTTCTACCTCGGGTCAATCAAAAGGTCATAAAAAAAGACGCAAAAAAAGGTGATCATCATCCAATTTAGTTGAGCGGAAGACCATCGTTATTAGCACTCAAAACAAAAATTTCAGTTTTTTTTAAAATATACGAGGCGTTTTCACTGACTTATTATGAACTCTGAATTTTCTACCTCGGGTCAATCAAAAGGTCATCAAAAAAGACGCAAATAAAGGTGATCATCATCCAATTTAGTTGAGCGGAATACCATCGTTATTGGCACTCAAAACAAAAATTTCAGTTTTTTTTCAAATATACAAGGCGTTTTTATTGACTTATTATGCATTCTGAGTTTGCTACGTCGCGTCAATCAAAAGGTCATAAAAAAAGACGCAAACAAAGGTAATCATCATCCAATTTAGTTGAGCGGAAGACCATCGTTATTAGCACTCAAAACAAAAATTTCAGTTTTTTTATAATATACAAGGCGTTTTCATTAACTTATTATGAATTCTGAGTTTTCTACCTCGGGTCAATCAAAAGGTCATAAAAAAAGACGCAAATAAAGGTGATCATCATCCAATTTAGTTGAGCGGAATACCATCGTTATTAGCACTCAAAACAAAAATTTCAGTTTTTTTATAATATACAAGGCGTTTTCATTAACTTATTATGCATTCTGAGTTTGCTACGTCGCGTCAATCAAAAGGTCATAAAAAAAGACGCAAACAAAGGTGATCATCATCCAATTTAGTTGAGCGGAAGACCATCGTTATTAGCACTCAAAACAAAAATTTCAGATTTTTTATAATATACAAGGCGTTTTCATTGACTTATTATGAATTCTGAGTTTTCTACCTCGGGTCAATCAAAAGGTCATAAAAAAAGACGCAAAAAAAGGTGATCATCATCCAATTTAGTTGAGCGGAAGACCATCGTTATTAGCACTCAAAACAAAAATTTCAGTTTTTTTTAAAATATACGAGGCGTTTTCACTGACTTATTATGAACTCTGAATTTTCTACCTCGGGTCAATCAAAAGGTCATCAAAAAAGACGCAAATAAAGGTGATCATCATCCAATTTAGTTGAGCGGAATACCATCGTTATTAGCACTCAAAACAAAAATTTCAGATTTTTCATAATATACAAGGCGTTTTCATTGACTTATTATGAATTCTGAGTTTTCTACCTCGGGTCAATCAAAAGGTCATAAAAAAAGACGCAAACAAAGGTGATCATCATCCAATTTAGTTGAGCGGAAGACCATCGTTATTAGCACTCAAAACAAAAATTTCAGATTTTTTATAATATACAAGGCGTTTTCATTGACTTATTATGAATTCTGAGTTTTCTACCTCGGGTCAATCAAAAGGTCATAAAAAAAGACGCAAAAAAAGGTGATCATCATCCAATTTAGTTGAGCGGAAGACCATCGTTATTAGCACTCAAAACAAAAATTTCAGTTTTTTTTAAAATATACGAGGCGTTTTCACTGACTTATTATGAACTCTGAATTTTCTACCTCGGGTCAATCAAAAGGTCATCAAAAAAGACGCAAATAAAGGTGATCATCATCCAATTTAGTTGAGCGGAATACCATCGTTATTGGCACTCAAAACAAAAATTTCAGTTTTTTTTCAAATATACAAGGCGTTTTTATTGACTTATTATGCATTCTGAGTTTGCTACGTCGCGTCAATCAAAAGGTCATAAAAAAAGACGCAAACAAAGGTAATCATCATCCAATTTAGTTGAGCGGAAGACCATCGTTATTAGCACTCAAAACAAAAATTTCAGTTTTTTTATAATATACAAGGCGTTTTCATTAACTTATTATGAATTCTGAGTTTTCTACCTCGGGTCAATCAAAAGGTCATAAAAAAAGACGCAAATAAAGGTGATCATCATCCAATTTAGTTGAGCGGAATACCATCGTTATTAGCACTCAAAACAAAAATTTCAGTTTTTTTATAATATACAAGGCGTTTTCATTAACTTATTATGCATTCTGAGTTTGCTACGTCGCGTCAATCAAAAGGTCATAAAAAAAGACGCAAACAAAGGTAATCATCATCCAATTTATTTCAGCGGAAGACCATCGTTATTAGCACTCAAAACAAAAATTTCAGTTTTTTTATAATATACAAGGCGTTTTCATTAACTTATTATGAATTCTGAGTTTTCTACCTCGGGTCAATCAAAAGGTCATAAAAAAAGACGCAAATAAAGGTGATCATCATCCAATTTAGTTGAGCGGAAGACCATCGTTATTAGCACTCAAAACAAAAATTTCGATTTTTTTTCAAATATACAAGGCGTTTTCATTAACTTATTATGAATTCTGAGTTTTTTACCTCGGGTCAATCAAAAGGTCATAAAAAAGACGCAAAAAAAGGTGATCATCATACAATTTAGTTGAGCGGAAGACCATCGTTATTAGCACTCAAAACAAAAATTTCAGTTTTTTTTAAAATATACGAGGCGTTTTCACTGACTTATTATGAACTCTGAATTTTCTACCTCGGGTCAATCAAAAGGTCATCAAAAAAGACGCAAATAAAAATGATCATCATCCAATTTAGTTGAGCGGAATACCATCGTTATTAGCACTCAAAACAAAAATTTCAGTTTTTTTTCAAATATACAAGGCGTTTTCATTGACTTATTATGCATTCTGAGTTTGCTACGTCGCGTCAATCAAAAGGTCATAAAAAAAGACGCAAACAAAGGTAATCATCATCCAATTTATTTCAGCGGAAGACCATCGTTATTAGCACTCAAAACAAAAATTTCAGTTTTTTTATAATATACAAGGCGTTTTCATTAACTTATTATGAATTCTGAGTTTTCTACCTCGGGTCAATCAAAAGGTCATAAAAAAAGACGCAAATAAAGGTGATCATCATCCAATTTAGTTGAGCGGAATACCATCGTTATTAGCACTCAAAACAAAAATTTCAGTTTTTTTATAATATACAAGGCGTTTTCATTAACTTATTATGCATTCTGAGTTTGCTACGTCGCGTCAATCAAAAGGTCATAAAAAAAGACGCAAACAAAGGTGATCATCATCCAATTTAGTTGAGCGGAAGACCATCGTTATTAGCACTCAAAACAAAAATTTCAGATTTTTTATAATATACAAGGCGTTTTCATTGACTTATTATGAATTCTGAGTTTTCTACCTCGGGTCAATCAAAAGGTCATAAAAAAAGACGCAAAAAAAGGTGATCATCATCCAATTTAGTTGAGCGGAAGACCATCGTTATTAGCACTCAAAACAAAAATTTCAGTTTTTTTTAAAATATACGAGGCGTTTTCACTGACTTATTATGAACTCTGAATTTTCTACCTCGGGTCAATCAAAAGGTCATCAAAAAAGACGCAAATAAAGGTGATCATCATCCAATTTAGTTGAGCGGAATACCATCGTTATTAGCACTCAAAACAAAAATTTCAGATTTTTCATAATATACAAGGCGTTTTCATTGACTTATTATGAATTCTGAGTTTTCTACCTCGGGTCAATCAAAAGGTCATAAAAAAAGACGCAAACAAAGGTGATCATCATCCAATTTAGTTGAGCGGAAGACCATCGTTATTAGCACTCAAAACAAAAATTTCAGATTTTTTATAATATACAAGGCGTTTTCATTGACTTATTATGAATTCTGAGTTTTCTACCTCGGGTCAATCAAAAGGTCATAAAAAAAGACGCAAAAAAAGGTGATCATCATCCAATTTAGTTGAGCGGAAGACCATCGTTATTAGCACTCAAAACAAAAATTTCAGTTTTTTTTAAAATATACGAGGCGTTTTCACTGACTTATTATGAACTCTGAATTTTCTACCTCGGGTCAATCAAAAGGTCATCAAAAAAGACGCAAATAAAGGTGATCATCATCCAATTTAGTTGAGCGGAATACCATCGTTATTGGCACTCAAAACAAAAATTTCAGTTTTTTTTCAAATATACAAGGCGTTTTTATTGACTTATTATGCATTCTGAGTTTGCTACGTCGCGTCAATCAAAAGGTCATAAAAAAAGACGCAAACAAAGGTAATCATCATCCAATTTAGTTGAGCGGAAGACCATCGTTATTAGCACTCAAAACAAAAATTTCAGTTTTTTTATAATATACAAGGCGTTTTCATTAACTTATTATGAATTCTGAGTTTTCTACCTCGGGTCAATCAAAAGGTCATAAAAAAAGACGCAAATAAAGGTGATCATCATCCAATTTAGTTGAGCGGAATACCATCGTTATTAGCACTCAAAACAAAAATTTCAGTTTTTTTATAATATACAAGGCGTTTTCATTAACTTATTATGCATTCTGAGTTTGCTACGTCGCGTCAATCAAAAGGTCATAAAAAAAGACGCAAACAAAGGTGATCATCATCCAATTTAGTTGAGCGGAAGACCATCGTTATTAGCACTCAAAACAAAAATTTCAGATTTTTTATAATATACAAGGCGTTTTCATTGACTTATTATGAATTCTGAGTTTTCTACCTCGGGTCAATCAAAAGGTCATAAAAAAAGACGCAAAAAAAGGTGATCATCATCCAATTTAGTTGAGCGGAAGACCATCGTTATTAGCACTCAAAACAAAAATTTCAGTTTTTTTTAAAATATACGAGGCGTTTTCACTGACTTATTATGAACTCTGAATTTTCTACCTCGGGTCAATCAAAAGGTCATCAAAAAAGACGCAAATAAAGGTGATCATCATCCAATTTAGTTGAGCGGAATACCATCGTTATTAGCACTCAAAACAAAAATTTCAGATTTTTCATAATATACAAGGCGTTTTCATTGACTTATTATGAATTCTGAGTTTTCTACCTCGGGTCAATCAAAAGGTCATAAAAAAAGACGCAAACAAAGGTGATCATCATCCAATTTAGTTGAGCGGAAGACCATCGTTATTAGCACTCAAAACAAAAATTTCAGATTTTTTATAATATACAAGGCGTTTTCATTGACTTATTATGAATTCTGAGTTTTCTACCTCGGGTCAATCAAAAGGTCATAAAAAAAGACGCAAAAAAAGGTGATCATCATCCAATTTAGTTGAGCGGAAGACCATCGTTATTAGCACTCAAAACAAAAATTTCAGTTTTTTTTAAAATATACGAGGCGTTTTCACTGACTTATTATGAACTCTGAATTTTCTACCTCGGGTCAATCAAAAGGTCATCAAAAAAGACGCAAATAAAGGTGATCATCATCCAATTTAGTTGAGCGGAATACCATCGTTATTGGCACTCAAAACAAAAATTTCAGTTTTTTTTCAAATATACAAGGCGTTTTTATTGACTTATTATGCATTCTGAGTTTGCTACGTCGCGTCAATCAAAAGGTCATAAAAAAAGACGCAAACAAAGGTAATCATCATCCAATTTAGTTGAGCGGAAGACCATCGTTATTAGCACTCAAAACAAAAATTTCAGTTTTTTTATAATATACAAGGCGTTTTCATTAACTTATTATGAATTCTGAGTTTTCTACCTCGGGTCAATCAAAAGGTCATAAAAAAAGACGCAAATAAAGGTGATCATCATCCAATTTAGTTGAGCGGAATACCATCGTTATTAGCACTCAAAACAAAAATTTCAGTTTTTTTATAATATACAAGGCGTTTTCATTAACTTATTATGCATTCTGAGTTTGCTACGTCGCGTCAATCAAAAGGTCATAAAAAAAGACGCAAACAAAGGTAATCATCATCCAATTTATTTCAGCGGAAGACCATCGTTATTAGCACTCAAAACAAAAATTTCAGTTTTTTTATAATATACAAGGCGTTTTCATTAACTTATTATGAATTCTGAGTTTTCTACCTCGGGTCAATCAAAAGGTCATAAAAAAAGACGCAAATAAAGGTGATCATCATCCAATTTAGTTGAGCGGAATACCATCGTTATTAGCACTCAAAACAAAAATTTCAGTTTTTTTATAATATACAAGGCGTTTTCATTAACTTATTATGCATTCTGAGTTTGCTACGTCGCGTCAATCAAAAGGTCATAAAAAAAGACGCAAACAAAGGTGATCATCATCCAATTTAGTTGAGCGGAAGACCATCGTTATTAGCACTCAAAACAAAAATTTCAGATTTTTTATAATATACAAGGCGTTTTCATTGACTTATTATGAATTCTGAGTTTTCTACCTCGGGTCAATCAAAAGGTCATAAAAAAAGACGCAAAAAAAGGTGATCATCATCCAATTTAGTTGAGCGGAAGACCATCGTTATTAGCACTCAAAACAAAAATTTCAGTTTTTTTTAAAATATACGAGGCGTTTTCACTGACTTATTATGAACTCTGAATTTTCTACCTCGGGTCAATCAAAAGGTCATCAAAAAAGACGCAAATAAAGGTGATCATCATCCAATTTAGTTGAGCGGAATACCATCGTTATTAGCACTCAAAACAAAAATTTCAGATTTTTCATAATATACAAGGCGTTTTCATTGACTTATTATGAATTCTGAGTTTTCTACCTCGGGTCAATCAAAAGGTCATAAAAAAAGACGCAAACAAAGGTGATCATCATCCAATTTAGTTGAGCGGAAGACCATCGTTATTAGCACTCAAAACAAAAATTTCAGATTTTTTATAATATACAAGGCGTTTTCATTGACTTATTATGAATTCTGAGTTTTCTACCTCGGGTCAATCAAAAGGTCATAAAAAAAGACGCAAAAAAAGGTGATCATCATCCAATTTAGTTGAGCGGAAGACCATCGTTATTAGCACTCAAAACAAAAATTTCAGTTTTTTTTAAAATATACGAGGCGTTTTCACTGACTTATTATGAACTCTGAATTTTCTACCTCGGGTCAATCAAAAGGTCATCAAAAAAGACGCAAATAAAGGTGATCATCATCCAATTTAGTTGAGCGGAATACCATCGTTATTGGCACTCAAAACAAAAATTTCAGTTTTTTTTCAAATATACAAGGCGTTTTTATTGACTTATTATGCATTCTGAGTTTGCTACGTCGCGTCAATCAAAAGGTCATAAAAAAAGACGCAAACAAAGGTAATCATCATCCAATTTAGTTGAGCGGAAGACCATCGTTATTAGCACTCAAAACAAAAATTTCAGTTTTTTTATAATATACAAGGCGTTTTCATTAACTTATTATGAATTCTGAGTTTTCTACCTCGGGTCAATCAAAAGGTCATAAAAAAAGACGCAAACAAAGGTGATCATCATCCAATTTAGTTGAGCGGAAGACCATCGTTATTAGCACTCAAAACAAAAATTTCAGTTTTTTTATAATATACAAGGCGTTTTCATTAACTTATTATGAATTCTGAGTTTTCTACCTCGGGTCAATCAAAAGGTCATAAAAAAAGACGCAAATAAAGGTGATCATCATCCAATTTAGTTGAGCGGAAGACCATCGTTATTAGCACTCAAAACAAAAATTTCAGTTTTTTTTAAAATATACGACGCGTTTTCACTGACTTATTATGAACTCTGAATTTTCTACCTCGGGTCAATCAAAAGGTCATCAAAAAAGACGCAAATAAAAGTGATCATCATCCAATTTAGTTGAGCGGAAGACCATCGTTATTAGCACTCAAAACAAAAATTTCAGTTTTTTTTTCAAATATACAAGGCGTTTTCATTGACTTATTATGAATTCTGAGTTTTCTACCTCGGGTCAATCAAAAGGTCATAAAAAAAGACGCAAATAAAGGTAATCATCATCCAATTTAGTTGAGCGGAAGACCATCGTTATTAGCACTCAAAACAAAAATTTTAGTTTTTTTTTCAAATATACAAGGCGTTTTCATTAACTTATTATGAATTCTGAGTTTTCTACCTCGGGTCAATTAAAAGGTCATAAAAAAAGACGCAAATAAAGGTGATCATCATCCAATTTAGTTGAGCGGAAGACCATCGTTATTAGCACTCAAAACAAAAATTTCAGTTTTTTTTAAAATATACGAGGCGTTTTCACTGACTTATTATGAACTCTGAATTTTCTACATCGGGTCAATCAAAAGGTCATCAAAAAAAAAGCAAATAAAGGTGATCATCATCCAATTTAGTTGAGCGGAATACCATCGTTATTGTCACTCAAAACAAAAATTTCAGTTTTTTTTCAAATATACGAGGCGTTTTCATTGACTTATTATGAATTCTGAGTTTTCTACCTCGGGTCAATCAAAAGGTCATAAAAAAAGACGCAAATAAAGGTGATCATCATCCAATTTAGTTGAGCGGAATACCATCGTTATTAGCACTCAAAACAAAAATTTCAGTTTTTTTATAATATACAAGGCGTTTTCATTAACTTATTATGCATTCTGAGTTTGCTACGTCGCGTCAATCAAAAGGTCATAAAAAAAGACGCAAACAAAGGTGATCATCATCCAATTTAGTTGAGCGGAAGACCATCGTTATTAGCACTCAAAACAAAAATTTCAGATTTTTTATAATATACAAGGCGTTTTCATTGACTTATTATGCATTCTGAGTTTTCTACCTCGGGTCAATCAAAAGGTCATAAAAAAAGACGCAAATAAAGGTGATCATCATCCAATTTAGTTGAGCGGAAGACCATCGTTATTAGCACTCAAAACAAAAATTTCAGTTTTTTTTTCAAATATACAAGGCGTTTTCATTGACTTATTATGAATTCTGAGTTTTCTACCTCGGGTCAATCAAAAGGTCATAAAAAAAGACGCAAATAAAGGTGATCATCATCCAATTGAGTTAAGCGGAAGACCATCGTTATTAGCACTCAAAACAAAAATTTCAGTTTTTTTTAAAATATACGAGGTGTTTTCACTGACTTATTATGAATTCTGAGTTTTCTACCTCGGGTCAATCAAAAGGTCATAAAAAAGACGCAAAAAAAGGTGATCATCATCCAATTTAGTTGAGCGGAAGACCATCGTTATTGGCACTCAAAACAAAAATTTCAGTTTTTTTTTAAATATACGAGGCGTTTTCATTGACTTATTATGAATTCTGAGTTTTCTACCTCGGGTCAATCAAAAGGTCATCAAAAAAGACGCAAATAAAGGTGATCATCATTCAATTTAGTTGAGCGGAATACCATCGTTATTGGCACTCAAAACAAAAATTTCTGTTTTTTTTCAAATATACGAGGCGTTTTCATTGACTTATTATGAATTCTGAGTTTTCTACCTCGGGTCAATCAAAAGGTCATAAAAAAAGACGCAAATAAAGGTAATCATCATCCAATTTAGTTGAGCGGAAGACCATCGTTATTAGCACTCAAAACAAAAATTTCAGTTTTTTTTAAAATATACGAGGCGTTTTCACTGACTTATTATGAACTCTGAATTTTCTATCTTCGGTCAATCAAAAGGTCATCAAAAAAAAAGCAAATAAAGGTGATCATCATCCAATTTAGTTGAGCGGAAGACCATCGTTATTAGCACTCAAAACAAAAATTTCAGTTTTTTTTTCAAATATACAAGGCGTTTTCATTGACTTATTATGAATTCTGAGTTTTCTACCTCGGGTCAATCAAAAGGTCATAAAAAAAGACACAATTAAAGGTGATCATCATCCAATTTAGTTGAGCGGAAGACGATCGTTATTAGCACTCAAAACAAAAATTTCAGTTTTTTTTAAATATACGAGGCGTTTTCACTGACTTATTATGAACTCTGAATATTCTACCTCGGGTCAATCAAAAGGTCATCAAAAAAGACGCAAATAAAGGTAATCATCATCCAATTTAGTTGAGCGGAAGACCATCGTTATTAGCACTCAAAACAAAAATTTCAGTTTTTTTTCAAATATACAAGGCGTTTTCATTGACTTATTATGAATTCTGAGTTTTCTACCTCGGGTCAATCAAAAGGTCATAAAAAAAGACGCAAATAAAGGTGATCATCATCCAATTTAGTTGAGCGGAAGACCATCGTTATTAGCACTCAAAACAAAAATTTCAGTTTTTTTTAAAATATACGAGGCGTTTTCACTGACTTATTATGAACACTAAGTTTTCTACCTCGGGTCAATTAAAGGTCATCAAAAAAGACGCAAATAAAGATGATCATCATCCAATTTAGCTGAGCGGAATACCATCGTTATTGGCACTCAAAACAAAAATTTCAGTTTTTTTTCAAATATACGAGGCGTTTTCATTGACTTATTATGAATTCTGAGTTTTCTACCTCGGGTCAATCAAAAGGTCATAAAAAAAGACGCAAATAAAGGTGATCATCATCCAATTTAGTTGAGCGGAATACCATCGTTATTAGCACTCAAAACAAAAATTTCAGTTTTTTTATAATATACAAGGCGTTTTCATTAACTTATTATGCATTCTGAGTTTGCTACGTCGCGTCAATCAAAAGGTCATAAAAAAAGACGCAAACAAAGGTGATCATCATCCAATTTAGTTGAGCGGAAGACCATCGTTATTAGCACTCAAAACAAAAATTTCAGATTTTTTATAATATACAAGGCGTTTTCATTGACTTATTATGAATTCTGAGTTTTCTACCTCGGGTCAATCAAAAGGTCATAAAAAAAGACGCAAATAAAGGTGATCATCATCCAATTTAGTTGAGCGGAAGACCATCGTTATTAGCACTCAAAACAAAAATTTCAGTTTTTTTTTCAAATATACAAGGCGTTTTCATTGACTTATTATGAATTCTGAGTTTTCTACCTCGGGTCAATCAAAAGGTCATAAAAAAAGACGCAAATAAAGGTGATCATCATCCAATTGAGTTAAGCGGAAGACCATCGTTATTAGCACTCAAAACAAAAATTTCAGTTTTTTTTAAAATATACGAGGTGTTTTCACTGACTTATTATGAATTCTGAGTTTTCTACCTCGGGTCAATCAAAAGGTCATAAAAAAGACGCAAAAAAAGGTGATCATCATCCAATTTAGTTGAGCGGAAGACCATCGTTATTGGCACTCAAAACAAAAATTTCAGTTTTTTTTAAAATATACGAGGCGTTTTCATTGACTTATTATGAATTCTGAGTTTTCTACCTCGGGTCAATCAAAAGGTCATCAAAAAAGACGCAAATAAAGGTGATCATCATTCAATTTAGTTGAGCGGAATACCATCGTTATTGGCACTCAAAACAAAAATTTCTGTTTTTTTTCAAATATACGAGGCGTTTTCATTGACTTATTATGAATTCTGAGTTTTCTACCTCGGGTCAATCAAAAGGTCATAAAAAAAGACGCAAATAAAGGTGATCATCATCCAATTTAGTTGAGCGGAAGACCATCGTTATTAGCACTCAAAACAAAAATTTCAGTTTTTTTTAAAATATACGAGGCGTTTTCACTGACTTATTATGAACTCTGAATTTTCTATCTTCGGTCAATCAAAAGGTCATCAAAAAAAAAGCAAATAAAGGTGATCATCATCCAATTTAGTTGAGCGGAAGACCATCGTTATTAGCACTCAAAACAAAAATTTCAGTTTTTTTTTCAAATATACAAGGCGTTTTCATTGACTTATTATGAATTCTGAGTTTGCTACCTCGGGTCAATCAAAAGGTCATAAAAAAAGACACAATTAAAGGTGATCATCATCCAATTTAGTTGAGCGGAAGACCATCGTTATTAGCACTCAAAACAAAAATTTCAGTTTTTTTATAATATACAAGGCGTTTTCATTAACTTATTATGCATTCTGAGTTTGCTACGTCGCGTCAATCAAAAGGTCATAAAAAAAGACGCAAACAAAGGTGATCATCATCCAATTTAGTTGAGCGGAAGACCATCGTTATTAGCACTCAAAACAAAAATTTCAGATTTTTTATAATATACAAGGCGTTTTCATTGACTTATTATGAATTCTGAGTTTTCTACCTCGGGTCAATCAAAAGGTCATAAAAAAAGACGCAAATAAAGGTGATCATC
The DNA here is from genome assembly GCA_037103525.1 of Ganaspis brasiliensis. Classification (NCBI taxonomy): domain Eukaryota; kingdom Metazoa; phylum Arthropoda; class Insecta; order Hymenoptera; family Figitidae; genus Ganaspis; species Ganaspis brasiliensis. The sequence continues at coordinate 1,772,994 of JAZKLR010000232.1, forward strand.
ATCCAATTTAGTTGAGCGGAAGACCATCGTTATTAGCACTCAAAACAAAAATTTCAGTTTTTTTTTCAAATATACAAGGCGTTTTCATTGACTTATTATGAATTCTGAGTTTTCTACCTCGGGTCAATCAAAAGGTCATAAAAAAAGACGCAAATAAAGGTGATCATCATCCAATTGAGTTAAGCGGAAGAACATCGTTATTAGCACTCAAAACAAAAATTTCAGTTTTTTTTAAAATATACGAGGTGTTTTCACTGACTTATTATGAATTCTGAGTTTTCTACCTCGGGTCAATCAAAAGGTCATAAAAAAGACGCAAAAAAAGGTGATCATCATCCAATTTAGTTGAGCGGAAGACCATCGTTATTGGCACTCAAAACAAAAATTTCAGTTTTTTTTAAAATATACGAGGCGTTTTCATTGACTTATTATGAATTCTGAGTTTTCTACCTCGGGTCAATCAAAAGGTCATCAAAAAAGACGCAAATAAAGGTGATCATCATTCAATTTAGTTGAGCGGAATACCATCGTTATTGGCACTCAAAACAAAAATTTCTGTTTTTTTTCAAATATACGAGGCGTTTTCATTGACTTATTATGAATTCTGAGTTTTCTACCTCGGGTCAATCAAAAGGTCATAAAAAAAGACGCAAATAAAGGTGATCATCATCCAATTTAGTTGAGCGGAAGACCATCGTTATTAGCACTCAAAACAAAAATTTCAGTTTTTTTTAAAATATACGAGGCGTTTTCACTGACTTATTATGAACTCTGAATTTTCTATCTTCGGTCAATCAAAAGGTCATCAAAAAAAAAGCAAATAAAGGTGATCATCATCCAATTTAGTTGAGCGGAAGACCATCGTTATTAGCACTCAAAACAAAAATTTCAGTTTTTTTTTCAAATATACAAGGCGTTTTCATTGACTTATTATGAATTCTGAGTTTTCTACCTCGGGTCAATCAAAAGGTCATAAAAAAAAGACACAATTAAAGGTGATCATCATCCAATTTAGTTGAGCGGAAGACCATCGTTATTAGCACTCAAAACAAAAATTTCAGTTTTTTTTAAATATACGAGGCGTTTTCACTGACTTATTATGAACTCTGAATATTCTACCTCGGGTCAATCAAAAGGTCATCAAAAAAGACGCAAATAAAGGTAATCATCATCCAATTTAGATGAGCGGAAGACCATCGTTATTAGCACTCAAAACAAAAATTTCAGTTTTTTTTCAAATATACAAGGCGTTTTCATTGACTTATTATGAATTCTGAGTTTTCTACCTCGGGTCAATCAAAAGGTCATAAAAAAAGACGCAAATAAAGGTGATCATCATCCAATTTAGTTGAGCGGAAGACCATCGTTATTAGCACTCAAAACAAAAATTTCAGTTTTTTTTAAAATATACGAGGCGTTTTCACTGACTTATTATGAACACTAAGTTTTCTACCTCGGGTCAATTAAAGGTCATCAAAAAAGACGCAAATAAAGATGATCATCATCCAATTTAGCTGAGCGGAATACCATCGTTATTGGCACTCAAAACAAAAATTTCAGTTTTTTTTCAAATATACGAGGCGTTTTCATTGACTTATTATGAATTCTGAGTTTTCTACTTCGGGTCAATCAAAAGGTCATAAAAAAAGACGCAAATAAAGGTGATCATCATCCAATTTAGTTGAGCGGAAGACCATCGTTATTAGCACTCAAAACAAAAATTTCAGTTTTTTTTTCAAATATACAAGGCGTTTTCATTGACTTATTATGAATTCTGAGTTTTCTACCTCGGATCAATCAAAAGGTCATAAAAAAAGACGCAAATAAAGGTGATCATCATCCAATTTAGTTGAGCGGAAGACCATCGTTATTAGCACTCAAAACAAAAATTTCAGTTTTTTTTAAAATATACGAGGCGTTTTCACTGACTTATTATGAACTCTGAATTTTCTACCTCGGGTCAATCAAAAGGTCATAAAAAAAGACGCAAACAAAGGTGATCATCATCCAATTTAGTTGAGCGGAAGACCATCGTTATTAGCACTCAAAACAAAAATTTCAGATTTTTTATAATATACAAGGCGTTTTCACTGACTTATTATGAACTCTGAATTTTCTACCTCGGGTCAATCAAAAGGTCATTAAAAAAGACGCAAATAAAGGTGATCATCATCCAATTTAGTTGAGCGGAAGACCATCGTTATTAGCACTCAAAACAAAAATTTCAGTTTTTTTTAAAATATACGAGGCGTTTTCACTGACTTATTATGAACACTAAGTTTTCTACCTCGGGTCAATTAAAGGTCATCAAAAAAGACGCAAATAAAGGTGATCATCATCCAATTTAGTTGAGCGGAAGACCATCGTTATTAGCACTCAAAACAAAAATTTCAGTTTTTTTATAATATACAAGGCGTTTTCATTAACTTATTATGCATTCTGAGTTTGCTACAACGCGTCAATCAAAAGGTCATAAAAAAAGACGCAAACAAAGGTGATCATCATCCAATTTAGTTGAGCGGAAGACCATCGTTATTAGCACTCAAAACAAAAATTTCAGATTTTTTATAATATACAAGGCATTTTCATTGACTTATTATGAATTCTGAGTTTTCTACCTCGGGTCAATCAAAAGGTCATAAAAAAAGACGCAAATAAAGGTGATCATCATCCAATTTAGTTGAGCGGAAGACCATCGTTATTAGCACTCAAAACAAAAATTTCAGTTTTTTTTAAAATATACGAGGCGTTTTCACTGACTTATTATGAACTCTGAATTTTCTACCTCGGGTCAATCAAAAGGTCATAAAAAAAGACGCAAACAAAGGTGATCATCATCCAATTTAGTTGAGCGGAAGACCATCGTTATTAGCACTCAAAACAAAAATTTCAGATTTTTTATAATATACAAGGCATTTTCATTGACTTATTATGAATTCTGAGTTTTCTACCTCGGGTCAATCAAAAGGTCATAAAAAAAGACGCAAATAAAGGTGATCATCATCCAATTTAGTTGAGCGGAAGACCATCGTTATTAGCACTCAAAACAAAAATTTCAGTTTTTTTTTCAAATATACAAGGCGATTTCATTGACTTATTATGAATTCTGAGTTTTCTACCTCGGGTCAATCAAAAGGTCATAAAAAAAGACGAAAATAAAGGTGATCATCATCCAATTTAGTTGAGCGGAATACCATCGTTATTGGCACTCAAAACAAAAATTTCAGTTTTTTTTAAAATATACGAGGCGTTTTCACTGACTTATTATGAACTCTGAATTTTCTACCTCGGGTCATTCAAAAGGTCATAAAAAAAGACGCAAATAAAGGTGATCATCATCCAATTTAGTTGAGCGGAAGACCATCGTTATTAGCACTCAAAACAAAAATTTTAGTTTTTTTTTCAAATATACAAGGCGTTTTCACTGACTTATTATGAACTCTGAATTTTCTACATCGGGTCAATCAAAAGGTCATCAAAAAAGACGCAAATAAAGGTGATCATCATCCAATTTAGTTGAGTGGAATACCATCGTTATTAGCACTCAAAACAAAAATTTCAGTTTTTTATTCAAATATACAAGGCGTTTTCATTGACTTATTATGAATTCTGAGTTTTCTACCTCGGGTCAATCAAAAGGTCATAAAAAAAAACGCAAATAAAGGTGATCATCATCCAATTTAGTTGAGCGGAAGACCATCGTTATTAGCACTCAAAACAAAAATTTCAGTTTTTTTTAAAATATACGAGGCGTTTTCACTGACTTATTATGAACTCTGAATTTTCTACCTCGGGTCAATCAAAAGGTCATCAAAAAAGACGCAAATAAAGATGATCATCATCCAATTTAGCTGAGCGGAATACCATCGTTATTGGCACTCAAAACAAAAATTTCAGTTTTTTTTCAAATATACGAGGCGTTTTCATTGACTTATTATGAATTCTGAGTTTTCTACTTTGGGTCAATCAAAAGGTCATAAAAAAAGACGCAAATAAAGGTGATCATCATCCAATTTAGTTGAGCGGAAGACCATCGTTATTAGCACTCAATACAAAAATTTCAGTTTTTTTTTCAAATATACAAGGCGTTTTCATTGACTTATTATGAATTCTGAGTTTTCTACCTCGGGTCAATCAAAAGGTCATAAAAAAAGACGCAAATAAAGGTGATCATCATCCAATTTAGTTGAGCGGAAGACCATCGTTATTAGCACTCAAAACAAAAATTTCAGTTTTTTTTTAAATATTCGAGGCGTTTTCACTGACTTATTATGAACTCTGAATTTTCTACATCGGGTCAATCAAAAGGTCATCAAAAAAGACGCAAATAAAGGTGATCATCATCCAATTTAGTTGAGTGGAATATCATCGTTATTGGCACTCAAAACAAAAATTTCAGTTTTTTTTCAAATTTACGAGGCGTTTTCATTGACTTATTATGAATTCTGAGTTTTCTACCTCGGGTCAATCAAAAGGTCATAAAAAAAGACGCAAATAAAGGTGATCATCATCCAATTTAGTTGAGCGGAAGACCATCGTTATTAGCACTCAAAACAAAAATTTCAGTTTTTTATTCAAATATACAAGGCGTTTTCATTGACTTATTATGAATTCTGAGTTTTCTACCTCGGGTCAATCAAAAGGTCATAAAAAAAGACGCAAATAAAGGTGATCATCATCCAATTTAGTTGAGCGGAAGACCATCGTTATTAGCACTCAAAACAAAAATTTCAGTTTTTTTTCAAATTTACGAGGCGTTTTCATTGACTTATTATGAATTCTGAGTTTTCTACCTCGGGTCAATCAAAAGGTCATAAAAAAAGACGCAAATAAAGGTGATCATCATCCAATTTAGTTGAGCGGAAGACCATCGTTATTAGCACTCAAAACAAAAATTTCAGTTTTTTATTCAAATATACAAGGCGTTTTCATTGACTTATTATGAATTCTGAGTTTTCTACCTCGGGTCAATCAAAAGGTCATAAAAAAAGACACAATTAAAGGTGATCATCATCCAATTTAGTTGAGCGGAAGACCATCGTTATTAGCACTCAAAACAAAAATTTCAGTTTTTTTATAATATACAAGGCGTTTTCATTAACTTATTATGCATTCTGAGTTTGCTACGTCGCGTCAATCAAAAGGTCATAAAAAAAGACGCAAACAAAGGTGATCATCATCCAATTTAGTTGAGCGGAAGACCATCGTTATTAGCACTCAAAACAAAAATTTCAGATTTTTTATAATATACAAGGCGTTTTCATTGACTTATTATGAATTCTGAGTTTTCTACCTCGGGTCAATCAAAAGGTCATAAAAAAAGACGCAAATAAAGGTGATCATCATCCAATTTAGTTGAGCGGAAGACCATCGTTATTAGCACTCAAAACAAAAATTTCAGTTTTTTTTTCAAATATACAAGGCGTTTTCATTGACTTATTATGAATTCTGAGTTTTCTACCTCGGGTCAATCAAAAGGTCATAAAAAAAGACGCAAATAAAGGTGATCATCATCCAATTGAGTTAAGCGGAAGACCATCGTTATTAGCACTCAAAACAAAAATTTCAGTTTTTTTTAAAATATACGAGGTGTTTTCACTGACTTATTATGAATTCTGAGTTTTCTACCTCGGGTCAATCAAAAGGTCATAAAAAAGACGCAAAAAAAGGTGATCATCATCCAATTTAGTTGAGCGGAAGACCATCGTTATTGGCACTCAAAACAAAAATTTCAGTTTTTTTTAAAATATACGAGGCGTTTTCATTGACTTATTATGAATTCTGAGTTTGCTACCTCGGGTCAATCAAAAGGTCATCAAAAAAGACGCAAATAAAGGTGATCATCATTCAATTTAGTTGAGCGGAATACCATCGTTATTGGCACTCAAAACAAAAATTTCTGTTTTTTTTCAAATATACGAGGCGTTTTCATTGACTTATTATGAATTCTGAGTTTTCCACCTCGGGTCAATCAAAAGGTCATAAAAAAAGACGCAAATAAAGGTGATCATCATCCAATTTAGTTGAGCGGAAGACCATCGTTATTAGCACTCAAAACAAAAATTTCAGTTTTTTTTAAAATATACGAGGCGTTTTCACTGACTTATTATGAACTCTGAATTTTCTATCTTCGGTCAATCAAAAGGTCATAAAAAAAAAAGCAAATAAAGGTGATCATCATCCAATTTAGTTGAGCGGAAGACCATCGTTATTAGCACTCAAAACAAAAATTTCAGTTTTTTTTTCAAATATACAAGGCGTTTTCATTGACTTATTATGAATTCTGAGTTTTCTACCTCGGGTCAATCAAAAGGTCATAAAAAAAAACGCAAATAAAGGTGATCATCATCCAATTTAGTTGAGCGGAAGACCATCGTTATTAGCACTCAAAACAAAAATTTCAGTTTTTTTTAAAATATACGAGGCGTTTTCACTGACTTATTATGAACTCTGAATTTTCTACCTCGGGTCAATCAAAAGGTCATCAAAAAAGACGCAAATAAAGATGATCATCATCCAATTTAGCTGAGCGGAATACCATCGTTATTGGCACTCAAAACAAAAATTTCAGTTTTTTTTCAAATATACGAGGCGTTTTCATTGACTTATTATGAATTCTGAGTTTTCTACTTTGGGTCAATCAAAAGGTCATAAAAAAAGACGCAAATAAAGGTGATCATCATCCAATTTAGTTGAGCGGAAGACCATCGTTATTAGCACTCAATACAAAAATTTCAGTTTTTTTTTCAAATATACAAGGCGTTTTCATTGACTTATTATGAATTCTGAGTTTTCTACCTCGGGTCAATCAAAAGGTCATAAAAAAAGACGCAAATAAAGGTGATCATCATCCAATTTAGTTGAGCGGAAGACCATCGTTATTAGCACTCAAAACAAAAATTTCAGTTTTTTTTTAAATATTCGAGGCGTTTTCACTGACTTATTATGAACTCTGAATTTTCTACATCGGGTCAATCAAAAGGTCATCAAAAAAGACGCAAATAAAGGTGATCATCATCCAATTTAGTTGAGTGGAATATCATCGTTATTGGCACTCAAAACAAAAATTTCAGTTTTTTTTCAAATTTACGAGGCGTTTTCATTGACTTATTATGAATTCTGAGTTTTCTACCTCGGGTCAATCAAAAGGTCATAAAAAAAGACGCAAATAAAGGTGATCATCATCCAATTTAGTTGAGCGGAAGACCATCGTTATTAGCACTCAAAACAAAAATTTCAGTTTTTTATTCAAATATACAAGGCGTTTTCATTGACTTATTATGAATTCTGAGTTTTCTACCTCGGGTCAATCAAAAGGTCATAAAAAAAGACGCAAATAAAGGTGATCATCATCCAATTTAGTTGAGCGGAAGACCATCGTTATTAGCACTCAAAACAAAAATTTCAGTTTTTTTTAAAATATACGAGGCGTTTTCACTGACTTATTATGAACTCTGAATTTTCTATCTTCGGTCAATCAAAAGGTCATCAAAAAAAAAGCAAATAAAGGTGATCATCATCCAATTTAGTTGAGCGGAAGACCATCGTTATTAGCACTCAAAACAAAAATTTCAGTTTTTTTTTCAAATATACAAGGCGTTTTCATTGACTTATTATGAATTCTGAGTTTTCTACCTCGGGTCAATCAAAAGGTCATAAAAAAAGACACAATTAAAGGTGATCATCATCCAATTTAGTTGAGCGGAAGACCATCGTTATTAGCACTCAAAACAAAAATTTCAGTTTTTTTATAATATACAAGGCGTTTTCATTAACTTATTATGCATTCTGAGTTTGCTACGTCGCGTCAATCAAAAGGTCATAAAAAAAGACGCAAACAAAGGTGATCATCATCCAATTTAGTTGAGCGGAAGACCATCGTTATTAGCACTCAAAACAAAAATTTCAGATTTTTTATAATATACAAGGCGTTTTCATTGACTTATTATGAATTCTGAGTTTTCTACCTCGGGTCAATCAAAAGGTCATAAAAAAAGACGCAAATAAAGGTGATCATCATCCAATTTAGTTGAGCGGAAGACCATCGTTATTAGCACTCAAAACAAAAATTTCAGTTTTTTTTTCAAATATACAAGGCGTTTTCATTGACTTATTATGAATTCTGAGTTTTCTACCTCGGGTCAATCAAAAGGTCATAAAAAAAGACGCAAATAAAGGTGATCATCATCCAATTGAGTTAAGCGGAAGACCATCGTTATTAGCACTCAAAACAAAAATTTCAGTTTTTTTTAAAATATACGAGGTGTTTTCACTGACTTATTATGAATTCTGAGTTTTCTACCTCGGGTCAATCAAAAGGTCATAAAAAAGACGCAAAAAAAGGTGATCATCATCCAATTTAGTTGAGCGGAAGACCATCGTTATTGGCACTCAAAACAAAAATTTCAGTTTTTTTTAAAATATACGAGGCGTTTTCATTGACTTATTATGAATTCTGAGTTTGCTACCTCGGGTCAATCAAAAGGTCATCAAAAAAGACGCAAATAAAGGTGATCATCATTCAATTTAGTTGAGCGGAATACCATCGTTATTGGCACTCAAAACAAAAATTTCTGTTTTTTTTCAAATATACGAGGCGTTTTCATTGACTTATTATGAATTCTGAGTTTTCTACCTCGGGTCAATCAAAAGGTCATAAAAAAAGACGCAAATAAAGGTGATCATCATCCAATTTAGTTGAGCGGAAGACCATCGTTATTAGCACTCAAAACAAAAATTTCAGTTTTTTTTAAAATATACGAGGCGTTTTCACTGACTTATTATGAACTCTGAATTTTCTATCTTCGGTCAATCAAAAGGTCATCAAAAAAAAAGCAAATAAAGGTGATCATCATCCAATTTAGTTGAGCGGAAGACCATCGTTATTAGCACTCAAAACAAAAATTTCAGTTTTTTTTTCAAATATACAAGGCGTTTTCATTGACTTATTATGAATTCTGAGTTTTCTACCTCGGGTCAATCAAAAGGTCATAAAAAAAGACACAATTAAAGGTGATCATCATCCAATTTAGTTGAGCGGAAGACCATCGTTATTAGCACTCAAAACAAAAATTTCAGTTTTTTTTAAATATACGAGGCGTTTTCACTGACTTATTATGAACTCTGAATATTCTACCTCGGGTCAATCAAAAGGTCATCAAAAAAGACGCAAATAAAGGTAATCATCATCCAATTTAGTTGAGCGGAAGACCATCGTTATTAGCACTCAAAACAAAAATTTCAGTTTTTTTTCAAATATACAAGGCGTTTTCATTGACTTATTATGAATTCTGAGTTTTCTACCTCGGGTCAATCAAAAGGTCATAAAAAAAGACGCAAATAAAGGTGATCATCATCCAATTTAGTTGAGCGGAAGACCATCGTTATTAGCACTCAAAACAAAAATTTCAGTTTTTTTTAAAATATACGAGGCGTTTTCACTGACTTATTATGAACACTAAGTTTTCTACCTCGGGTCAATTAAAGGTCATCAAAAAAGACGCAAATAAAGATGATCATCATCCAATTTAGCTGAGCGGAATACCATCGTTATTGGCACTCAAAACAAAAATTTCAGTTTTTTTTCAAATATACGAGGCGTTTTCATTGACTTATTATGAATTCTGAGTTTTCTACTTCGGGTCAATCAAAAGGTCATAAAAAAAGACGCAAATAAAGGTGATCATCATCCAATTTAGTTGAGCGGAAGACCATCGTTATTAGCACTCAAAACAAAAATTTCAGTTTTTTTTTCAAATATACAAGGCGTTTTCATTGACTTATTATGAATTCTGAGTTTTCTACCTCGGGTCAATCAAAAGGTCATAAAAAAAGACGCAAATAAAGGTGATCATCATCCAATTTAGTTGAGCGGAAGACCATCGTTATTAGCACTCAAAACAAAAATTTCAGTTTTTTTATAATATACAAGGCGTTTTCATTAACTTATTATGCATTCTGAGTTTGCTACAACGCGTCAATCAAAAGGTCATAAAAAAAGACGCAAACAAAGGTGATCATCATCCAATTTAGTTGAGCGGAAGACCATCGTTATTAGCACTCAAAACAAAAATTTCAGATTTTTTATAATATACAAGGCGTTTTCATTGACTTATTATGAATTCTGAGTTTTCTACCTCGGGTCAATCAAAAGGTCATAAAAAAAGACGCAAATAAAGGTGATCATCATCCAATTTAGTTGAGCGGAAGACCATCGTTATTAGCACTCAAAACAAAAATTTCAGTTTTTTATTCAAATATACAAGGCGTTTTCATTGACTTATTATGAATTCTGAGTTTTCTACCTCGGGTCAATCAAAAGGTCATAAAAAAAGACGCAAATAAAGGTGATCATCATCCAATTTAGTTAAGCGGAAGACCATCGTTATTAGCACTCAAAACAAAAATTTCAGTTTTTTTTAAAATATACGAGGTGTTTTCACTGACTTATTATGAACTCTGAATTTTCTACCTCGGGTCAATCAAAAGGTCATCAAAAAAGACGCAAATAAAGGTGATCATCATCCAATTTAGTTGAGCGGAATACCATCGTTATTGGCACTCAAAACAAAAATTTCAGTTTTTTTTCAAATATACGAGGCGTTTTCATTGACTTATTATGAATTCTGAGTTTTCTACCTCGGGTCAATCAAAAGGTCATAAAAAAAGACGCAAACAAAGGTGATCATCATCCAATTTAGTTGAGCGGAATACCATCGTTATTAGCACTCAAAACAAAAATTTCAGTTTTTTTTTCAAATATACAAGGCGATTTCATTGACTTATTATGAATTCTGAGTTTTCTACCTCGGGTCAATCAAAAGGTCATAAAAAAAGACGAAAATAAAGGTGATCATCATCCAATTTAGTTGAGCGGAATACCATCGTTATTGGCACTCAAAACAAAAATTTCAGTTTTTTTTAAAATATACGAGGCGTTTTCACTGACTTATTATGAACTCTGAATTTTCTACCTCGGGTCATTCAAAAGGTCATAAAAAAAGACGCAAATAAAGGTGATCATCATCCAATTTAGTTGAGCGGAAGACCATCGTTATTAGCACTCAAAACAAAAATTTTAGTTTTTTTTTCAAATATACAAGGCGTTTTCACTGACTTATTATGAACTCTGAATTTTCTACATCGGGTCAATCAAAAGGTCATCAAAAAAGACGCAAATAAAGGTGATCATCATCCAATTTAGTTGAGTGGAATACCATCGTTATTAGCACTCAAAACAAAAATTTCAGTTTTTTATTCAAATATACAAGGCGTTTTCATTGACTTATTATGAATTCTGAGTTTTCTACCTCGGGTCAATCAAAAGGTCATAAAAAAAAACGCAAATAAAGGTGATCATCATCCAATTTAGTTGAGCGGAAGACCATCGTTATTAGCACTCAAAACAAAAATTTCAGTTTTTTTTAAAATATACGAGGCGTTTTCACTGACTTATTATGAACTCTGAATTTTCTACCTCGGGTCAATCAAAAGGTCATCAAAAAAGACGCAAATAAAGATGATCATCATCCAATTTAGCTGAGCGGAATACCATCGTTATTGGCACTCAAAACAAAAATTTCAGTTTTTTTTCAAATATACGAGGCGTTTTCATTGACTTATTATGAATTCTGAGTTTTCTACTTTGGGTCAATCAAAAGGTCATAAAAAAAGAGGCAAATAAAGGTGATCATCATCCAATTTAGTTGAGCGGAAGACCATCGTTATTAGCACTCAATACAAAAATTTCAGTTTTTTTTTCAAATATACAAGGCGTTTTCATTGACTTATTATGAATTCTGAGTTTTCTACCTCGGGTCAATCAAAAGGTCATAAAAAAAGAGGCAAATAAAGGTGATCATCATCCAATTTAGTTGAGCGGAAGACCATCGTTATTAGCACTCAAAACAAAAATTTCAGTTTTTTTTTAAATATTCGAGGCGTTTTCACTGACTTATTATGAACTCTGAATTTTCTACATCGGGTCAATCAAAAGGTCATCAAAAAAGACGCAAATAAAGGTGATCATCATCCAATTTAGTTGAGTGGAATATCATCGTTATTGGCACTCAAAACAAAAATTTCAGTTTTTTTTCAAATTTACGAGGCGTTTTCATTGACTTATTATGAATTCTGAGTTTTCTACCTCGGGTCAATCAAAAGGTCATAAAAAAAGACGCAAATAAAGGTGATCATCATCCAATTTAGTTGAGCGGAAGACCATCGTTATTAGCACTCAAAACAAAAATTTCAGTTTTTTATTCAAATATACAAGGCGTTTTCATTGACTTATTATGAATTCTGAGTTTTCTACCTCGGGTCAATCAAAAGGTCATCAAAAAAGACGCAAATAAAGGTGATCATCATCCAATTTAGTTGAGTGGAATACCATCGTTATTAGCACTCAAAACAAAAATTTCAGTTTTTTATTCAAATATACAAGGCGTTTTCATTGACTTATTATGAATTCTGAGTTTTCTACCTCGGGTCAATCAAAAGGTCATAAAAAAAAACGCAAATAAAGGTGATCATCATCCAATTTAGTTGAGCGGAAGACCATCGTTATTAGCACTCAAAACAAAAATTTCAGTTTTTTTTAAAATATACGAGGCGTTTTCACTGACTTATTATGAACTCTGAATTTTCTACCTCGGGTCAATCAAAAGGTCATCAAAAAAGACGCAAATAAAGATGATCATCATCCAATTTAGCTGAGCGGAATACCATCGTTATTGGCACTCAAAACAAAAATTTCAGTTTTTTTTCAAATATACGAGGCGTTTTCATTGACTTATTATGAATTCTGAGTTTTCTACTTTGGGTCAATCAAAAGGTCATAAAAAAAGAGGCAAATAAAGGTGATCATCATCCAATTTAGTTGAGCGGAAGACCATCGTTATTAGCACTCAATACAAAAATTTCAGTTTTTTTTTCAAATATACAAGGCGTTTTCATTGACTTATTATGAATTCTGAGTTTTCTACCTCGGGTCAATCAAAAGGTCATAAAAAAAGAGGCAAATAAAGGTGATCATCATCCAATTTAGTTGAGCGGAAGACCATCGTTATTAGCACTCAAAACAAAAATTTCAGTTTTTTTTTAAATATTCGAGGCGTTTTCACTGACTTATTATGAACTCTGAATTTTCTACATCGGGTCAATCAAAAGGTCATCAAAAAAGACGCAAATAAAGGTGATCATCATCCAATTTAGTTGAGTGGAATATCATCGTTATTGGCACTCAAAACAAAAATTTCAGTTTTTTTTCAAATTTACGAGGCGTTTTCATTGACTTATTATGAATTCTGAGTTTTCTACCTCGGGTCAATCAAAAGGTCATAAAAAAAGACGCAAATAAAGGTGATCATCATCCAATTTAGTTGAGCGGAAGACCATCGTTATTAGCACTCAAAACAAAAATTTCAGTTTTTTATTCAAATATACAAGGCGTTTTCATTGACTTATTATGAATTCTGAGTTTTCTACCTCGGGTCAATCAAAAGGTCATAAAAAAAGACGCAAATAAAGGTGATCATCATCCAATTTAGTTGAGCGGAAGACCATCGTTATTAGCACTCAAAACAAAAATTTCAGTTTTTTTTAAAATATACGAGGCGTTTTCACTGACTTATTATGAACTCTGAATTTTCTACCTCGGGTCAATCAAAAGGTCATTAAAAAAGACGCAAATAAAGGTGATCATCATCCAATTTAGTTGAGCGGAATACCATCGTTATTGGCACTCAAAACAAAAATTTCAGTTTTTTTTCAAATATACGAGGCGTTTTCATTAACTTATTATGAATTCTGAGTTTTCTACCTCAAGTCAATCAAAAGGTCATAAAAAAAGACGCAAACAAAGGTGATCATCATCCAATTTAGTTGAGCGGAAGACCATCGTTATTAGCACTCAAAACAAAAATTTCAGTTTTTTTTAAAATATACGAGGTGTTTTCACTGACTTATTATGAACTCTGAATTTTCTACCTCGGGTCAATCAAAAGGTCATCAAAAAAGACGCAAATAAAGGTGATCATCATCCAATTTAGTTGAGCGGAATACCATCGTTATTGGCACTCAAAACAAAAATTTCAGTTTTTTTTCAAATATACGAGGCGTTTTCATTGACTTATTATGAATTCTGAGTTTTCTACCTCGGGTCAATCAAAAGGTCATAAAAAAAGACGCAAACAAAGGTGATCATCATCCAATTTAGTTGAGCGGAATACCATCGTTATTAGCACTCAAAACAAAAATTTCAGTTTTTTTTTCAAATATACAAGGCGATTTCATTGACTTATTATGAATTCTGAGTTTTCTACCTCGGGTCAATCAAAAGGTCATAAAAAAAGACGCAAATAAAGGTGATCATCATCTAATTTAGTTGAGCGGAATACCTTCGTTATTGGCACTCAAAACAAAAATTTCAGTTTTTTTTAAAATATACGAGGCGTTTTCACTGACTTATTATGAACTCTGAATTTTCTACCACGGGTCATTCAAAAGGTCATAAAAAAAGACGCAAATAAAGGTGATCATCATCCAATTTAGTTGAGCGGAAGACCATCGTTATTAGCACTCAAAACAAAAATTTTAGTTTTTTTTTCAAATATACAAGGCGTTTTCACTGACTTATTATGAACTCTGAATTTTCTACATAGGGTCAATCAAAAGGTCATCAAAAAAGACGCAAATAAAGGTGATCATCATCCAATTTAGTTGAGTGGAATACCATCGTTATTAGCACTCAAAACAAAAATTTCAGTTTTTTATTCAAATATACAAGGCGTTTTCATTGACTTATTATGAATTCTGAGTTTTCTACCTCGGGTCAATCAAAAGGTCATCAAAAAAGACGCAAATAAAGATGATCATTATCCAATTTAGCTGAGCGGAATATCATCGTTATTGGCACTCAAAACAAAAATTTCAGATTTTTTTCAAATATACGAGGCGTTTTCATTGACTTATTATGAATTCTGAGTTTTCTACTTTGGGTCAATCAAAAGCTCATAAAAAAAGACGCAAATAAAGGTGATCATCATCCAATTTAGTTGAGCGGAAGACCATCGTTATTAGCACTCAATACAAAAATTTCAGTTTTTTTTTCAAATATACAAGGCGTTTTCATTGACTTATTATGAATTCTGAGTTTTCTACCTCGGGTCAATCAAAAGGTCATAAAAAAAGACGCAAATAAAGGTGATCATCATCCAATTTAGTTGAGCGGAAGACCATCGTTATTAGCACTCAAAACAAATATTTCAGTTTTTTTTAAAATATACGAGGCGTTTTCACTGACTTATTATGAACTCTGAATTTTCTACCTCGGGTCAATCAAAAGGTCATTAAAAAAGACGCAAATAAAGGTGATCATCATCCAATTTAGTTGAGCGGAATACCATCGTTATTGGCACTCAAAACAAAAATTTCAGTTTTTTTTCAAATATACGAGGCGTTTTCATTGACTTATTATGAATTCTGAGTTTTCTACCTCGGGTCAATCAAAAGGTCATAAAAAAAGACGCAAATAAAGGTGATCATCATCCAATTTAGTTGAGCGGAATACCATCGTTATTGGCACTCAAAACAAAAATTTCAGTTTTTTATTCAAATATACAAGGCGTTTTCATTGACTTATTATGAATTCTGAGTTTTCTACCTCGGGTCAATCAAAAGGTCATAAAAAAAGACGCAAATAAAGGTGATCATCATCCAATTTAGTTGAGCGGAAGACCATCGTTATTAGCACTCAAAACAAAAATTTCAGTTTTTTATTCAAATATACAAGGCGTTTTCATTGACTTATTATGAATTCTGAGTTTTCTACCTCGGGTCAATCAAAAGGTCATCAAAAAAGACGCAAATAAAGATGATCATCATCCAATTTAGCTGAGCGGAATACCATCGTTATTGGCACTCAAAACAAAAATTTCAGTTTTTTTTCAAATATACGAGGCGTTTTCATTGACTTATTATGAATTCTGAGTTTTCTACTTTGGGTCAATCAAAAGGTCATAAAAAAAGACGCAAATAAAGGTGATCATCATCCAATTTAGTTGAGCGGAAGACCATCGTTATTAGCACTCAATACAAAAATTTCAGTTTTTTTTTCAAATATACAAGGCGTTTTCATTGACTTATTATGAATTCTGAGTTTTCTACCTCGGGTCAATCAAAAGGTCATAAAAAAAGACGCAAATAAAGGTGATCATCATCCAATTTAGTTGAGCGGAAGACCATCGTTATTAGCACTCAAAACAAAAATTTCAGTTTTTTTTAAAATATACGAGGCGTTTTCACTGACTTATTATGAACTCTGAATTTTCTACCTCGGGTCAATCAAAAGGTCATTAAAAAAGACGCAAATAAAGGTGATCATCATCCAATTTAGTTGAGCGGAATACCATCGTTATTGGCACT
The DNA here is from genome assembly GCA_037103525.1 of Ganaspis brasiliensis. Lineage (NCBI taxonomy): Eukaryota > Metazoa > Arthropoda > Insecta > Hymenoptera > Figitidae > Ganaspis > Ganaspis brasiliensis. The sequence goes on from JAZKLR010000232.1 coordinate 1,789,416, forward strand.
CAAAACAAAAATTTCAGTTTTTTTTCAAATATACGAGGCGTTTTCATTGACTTATTATGAATTCTGAGTTTTCTACCTCGGGTCAATCAAAAGGTCATAAAAAAAGACGCAAACAAAGGTGATCATCATCCAATTTAGTTGAGCGGAATACCATCGTTATTAGCACTCAAAACAAAAATTTCAGTTTTTTTTTCAAATATACAAGGCGATTTCATTGACTTATTATGAATTCTGAGTTTTCTACCTCGGGTCAATCAAAAGGTCATAAAAAAAGACGCAAATAAAGGTGATCATCATCCAATTTAGTTGAGCGGAATACCATCGTTATTGGCACTCAAAACAAAAATTTCAGTTTTTTATTCAAATATACAAGGCGTTTTCATTGACTTATTATGAATTCTGAGTTTTCTACCTCGGGTCAATCAAAAGGTCATAAAAAAAGACGCAAATAAAGGTGATCATCATCCAATTTAGTTGAGCGGAAGACCATCGTTATTAGCACTCAAAACAAAAATTTCAGTTTTTTATTCAAATATACAAGGCGTTTTCATTGACTTATTATGAATTCTGAGTTTTCTACCTCGGGTCAATCAAAAGGTCATAAAAAAAGACGCAAATAAAGGTGATCATCATCCAATTTAGTTGAGCGGAAGACCATCGTTATTAGCACTCAAAACAAAAATTTCAGTTTTTTTTAAAATATACGAGGTGTTTTCACTGACTTATTATGAACTCTGAATTTTCTACCTCGGGTCAATCAAAAGGTCATCAAAAAAGACGCAAATAAAGGTGATCATCATCCAATTTAGTTGAGCGGAATACCATCGTTATTGGCACTCAAAACAAAAATTTCAGTTTTTTTTCAAATATACGAGGCGTTTTCATTGACTTATTATGAATTCTGAGTTTTCTACCTCGGGTCAATCAAAAGGTCATAAAAAAAGACGCAAACAAAGGTGATCATCATCCAATTTAGTTGAGCGGAATACCATCGTTATTAGCACTCAAAACAAAAATTTCAGTTTTTTTTTCAAATATACAAGGCGATTTCATTGACTTATTATGAATTCTGAGTTTTCTACCTCGGGTCAATCAAAAGGTCATCAAAAAAGACGCAAATAAAGATGATCATCATCCAATTTAGTTGAGCGGAATACCATCGTTATTGGCACTCAAAACAAAAATTTCAGTTTTTTTTAAAATATACGAGGCGTTTTCATTGACTTATTATGAATTCTGAGTTTTCTACCTCGGGTCAATCAAAAGGTCATAAAAAAAGACGCAAATAAAGGTGATCATCATCCAATTTAGTTGAGCGGAAGACCATCGTTATTAGCACTCAAAACAAAAATTTCAGTTTTTTATTCAAATATACAAGGCGTTTTCATTGACTTATTATGAATTCTGAGTTTTCTACCTCGGGTCAATCAAAAGGTCATCAAAAAAGACGCAAATAAAGATGATCATCATCCAATTTAGCTGAGCGGAATACCATCGTTATTGGCACTCAAAACAAAAATTTCAGTTTTTTTTCAAATATACAAGGCGTTTTCACTGACTTATTATGAACTCTGAATTTTCTACATCGGGTCAATCAAAAGGTCATCAAAAAAGACGCAAATAAAGGTGATCATCATCCAATTTAGTTGAGTGGAATACCATCGTTATTAGCACTCAAAACAAAAATTTCAGTTTTTTATTCAAATATACAAGGCGTTTTCATTGACTTATTATGAATTCCGAGTTTTCTACTTTGGGTCAATCAAAAGGTCATAAAAAAAAACGCAAATAAAGGTGATCATCATCCAATTTAGTTGAGCGGAAGACCATCGTTATTAGCACTCAAAACAAAAATTTCAGTTTTTTTTAAAATATACGAGGCGATTTCATTGACTTATTATGAATTCTGAGTTTTCTACCTCGGGTCAATCAAAAGGTCATAAAAAAAGACGCAAATAAAGGTGATCATCATCCAATTTAGTTGAGCGGAATACCATCGTTATTGGCACTCAAAACAAAAATTTCAGTTTTTTTTAAAATATACGAGGCGTTTTCACTGACTTATTATGAACTCTGAATTTTCTACCTCGGGTCATTCAAAAGGTCATAAAAAAAGACGCAAATAAAGGTGATCATCATCCAATTTAGTTGAGCGGAAGACCATCGTTATTAGCACTCAAAACAAAAATTTTAGTTTTTTTTTCAAATATACAAGGCGTTTTCACTGACTTATTATGAACTCTGAATTTTCTACATCGGGTCAATCAAAAGGTCATCAAAAAAGACGCAAATAAAGGTGATCATCATCCAATTTAGTTGAGTGGAATATCATCGTTATTAGCACTCAAAACAAAAATTTCAGTTTTTTATTCAAATATACAAGGCGTTTTCATTGACTTATTATGAATTCTGAGTTTTCTACCTCGGGTCAATCAAAAGGTCATAAAAAAAAACGCAAATAAAGGTGATCATCATCCAATTTAGTTGAGCGGAAGACCATCGTTATTAGCACTCAAAACAAAAATTTCAGTTTTTTTTAAAATATACGAGGCGTTTTCACTGACTTATTATGAACTCTGAATTTTCTACCTCGGGTCAATCAAAAGGTCATCAAAAAAGACGCAAATAAAGGTGATCATCATCCAATTTAGTTGAGCGGAAGACCATCGTTATTAGCACTCAAAACAAAAATTTCAGTTTTTTTTAAAATATACGAGGCGTTTTCACTGACTTATTATGAACTCTGAATTTTCTACCTCGGGTCAATCAAAAGGTCATTAAAAAAGATGCAAATAAAGGTGATCATCATCCAATTTAGTTGAGCGGAATACCATCGTTAATGGCACTTAAAACAAAAATTTCAGTTTTTTTTCAAATATACGAGGCGTTTTCATTGACTTATTATGAATTCTGAGTTTTCTACCTCGGGTCAACCAAAAGGTCATAAAAAAAGACGCAAACAAAGGTGATCATCATCCAATTTAGTTGAGCGGAAGACCATCGTTATTAGCACTCAAAACAAAAATTTCAGTTTTTTTTTCAAATATACAAGGCGTTTTCATTGACTTATTATGGATTCTGAGTTTTCTACCTCGGGTCAATCAAAAGGTTATAAAAAAAGACGCAAATAAAGGTGATCATCATCCAATTTAGTTGAGCGGAATACCATCGTTATTAGCACTCAAAACAAAAATTTCAGTTTTTTTTAAAATATACGACGCGTTTTCACTGACTTATTATGAACTCTGAATTTTCTACCTCGGGTCAATCAAAAGGTCATCAAAAAAGACGCAAATAAAGGTGATCATCATCCAATTTAGTTGAGCGGAATACCATCGTTATTGGCACTCAAAACAAAAATTTCAGTTTTTTTTTAAATATACGACGCGTTTTCACTGACTTATTATGAACTCTGAATTTTCTACCTCGGGTCAATCAAAAGGTCATAAAAAAAGACGCAAATAAAGGTGATCATCATCCAATTTAGTTGAGCGGAAGACCATCGTTATTAGCACTCAAAACAAAAATTTCAGTTTTTTTTTCAAATATACAAGGCGTTTTCATTGACTTATTATGAATTCTGAGTTTTCTACCTCGGGTCAATTAAAAGGTCATAAAAAATGACGCAAATAAAGGTGATCATCATCCAATTTAGTTGAGCGGAATACCATCGTTATTGGCACTCAAAACAAAAATTTCAGTTTTTTTTAAAATATACGAGGCGTTTTCACTGACTTATTATGAACTCTGAATTTTCTACCTCGGGTCAATCAAAAGGTCATCAAAAAAGACGCAAATAAAGGTGATCATCATCCAATTTAGTTGAGTGGAATATCATCGTTATTGGCACTCAAAACAAAAATTTCAGTTTTTTTTCAAATTTACGAGGCGTTTTCATTGACTTATTATGAATTCTGAGTTTTCTACCTCGGGTCAATCAAAAGGTCATAAAAAAAGACGCAAATAAAGGTGATCATCATCCAATTTAGTTGAGCGGAAGACCATCGTTATTAGCACTCAAAACAAAAATTTCAGTTTTTTATTCAAATATACAAGGCGTTTTCATTGACTTATTATGAATTCTGAGTTTTCTACCTCGGGTCAATCAAAAGGTCATAAAAAAAGACGCAAATAAAGGTGATCATCATCCAATTTAGTTGAGCGCAAGACCATCGTTATTAGCACTCAAAACAAAAATTTCAGTTTTTTTTAAAATATACGAGGCGTTTTCACTGACTTATTATGAACTCTGAATTTTCTACCTCGGGTCAATCAAAAGGTCATTAAAAAAGACGCAAATAAAGGTGATCATCATCCAATTTAGTTGAGCGGAATACCATCGTTATTGGCACTCAAAACAAAAATTTCAGTTTTTTTTCAAATATACGAGGCGTTTTCATTGACTTATTATGAATTCTGAGTTTTCTACCTCGGGTCAATCAAAAGGTCATAAAAAAAGACGCAAATAAAGGTGATCATCATCCAATTTAGTTGAGCGCAAGACCATCGTTATTAGCACTCAAAACAAAAATTTCAGTTTTTTTTAAAATATACGACGCGTTTTCACTGACTTATTATGAACTCTGAATTTTCTACCTCGGGTCAATCAAAAGGTCATCAAAAAAGACGCAAATAAAGGTGATCATCATCCAATTTAGTTGAGCGGAATACCATCGTTATTGGCACTCAAAACAAAAATTTCAGTTTTTTTTCAAATATACGACGCGTTTTCACTGACTTATTATGAACTCTGAATTTTCTACCTCGGGTCAATCAAAAGGTCATAAAAAAAAACGCAAATAAAGGTGATCATCATCCAATTTAGTTGAGCGGAAGACCATCGTTATTAGCACTCAAAACAAAAATTTCAGTTTTTTTTAAAATATACGAGGCGTTTTCACTGACTTATTATGAACTCTGAATTTTCTACCTCGGGTCAATCAAAAGGTCATTAAAAAAGACGCAAATAAAGGTGATCATCATCCAATTTAGTTGAGCGGAATACCATCGTTATTGGCACTCAAAACAAAAATTTCAGTTTTTTTTCAAATATACGAGGCGTTTTCATTGACTTATTATGAATTCTTAGTTTTCTACCTCGGGTCAATCAAAAGGTTATAAAAAAAGACGCAAATAAAGGTTATCATCATCCAATTTAGTTGAGCGGAATACCATCGTTATTAGCACTCAAAACAAAAATTTCAGTTTTTTTTTAAATATACGACGCGTTTTCACTGACTTATTATGAACTCTGAATTTTCTACCTCGGGTCAATCAAAAGGTCATAAAAAAAGACGCAAATAAAGGTGATCATCATCCAATTTAGTTGAGCGGAAGACCATCGTTATTAGCACTCAAAACAAAAATTTCAGTTTTTTTTAAAATATACGAGGTGTTTTCACTGACTTATTATGAACTCTGAATTTTCTACCTCGGGTCAATCAAAAGGTCATCAAAAAAGACGCAAATAAAGGTGATCATCATCCAATTTAGTTGAGCGGAATACCATCGTTATTGGCACTCAAAACAAAAATTTCAGTTTTTTTTCAAATATACGAGGCGTTTTCATTGACTTATTATGAATTCTGAGTTTTCTACCTCGGGTCAATCAAAAGGTCATAAAAAAAGACGCAAATAAAGGTGATCATCATCCAATTTAGTTGAGCGGAAGACCATCGTTATTAGCACTCAAAACAAAAATTTCAGTTTTTTTTTCAAATATACAAGGCGTTTTCATTGACTTATTATGAATTCTGAGTTTTCTACCTCGGGTCAATCAAAAGGTCATCAAAAAAGACGCAAATAAAGGTGATCATCATCCAATTTAGTTGAGCGGAATACCATCGTTATTGGCACTCAAAACAAAAATTTCAGTTTTTTTTCAAATATACGAGGCGTTTTCATTGACTTATTATGAATTCTTAGTTTTCTACCTCGGGTCAATCAAAAGGTTATAAAAAAAGACGCAAATAAAGGTTATCATCATCCAATTTAGTTGAGCGGAATACCATCGTTATTAGCACTCAAAACAAAAATTTCAGTTTTTTTTTAAATATACGACGCGTTTTCACTGACTTATTATGAACTCTGAATTTTCTACCTCGGGTCAATCAAAAGGTCATAAAAAAAGACGCAAATAAAGGTGATCATCATCCAATTTAGTTGAGCGGAAGACCATCGTTATTAGCACTCAAAACAAAAATTTCAGTTTTTTTTAAAATATACGAGGTGTTTTCACTGACTTATTATGAACTCTGAATTTTCTACCTCGGGTCAATCAAAAGGTCATCAAAAAAGACGCAAATAAAGGTGATCATCATCCAATTTAGTTGAGCGGAATACCATCGTTATTGGCACTCAAAACAAAAATTTCAGTTTTTTTTCAAATATACGAGGCGTTTTCATTGACTTATTATGAATTCTGAGTTTTCTACCTCGGGTCAATCAAAAGGTCATAAAAAAAGACGCAAATAAAGGTGATCATCATCCAATTTAGTTGAGCGGAAGACCATCGTTATTAGCACTCAAAACAAAAATTTCAGTTTTTTTTTCAAATATACAAGGCGTTTTCATTGACTTATTATGAATTCTGAGTTTTCTACCTCGGGTCAATCAAAAGGTCATAAAAAAAGACGCAAATAAAGGTGATCATCATCCAATTTAGTTGAGCGGAAGACCATCGTTATTAGCACTCAAAACAAAAATTTCAGTTTTTTTTAAAATATACGAGGCGTTTTCACTGACTTATTATGAACACTAAATTTTCTACCTCGGGTCAATCAAAAGGTCATCAAAAAAGACGCAAATAAAGATGATCATCATCCAATTTAGCTGAGCGGAATACCATCGTTATTGGCACTCAAAACAAAAATTTCAGTTTTTTTTCAAATATACGAGGCGTTTTCATTGACTTATTATGAATTCTGAGTTTTCTACTTCGGGTCAATCAAAAGGTCATAAAAAAAGACGCAAATAAAGGTGATCATCATCCAATTTAGTTGAGCGGAAGACCATCGTTATTAGCACTCAAAACAAAAATTTCAGTTTTTTTTTCAAATATACAAGGCGTTTTCATTGACTTATTATGAATTCTGAGTTTTCTACCTCGGGTCAATCAAAAGGTCATAAAAAAAGACGCAAATAAAGGTGATCATCATCCAATTTAGTTGAGCGGAAGACCATCGTTATTAGCACTCAAAACAAAAATTTCAGTTTTTTTATAATATACAAGGCGTTTTCATTAACTTATTATGCATTCTGAGTTTGCTACAACGCGTCAATCAAAAGGTCATAAAAAAAGACGCAAACAAAGGTGATCATCATCCAATTTAGTTGAGCGGAAGACCATCGTTATTAGCACTCAAAACAAAAATTTCAGATTTTTTATAATATACAAGGCGTTTTCATTGACTTATTATGAATTCTGAGTTTTCTACCTCGGGTCAATCAAAAGGTCATAAAAAAAGACGCAAATAAAGGTGATCATCATCCAATTTAGTTGAGCGGAAGACCATCGTTATTAGCACTCAAAACAAAAATTTCAGTTTTTTATTCAAATATACAAGGCGTTTTCATTGACTTATTATGAATTCTGAGTTTTCTACCTCGGGTCAATCAAAAGGTCATAAAAAAAGACGCAAATAAAGGTGATCATCATCCAATTTAGTTGAGCGGAAGACCATCGTTATTAGCACTCAAAACAAAAATTTCAGTTTTTTTTAAAATATACGAGGTGTTTTCACTGACTTATTATGAACTCTGAATTTTCTACCTCGGGTCAATCAAAAGGTCATCAAAAAAGACGCAAATAAAGGTGATCATCATCCAATTTAGTTGAGCGGAATACCATCGTTATTGGCACTCAAAACAAAAATTTCAGTTTTTTTTCAAATATACGAGGCGTTTTCATTGACTTATTATGAATTCTGAGTTTTCTACCTCGGGTCAATCAAAAGGTCATAAAAAAAGACGCAAACAAAGGTGATCATCATCCAATTTAGTTGAGCGGAATACCATCGTTATTAGCACTCAAAACAAAAATTTCAGTTTTTTTTTCAAATATACAAGGCGATTTCATTGACTTATTATGAATTCTGAGTTTTCTACCTCGGGTCAATCAAAAGGTCATAAAAAAAGACGCAAATAAAAGTGATCATCATCCAATTTAGTTGAGCGGAATACCATCGTTATTGGCACTCAAAACAAAAATTTCAGTTTTTTTTAAAATATACGAAGCGTTTTCACTGACTTATTATGAACTCTGAATTTTCTACCTCGGGTCATTCAAAAGGTCATAAAAAAAGACGCAAATAAAGGTGATCATCATCCAATTTAGTTGAGCGGAAGACCATCGTTATTAGCACTCAAAACAAAAATTTTAGTTTTTTTTTCAAATATACAAGGCGTTTTCACTGACTTATTATGAACTCTGAATTTTCTACATCGGGTCAATCAAAAGGTCATCAAAAAAGACGCAAATAAAGGTGATCATCATCCAATTTAGTTGAGTGGAATACCATCGTTATTAGCACTCAAAACAAAAATTTCAGTTTTTTATTCAAATATACAAGGCGTTTTCATTGACTTATTATGAATTCTGAGTTTTCTACCTCGGGTCAATCAAAAGGTCATAAAAAAAACGCAAATAAAGGTGATCATCATCCAATTTAGTTGAGCGGAAGACCATCGTTATTAGCACTCAAAACAAAAATTTCAGTTTTTTTTAAAATATACGAGGCGTTTTCACTGACTTATTATGAACTCTAAATTTTCTACCTCGGGTCAATCAAAAGGTCATCAAAAAAGACGCAAATAAAGATGATCATCATCCAATTTAGCTGAGCGGAATACTATCGTTATTGGCACTCAAAACAAAAATTTCAGTTTTTTTTCAAATATACGAGGCGTTTTCATTGACTTATTATGAATTCTGAGTTTTCTACTTTAGGTCAATCAAAAGGTCATCAAAAAAGACGCAAATAAAGGTGATCATCATCCAATTTAGTTGAGTGGAATATCATCGTTATTGGCACTCAAAACAAAAATTTCAGTTTTTTTTCAAATTTACGAGGCGTTTTCATTGACTTATTATGAATTCTGAGTTTTCTACCTCGGGTCAATCAAAAGGTCATAAAAAAAGACGCAAATAAAGGTGATCATCATCCAATTTAGTTGAGCGGAAGACCATCGTTATTAGCACTCAAAACAAAAATTTCAGTTTTTTATTCAAATATACAAGGCGTTTTCATTGACTTATTATGAATTCTGAGTTTTCTACCTCGGGTCAATCAAAAGGTCATAAAAAAAGACGCAAATAAAGGTGATCATCATCCAATTTAGTTGAGCGGAAGACCATCGTTATTAGCACTCAAAACAAAAATTTCAGTTTTTTTTAAAATATACGAGGCGTTTTCACTGACTTATTATGAACTCTGAATTTTCTAGCTCGGGTCAATCAAAAGGTCATTAAAAAAGACGCAAATAAAGGTGATCATCATCCAATTTAGTTGAGCGGAATACCATCGTTATTGGCACTCAAAACAAAAATTTCAGTTTTTTTTCAAATATACAAGCCGTTTTCATTGACTTATTATGAATTCTGAGTTTTCTACCTCGGGTCAATCAAAAGGTCATTAAAAAAGACGCAAATAAAGGTGATCATCATCCAATTTAGTTGAGCGGAAGACCATCGTTATTAGCACTCAAAACAAAAATTTCAGTTTTTTATTCAAATATACAAGGCGTTTTCATTGACTTATTATGAATTCTGAGTTTTCTACCTCGGGTCAATCAAAAGGTTATAAAAAAAGACGCAAATAAAGGTGATCATCATCCAATTTAGTTGAGCGGAAGACCATCGTTATTAGCACTCAAAACAAAAATTTCAGTTTTTTATTCAAATATACAAGGCGTTTTCATTGACTTATTATGAATTCTGAGTTTTCTACCTCGGGTCAATCAAAAGGTCATAAAAAAAGACGCAAATAAAGGTGATCATCATCCAATTTAGTTGAGCGGAAGACCATCGTTATTAGCACTCAAAACAAAAATTTCAGTTTTTTTTAAAACATACGAGGTGTTTTCGCTGACTTATTATGAACTCTGAATTTTCTACCTCGGGTCAATCAAAAGGTCATCAAAAAAGACGCAAATAAAGGTGATCATCATCCAATTTAGTTGAGCGGAATACCATCGTTATTGGCACTCAAAACAAAAATTTCAGTTTTTTTTCAAATATACGAGGCGTTTTCATTGACTTATTATGAATTCTGAGTTTTCTACCTCGGGTCAATCAAAAGGTCATAAAAAAAGACGCAAACAAAGGTGATCATCATTCAATTTAGTTGAGCGGAATACCATCGTTATTAGCACTCAAAACAAAAATTTCAGTTTTTTTTTTCAAATATACAAGGCGATTTCATTGACTTATTATGAATTCTGAGTTTTCTACCTCGGGTCAATCAAAAGGTCATAAAAAAAGACGCAAATAAAGGGGATCATCATCCAATTTAGTTGAGCGGAATACCATCGTTATTGGCACTCAAAACAAAAATTTCAGTTTTTTTTAAAATATACGAGGCGTTTT